>JAGGCT020000035.1:4208187-4220687 GCA_017654935.2 Phymorhynchus buccinoides
TGCACAAGATCCCCCCCCCCCCCCGTATCCCCCCGGGAGGATAAACTATTCTGATTTACAGTTTGTGGTGAACGAGACACCACCATTGATGATGCACCTCGCTTCGCTCATCGCGGATGCTGTGGATACCATCGCGTCAATATACTGTCCCCAAAGACAATCATGCAGAAATATGGTACATTGGCCGAACAGTGTGGTGGTGTGGTGGGTGTGATGTGTGTTGTGTGGTGTGTGAGTGTGTGTGTGGGTTGTGTGTGTGTCGTCGTGTGGGTGTGATGGGAGTGGTGGTGTGAGTGTTTGATTAAAAGTGAGGTTGGGTATGTTGTGTGTGTCGAGAAGTGTGTGTGTGTGTGTGTGTGTGGTTGTGTGTGTTTGGTGTATGTGCGTGTGCGTGTGTGATCGGTTGCGTGAGTGCGTGCGTGCGTGCGCGTGGTTTTTTGGTCTTTATGAGTCTGACTGAATGTAATTCATGTGTTTGTGTTGCTGCTTGTGTGTTTGTGGCTATTATATAGCCTTTAATGGTTTTCATTTTCTTTTTTTGGTTGCAAAAAGAAAGCCGGAAAAACATCCAAGATGATAGACGTGCAATTATAGCACACACACACACCAAACTACACAAAAAAACACCACCACACACACACACACACCCACACACACACACTACACACACACACCACAACACATCACACACACACACACACACACACACACACAAAACAGACCACACACACCTCCTGTATGCACAGACCCACCAAACATCAGGGTGGAAATTATTTTTATTGTGGTCACCACTTCAGGATTGGGAATGATCACAGAGAACATTGAAACGTGTCATTTTCTGGATTGAGAGAATGTTTTCCTTTCCACGCATGTAACGTTTTGGTGTTATTGTTGTTGTTGTTTTGTTTGGGGGTTTTCTCTCCCCAGGATGCCATGGCTCAAAACAAGCTGAACGTGTTTCACTGGCACATGGTCGATTCTCAGTCCTTCCCCTATCAGAGCAGAGAATTCCCTGAACTCAGCAACAAGGTGAACCCTCATCATTGTCCCTCACCTCAGAGAGACTATGCAATGAGCGCAGTGTGTTTGTGTTTGTTTTTTGGAGAGAAAAACATTTGTTTATCTGTTTGTCCCAAGGATATGTTGTGAACCGATGGACACAATCCACTCACAAATTTCGTGCGACGGTGTATCATTGATAGAGGGAAGACGTTCGTGCGTAAAGTATTACAGTGTTGACTTTGACCTTGATGCATGACCTTGAAAACCGTAATTTCCGTTAGGGGCCCTATCTCTTCTCACAGACTATAATGCTTGGATGATTTGCGATGTCCAATCTTGGTATGTGGGTGCATTGGCGTATATGGCAGTTCCGAATATAGGATACCAATCAAGGTCAAGGATGTGGATGGCAAAGGCGTGATGCTTGGTCAAGGATGTGCATTCCTTTAGTGCATTTATAGTTTGACATTTTGCTTCTCTCCACAAACCAATGAATGCAGACCTGTTTACCCATAAGATTCCACCATATTTTGTACACATATTTGACAAAAAATATGATAAATATAGTACATGGGACAAAAATATGGTGAAATGGTGAAAAAAATCCTTACATCATTTCTGTTAACATTGCCGAATTACAGAAAAAAACAAACTGGTTGCGATCTGTGTGTGTGGTGTGTGTGTCGTGTGTGTGTGTGTGTATTGTGTGTGTGTGTGTGTGTGTGTATGTGGTGTGTGCCGTGTGTGTGTGTGTGTGTGTGTGGGTGTGTGTGTGTGGGTGTGTGTGTGTGTGTGTGTTGTTGTTGTATGTGTGTGGGTATGTTGCTTGCAAATAGTGGATGAAAGTTTTGTCATAGTTTGTATAAGTTGTTATACAAAAATGTATGCATGTTTGCACTCAGTGTTGTTTTTAAACTTTCCTGTTGGAGTACTCCTATCTTGTGAAAGATGCACTTATTTTTTATTTTGAATACACGAAGCCCGATTCCAGGGTAAACAGGTCTGTGAATGCTAGACTTAGAGAGAATGGAAGTATCAGAGAGGAAAAAATTTTTTTTTTTTTTTTCCCCCAATCCAAAACAAAAGTGTGGTAGACTTCACAGACTAGGGATAAGTGGAGCCTCTTGATATAAGTAATTTTTAAAAGAAACAACAAAGTGACTTTTCTATTTCAGTCGACCCAAAGATAAAATTGAGGACCAGTAAAATCCACAATTTTTCAAATGAAAATTATGAACGTGTTGTTGCAGAATAGTTTCATATTGTTGTTAATATCTTAATCTTACGAGAGAAAAAAAAACATATCAACAAACTTAAAAAGACATTCTGCGTATTTATTTGTAGCCATATTAAAATATTTGGCAGAAATTTAAAATTATCAAATGAAGATGCGAATGAAACAACAGGCGTGGTAATCTTCAGAGAATTCCCTGAATTCAGAGAAACGTGAATGTGTGATAGAAAAACATTGTCCAGATGGGATTTTAGCGTTGAGGATAAGCCTTTTCCCCATTTTTTTACAGTTTTATATATTTGTCCTCAGGAGAAATTGCCCCCCGATCACCAAAAGGGCTCTTTACCCATTGACACCACCATTAAGCAATGTCTCCCCAAACCCCCAAATATGCTCAGAGAAAAATGCGTTACCTTCATTACCATGCCTGAACAAGAATCGATATTTGATCACCTATGTCTGCTGTACAGGGAGCTTATTTCCCAGAAACCCACGTCTACACCCCTGTAGATATCCAGGAAATTATCGAATCCGCTCGTCTGCGCGGGAAATCCGAGTGTATCTGAGTTCGACACGCAGGTAAATATAACCCTTTCACCGCCAGCCTTCTTTGAGCCAAAAATGTCCATTAAAGCTACCTTGGTAGAGAACAAAATCTGTCTGGAATTTGTTGGATTTCTTTGTGACACATTTAGAATGGGGTCAATCCTTACTGCCCAAATTCAGGAACACAACATCATTGAATAACAGACCCTGATTTCAAGAGCTTTTATGACATGGTTGTTAAATCATTGTGGTGCAAAAAATGCGACATTGGCGGTGAAAGGGTTTAATTATTATGGACTCACAACCATTAAGGTCATTTTGTTTTTGTCCTTGTGTGCTGTTCCTTTAACCCTTTCACCTCCAGCCATAAGCACAGGAAAAGGAGGCTAAAGTCGGGCAGCCACAAGAGAGAGAAAGAGAGAGAGAGAAGAGAAGAGAGAAAGAGACGAGAGAAAGAAAGAAAGAAGAGAGAAAGACGAGAGATTTTGCTTTATTGAAAAATTATTAAAAATAAAATATTAGAGATGGCTGAATTCTGTTTTTTTTGCCTGTTAATCTGTTGTCTCTGGCCTTTTTGAAAAATATGAATTTAGTCCTGATCATTTCCTGTGCTGCATCACATATTATTTCAGCCAAACATTTCCATTAAATTTACCTGGATAGAGAACAAAATCCTGATCTGCAGTATTGGGGATTCTTCTGTGACATATATAAAATAAGGTATATCCTTACTTCCCAAAACTAAGACAATAGGGTCTTTGGATAATAGACCCCAGTTTTGATGCCTTTTAGTGACATAGGTGTTAAATCACTGTGGTGCTAAAATGTGACTTTGGCGGTGAAAGGGATAATCAAATTGATTAATTGAGATGAGGAGAGAGAGAGAGAGCGAGAGAGGGGAGAGAGAGAGGGAGAGACGAGAGAGAGAGATTACAGAGAGAGAGAGAGAGAGAGAGAGAGAGAGAGAGAGAGAGAAGGATAGGAGAATGAGAGAGAGGCAGAGGACAGAAAGTAAGTCAGAGAGACAAAGGCAGACCAACACACCAACCGAGCCTGAGAAGAGAGAGAGAACAGACAGAAACAGAGATAGAGAGAGAAGGAAACAACAACAAAAAGAAAGAATTTAGTTTAATGAAAACTCTCTGAGTCTCGTCACACAGGTCACAGTCATTCCTGGGGTCTGGGTCAGGCCGGGCTGCTGACGCGAAATGTTATTCGGGCTCCTCCCCTAAACGGTCACCACGGTCCCCGATCGACCCCACCCTCCCCACCACCTTCCCCTTCTTGAAGAAGTTCTTCGCCGAGGTGGCGTCCCTGTTCCCCGACCATTACGTGCATCTAGGGGGTGACGAGGTGGCTTACGGGTGCTGGTGAGTGAGTGTGTGTTGGGGGGTGTCTGTGTGTGTGAGTGTGTGTTGGGCGGAGGGGGGCGGGGGGGTGTGGTGTGTGTGTGGGGGGGGTGGGTGGTCTGTGTGTGTGTGTGAGTGTGTGTGTGTATGTGTGTGTGTGTGGTGTGTGTGTGTGTGTGTGTGTGTGTGAGTGTGTGTGTGTGGGAGAGAGAGAGAGAGAGATGAGAGAGAGAGATGAGAGAGAGAGAGAGAGAGAGTTCTGTTTGTATTTCTTGACCGTTACATGGATCTAGGTCAACTTGTTGACGTTAGTTGCTGGAGACAGAGAAAGAGAGAGAGAGCGTGTGTGTGTGTGTGTGTGTGTGTGGTGTGTGTGTGTGTGTGTGTGTGTGTGTGTGTGTGTGTGTATGTGTGTGTGTGTGTGTGTGTGTGTGTCTACTGTGTCTGTGTGTGTGTGTTGTTCAGGTGGAATCCCAAATTAGTTCAGGTGTTCAGCCAGGTGAAAGAAGCAGACATCGCTGAACTGTCTGTTAATGTGAAAGCGCCGTGTGAGGGACTCTACCCCAGTCTGGAATCGGATGAATCATGTGAGAAACGAATCGTGTTGTGTGTTGTTGTTGTTGTTGTGTGTTGTTGTTGTCTTGTTGTTGTTGTTGTTGTTGTTGTTTTGTCCTTTGTTGTTGTTGTTGTTGTTGTTGTTGTGTGTTGGTTGGTTGGTTGGTTGGTTGGTTGGTTGGTGTGTTGTTGTTGTTTGTTGTTGTTGTTGATGTTGTTGTTGTTGTTGTTGTTGTTGTTTGTTGTTGTTGTTGTTGGTTGGTTGTTGTTGGTTGGTTTGTGTTGGTTGGTTGTTGTTGTTGTGTTGTTGTTGTTGTTGTTGTTGTTGTTTGTTGTTGTTGTTGTTGTTGTTGTTGATGATGTTGTTGTTGTTTGCATAAAACCGAGGAAAAGATTGATTACATGTAATTATCAAACTTGAATGTCAGCTTCAGGAATAAGTGTCAGGAGAACTCTAGGGGTAAGACCTGTATGCATACTTAAAGTAGATCACTGACATATTTTGTACTGTTGTGTTGCTGTTAGATTCAGTGTCTATAACTGTTTTCATTCTATTTGTATACTGTCTTCGTTCATATTATTTTCGTTTTGTTTCCAAACTCTGATCAGATTTCTTAAACATATAGCCTCGAGCAGCAACAGCTAAATGAATGAGGTGAGTGGTGGAAGGTAGGGCACTCTAACTATGAGGCTTGGTTGTGTGTGTGTGCGTGTGTGTGTGTGTGTGTGTGTGTGTGTGTTGTTCTTCTTCTTCTTCTTCAGTTTAACGTCCCTTTCCACTAAAAGTGATTCAGACAAATGTGTGTGTGTGTATGCGCGTGTGCGTGCCGTGCGTGCGTGCGTGCGTGCTCTTTGTTGTGTCGTGTGTATACGTGTGTGTGTGTGTGTGTGTGTGTGTGTGTCTGTGTGTGTGTGCGTGTATTGTGTCAGTGTGTGTGTTACGTGTGTGTGTGTGTGTGTGTGATGTATGTGTGTGTTTTTGTGTGTGTGTGTGTGTGTGTGTGTGTGTGTGTGTTGTGTTGTCAGCGCGTACGGGCTGTGTGTATGTGTGTGCTTGCGTGTGTGTGTGTGATACCAAAATCAAATTGCAGACACTGATTGATATACTCGCACTATTCTACTACTAATTTCTATACTGTTTTCACACTGTTTTTTATGCTCGCTTTGGTTCCTTTACTGTATTATTTTGTTGTTAAATTCATGCTTTGATGCTGCTTTCGAGACCAGCAGCAGATCAATAAAGGGAAAAACCACATTAAAGCGTTTTCAGACCTTTGTCTGGTGGGGATTAACCCACATCTCACTGCCAACGTTCTTTCACATTTATGCACCACAATGGCTTAAACTCACCCATGTCACTAAAAGGCATCAAATCAGGGCCTGTTATCCGAAGACCCTATTTTCTTAATGTTGGGTATGTGTAAGGATAGGACCCTAAATGTTTATGCATGTCACAGAGGAATTCCCAGTATTTCAGATATTTATTTTTCTCTACCCACTTAAGTTTAATGGTATTTGAGGGGGTTAAAAAATGGCTGGCTTGGGCGAGCGAAAGTCTGGTTAAGCATGTGCCTACAGTAATTTTGTTGCTGAAATGTTGATACTGCTTCTAGGCTGTTCTCACGCTGCTTTCACGCTGCTTTCATACTGCTTTCATATTGCTTTCATACTGCTTTCATACTGCTTTCATGCTGCTTTCAGACCAGCTGAAGATCAGCAAAGGCAAAGTCACTTTAACCCTTTCATTGCCAGAGGACAACAAAAACAGTATCGATTTTCTTATTGTGAAATTTAAAAGAGACATGTTATATTCAATTTGTGTAGAGATATATCTTTTTCCCTGATTTGTCTAAATCAAAATCGTAAAAAAACATCATCCCATAGTGCCTATTGACATCAAGAAGTTTTGACATCATCAATGACATCACACACCTTGTAGTAGGGGACAGGCAGTGAAAGGGTTAACGGCTAAACCTGTCTTTGTCCGTGTATGGCATGTGCCAGATTGTATTTCTCAAAATTGTTCATACTGGTCTGTGCGTCGTTTTCGTACTGTTTTATGTTGTTTTCAGACCAGCTGGAAATCAGCCAAGGCAAAGCTACCTTGACAGCTAACCAGGTGTAGGGAGCTTTGTGGGGCCTGGAAACTTTCACCCAACTGGTCTTTTACCTTGACTAGCTAACCAGGTGTGGGGAGCTTTGTGGGGCCTGGAAACTTTCACCCAACTGGTCTTTTACTTTACCTTGACTAGCTAACCAGGTGTGGGGAGGTTTATGGGGCCTGGAAACTTTCACCCAACTGGTCTTTTACCTTGACTAGCTAACCAGGTGTGGGGAGCTTTGTGGGGCCTGGAAACTTTTCACCCAACTGGTCATTACTTACCTTGACTAGCTAACCAGGTGTGGGGAGCTTTGTGGGGCCTGGAAACTTTCACCCAACTGGTCGAGGGGGGTTTGGGGAGGTTTATGGGGCCTGGCAATCTTTACCTTGACAATAGCTAACCAGGTGTGGGGAGCTTTGTGGGGCCTGGAAACATTCACCCAACTGGTCTTTTACCTTGACTAGCTAACCAGGTGTAGGGAGCTTTGTGGGGCCTGGAAACTTTCACCCAACTGGTCTTTTACCTTGACTAGCTAACCAGGTGTGGGGAGGTTTGTGGGGTATGGAAACTTTCACCCAACTGGTCTTTTACCTTGACTAGCTAACCAGGTGTGGGGAGGTTTGTGGGGCCTGGAAACTTTCACCCAACTGGTCATTTACCTTGACTAGCTAACCAGGTGTAGGGAGCTTTGTGGGGCCTGGAAACTTTCACCCAACTGGTCATTTACCTTGACTAGCTAACCAGGTGTAGGGAGCTTTGTGGGGCCTGGAAACATTCACCCAACTGGTCTTTTACCTTGACTAGCTAACCAGGTGTGGGGAGCTTTGTAGGACCTGGAAACTTTCACCCAACTGGTCATTTACCTTGACTAGCTAACCAGGTGTGGGGAGCTTTGTGGGGTATGGAAACTTTCACCCAACTGGTCTTTTACCTTGACTAGCTAACCAGGTGTGGGGAGCTTTGTGGGGTATGGAAACTTTCACCCAACAGAAACTTTCACCCAACAGTTTTTTACGCCTTTTTTGTACTGTTTTATGTTGGTTTCAGACCAGCTGGAAATCAGCCAAGGCAAAGCTACCTTGACAGCTAACCAGGTGTGGGGAGCTTTGTGGGGCCTGGAAACTTTCACCCAACTGGTCTACCGCTCTGACACCGGGAATGTAAGTCAGTTTTATTCTGTATCAACAGGCTAGTATTATTATGATTTCTGTGCGTGTTGCTCATGGGTGAAAGTTGTCCTGGCATGCTCCTAAAATCAGGATAGGAGAAGCTGATTGATTGAGTCTTCAGGATTGGCCATCTTGTCAACCGGATCCACCGTCTTATGAAAACAAGCATTTCTGGCCAACATGTTCTTTTTATTCCCAGACCTGGTGTTGCAGTACCTCCAGGGTCTGCTCCGATATTTGAATGATGGTTGGTTGGTTGATGGTTTGTCCCATATGCGCTGCTTTGCAGCCGAGTGGACGTAAAACCTTTCATTCGACATTGATGGCAGATGAAAACATCACCCTCACCTCCCAACCATCCTGTACTGGACACACACATTGGAAATTATTTTTAAATGCGGTCACCACTTCAGGAAAGGGAAGATTCAGAGAACATTGAAACGTGTCATTTTCAGGATTGAGAGAATGTTTTACTTTCACCCATGCCATGTTGAGTTTGTCTCTTTGTTTGTTTGTCTGTCTCTCGGTGGGACGAGGGCAACGGAGACGGGTTAAATAAATGAGTGGGAGCCCTATTGAAGCCCGTGAAGCTGCGTTTGTACTGGTATGCTGCTCGGACATCAATGGGGATGATTGTCAATTTTAGTTGTATCAATGTGTGATTTTGTCTTTCTTGATTTCTCTGTCTGTGGGAGAATAGCTATGTACAGTGACAGCTAAGCAGATGAGGAGGGGAATTGTATGGGTTCTGGAGACTTTCTCCTAACTGGCCTACCACCCTGACACAGGGATATAAGGACCAAAACATTATGTGTGTGTGGGCGCGCGCGAGCACGTGTGTGGGCGTGCGTGAATGCGTGCATGTGTGCATGCGTGCGTGCATGCATGTGTGTCTGTCTTGTCTGTCTTCCTTCTTCTGCGTTCACATGCCAAAAGGTCATAATGGGTTAAAAATTTACGTATGTGTTCCGTTTTCAGTTTTCACTGGTCTCCCCGCCGCTGCGTTACAGCCGACGCACTCCGATTTCCGAGAAGCATCAAAGTAGAAAAGTTATTTGGAAGATTTGTTGAAAAAGTGCTGGGGAATGGGCCAATCAATAAGTCAGAAAGATAGTAGATGACAGTAAGCAAAGGAAAAAAGGCAGAGTCAAAGAGAGTGGCAGATAGGGGAAGTTACAAGCACAGAACTTACAGAAGGTGGGGGACCAATAGTTACGAAAGACCCCCTGTATCCCCACGGGAAGGGATTCGTGGAGGGGTCGGGGTCGTCCAGCTCCCCGATGGAGGCACGAGGAATCCACCCACTGCCCCTCTGTTCTATTTCTTTCGGTCGGCAGGTCTGCATGTGTGTGTGTGTGTGTACCAACATGTGCAAAGGAAACAAGTGAAATGATCATTAAATGAGACCATAACCCCAGTACAATTTACAAGCTCGATTTTTTGTCTCGTGGTTGTAGTGTATGTTT
Source organism: Phymorhynchus buccinoides (assembly GCA_017654935.2). Classification (NCBI taxonomy): domain Eukaryota; kingdom Metazoa; phylum Mollusca; class Gastropoda; order Neogastropoda; family Raphitomidae; genus Phymorhynchus; species Phymorhynchus buccinoides. Next base: position 4,217,611 of record JAGGCT020000035.1, read on the forward strand.
CTGGAGTTTCGAAGTATAGCTTATTGTTGGGGTTTTGTTTTTTTGTTGTTTTTTGTTTTTGGTTTTTTTGATGGTTTAGTTTGTCAAGGATGGAAATAGTCCAAATTAAAATATGAATGAAATTTTACTGATAGCCCATAGGCCTATTATCAGGGAAAACAAATTGGGACCAATAAAGTAATTGTTTTTGCTGTTGACGTACACCTGGCTTAAAGACTCCAGGAATCATCCCTACAGCCGAAGATCTTGAACACTGTGGTACAAATGCATCCGCTAGAGATGAGAACATTACGTGCGTGACCGGTTTTTTTAATTTATTATCCTTCCACGTGGGCAGCCACACTTCCGTCTTCGGGAATTGTGAAGTAATTGTGAATGACCCGATGGTTTTTTCTGGTACCCGATTTTGAGCTTGATGATTTTGAGCTTGCTGATTTCCAGCGTTTATAAGTTTAATTAAATCAACCACCATTGTGCTATTTTGTATTGCAACAATTTTAGATAAACGATTCTTTTTCTTCGTCTTCTTCTTCTTCTTCTTCTTCTTCTTCTTTTTCTTCTTCTTGCTTCTTCGATCGCTCAGAGAGTTTTCCTGTCAATTAAAAGCGCAGATGCGTCATATGCTGACATCATGTCGCCTAACTAAGAAATAGTAATAGTTAGGTCCAGCATGTCCATCTTCGGCAGGAGAAAATCTTTTCTGAAAGCGTTTAGTGAAAAAAAGCAGGAGAATGGACCGGGTAAGGGAAAAAAAAAAAAAAAAAAAAAAAAAAAAAAAAAAACAAAAAAAAAAACAGACAGATAGTAGATGACAGTAAGCAAAGGGAAGAGACAGAGTCAAAGAGAGTTGACAGATTAGAGGAAGTTGCAAGCACAGAACTTCAGGAAGGGTGGGGGAACTATTTATGCAAAAAGACACCCCCCCCCCCCCCCCCGGTATCCCCTCCGGGAGAATAAACGATTCTGATGTTACAGTTTGTGGTGAACGACACCACCATTGATGATGCACCTCGCTTCGCTCATCGCGGACTGCTGTTGGATACCTCGCGTCACTATCTGTCCCCAAAGACCATCATGCGAAATCTGGTACATTGGCCGAAACAGTGTGTGTGTGTGTGTGTGTGTGTGTTTGTGAGTGTATGTGTGTGTGTGTGTGTTGTGTGTTCGCGCGCGCGCGTATGTGTGTGTGTGCGTGTGAGTGTTTGTGTGAGGTGTGTGTGTGTGTGTGTGTGGTGTGTGTGTGTGGTGTGTGTGTGAGAGGTGTGTGTGTGTGTGTGTGTGTGTTTGTGATGTGTGTGTGTGTGTGTGTGTGTGTGTGTGTGTGTGCGTGCGTGCGTGCGTGCGTGCTTTGCGTGCGTGCGTGCGCGTGGTTTTTTGGTTCCTTTATGAGTCCTGACTGAATGTAATTCATGTGTTTGTGTTGCTGCTTGTGTGTTTGTGGCTATTATATAGCCTTTTAATGGTTTTCATTTTCTTTTTTTGGTTGCAAAAAGAAAGCCGGAAACAAACATCCCAAAATGATAGACATGCAATTCTAACACACGCACACATACACACAGTGACACACACACACACACATACACACACACACACACACACACGACACACACACACACACACCACACACACACCCACACACACACCACACACACACACACAAACACACCTCCTAGTATGCACAGACACACACATATTGGAAATAGTTTTTAATGTTGTCACCACTTCAGGATTGGGAATGTTCACAGGGAACGTTGAAACTTGTCATTTTCAGGATTGAGAGAATGTTTTACTTTCACGCATGAAACGTTTTGGTGTTATTGTTGTTGTTGCTTTGTTTGGGGGTTTTCTCTCCCCAGGATGCCATGGCTCAAAACAAGCTGAACGTGTTTCACTGGCACATGGTCGATTCTCAGTCCTTCCCCTACCAGAGCAGAGAATTCCCTGAGCTCAGCAACAAGGTGAACCCTCATCATTGTCCCTCACCTCACAGAGGAGATGGACTATGCAATGAGCGCAGGTTGTGGGGGTTTTTTGCTTATCTGTTTGTCCCAAGGATATATGTTGTGAACCGATGGACACAATCACTCCAAAGTTCGTGCGACGGTGTATCATTGATAGAAGAAGACGTTCGTGCGTAAAGTATTACAGTGCTGTCCTTGACCTTGATGCATGACCTTGAAAACCGTAAATTCCGTTAGGGGCCCTATCTCTTCTCACAATGCTGGACTTGCGATGTCCAATCTTGGTATGTGGGTGCATTGGCTTATATGGCAGTTCCGAATACAGGATACCAATCAAGGTCAAGGATGTGGATGGCAAAGGCGTGATGCTTGGTCAAGGATGTGCATTAGTTTGACATTTTGCTTCTCTCCACAAACCAATGATATGCAGACCTGCTTACCCCATAAGATTTCACCATATTGTGTACACATATCAGACCTGCTTACCCGTAAGATTTCACCATATTGTGTACACATATCAGACCTGCTTACCCGTAAGATTTCACCATATTGTGTACACATATCAGACCTGCTTACCCGTAAGATTTCACCATATTTTGTACACATATTCAGACCTGTTTTCCCGTAAGATTTCACCAATATTTTGTACACATATCAGAACCTCGTTTAGCCATATGATTTCACCATATTGTGTACACATATCAGACCTGTTTACCCATAAGATTTCACCATATTGTGTACACATATCAGACCTGCTTACCCGTAAGATTTCACCATATTTTATACACATATCAGACCTGCTTACCCGTAAGATTTCACCATATTGTGTACACATATCAGACCTGCTTACCCGTAAGATTTCACCATATTGTGTACACATATCAGACCTGCTTACCCGTAAGATTTCACCATATTGTGTACACATATCAGACCTGTTTACCCATAAGATTTCACCATATTGTGTACACATATCAGACCTGTTTACCCATAAGATTTCACCATATTGTGTACACATATCAGACCTGTACACATTTACCCATAAGATTTCACCATATTGTGTACACATATCAGACCTGCTTACCCATAAGATTTCACCATATTGTGTACACATATCAG
>JAGGCT020000035.1:4225687-4237846 GCA_017654935.2 Phymorhynchus buccinoides
AGAGAGAGAGAGAGCGAAGAGAGGAGAGAGGGATGAGAGGAGAGAGTGAGAGAGGAGAGAGAGGGAGACGAGAGAGAGAGAGAAGAGAGGGGAGAGAAGAGAGAGAAAGCTTGAGAGATGAGAGCGGAGAAGAGAGAGGGAGAGAGAGAGAGAGGAGAGGAGAGAGAGATGGAGAGAGAGAGAGAGACAGAGAGAGAGAGAGAGAGGGGAGAGAGGGAGAGAGAGAGAGAAGGAGATAGAGAGGAGTGAGAGATGAGAGAGGAGAGAGAAAGAGGAGGATGGAGGAGAGAGAGAGAGAGAGGGAGAGGGAGGAGAGAGAGAGAGAGATCGAGAGAGAGGATGATGAGCGGAGAGAGAGAGAGAGAGTTGAGGACGTGAGACGAGAGATGAATTGAGAGAGAGTTCAGTTGAGAGAGGAGACGTGAGAGAGAGAGCGTGGAGAGACGAGAGGAGAGAGCGGAGAGAGAGAGAGAAGAGAGGAGAGGAGGAGAGAGAGAGAGAGACGGAGAGAGAGAGAGAGAGCGAGAGGAGAGAGAGAGGAGAGAGAAGAGAGTTGAGGAGGGAGAGCGGAGAGATGAGAGAGAGGGATGGGAGAAGAGAGAAGAGAGCGAGAGGAAAGAGAGAGGAGAGAGAGAGAGAGAGGGAGAGAGGAGAGGACGTGAGAGAGTTGAGGAGGTGGAGAGGACCCCTCGAGAGAGGAGAGAACGAGAGGAGAGAGAGAGATCGAGAGAAAGAGAGAGAGATGAGACTCCGTTAGAGAGAGAGAGATGATGAGGGGAGAGAGAGAGAGAAGAGGGAGAGAGAGAGAGAGGGAGAGATGCCGGAGGAGAGAGAGAAGGAGAGAGAAGAGAGGAGAGGAGAGAGAAGGAGAGTGAGAGATCGAGAGACCGAGAGAGAGAGAGAAGAGAGATGAGTGAGATGAGGAGAGAGAGCGAAGTGACGTGGAGAGAGATCGAGAGAGAGACCGGAGAAGAGAGAGAGGAGAGAGAGAGAGAGAGAGTAGAGAGAAAGAGAGAGGAGAGAGAGAGAGAGAGGGAGAGAGAAGAGAGACAGGAGGAGAGAGAGAGAGAGAGTTGGATTGAGAAGAGAGGGGACGAGAGGAGAGAGAGATGAGAGCGGAGAGGTGGAGGAGAGAGAGAGAGAGAGAGAGAAAGTGAGAGAAGAGGAGAGAGAGCGAGAAGAGAGAGAGGAGCGACGATGAGAGAGGGGTCGAGAGAGGAGAGGGTAGAGATGAGAGAGAAGAGGATGAGAGAGAGATGACGAAGAGGAGAGAGAGAGAGACGGAGATGGAGAGAGATGAGCGGAGAGACGAGGGAGGAGACGAGAGTGTAGAGGAGCAGAGAGAGAGTGAGAGAGAGAGAGAGGGATGAGAGAGAGAGAGAGAGGGAGGAAGAGAGTGGGAGGATTCGAGAGAGAGAGGGAGAGAGAGGATGAGAGGGAGAGAGAGAAGAGACGAGAGATGAGTCTCCCTGAGAGAGAGAGGAGACCCGAGAGAGACGAGAGAGAGAGAGAAGGAGAGAGTGAGAGAGAGAGAGAGGAGGGAGGAGAGAGAGAGAGAGAGAGAGAGAGGAGAGATGAGAGATGGAAGAGAGAGACGAGAGAGAGAGAGAGAGGAGAGGAGGGAGAGAGAGAGAGGACGAGAGAGAGAGAGAGAGAGAGAAGCGAGGGACTGGAGATGAGAGAGATGGGAGAGAGAAGAGAGAGAGAGAGAGAGAGAGAGAGGAGAGAGAAGACGAGAGAGAGAGACCGAGAGAGGAGAGGAGAGCGAGAGAGGAGAGAGAGATGGAGACCGGAGGAGAGAGAGAGAGATCGCGAGAGAGATATCTGGAGAGAGACCGGAGAGGGAGAGGGAGAGGTATGACGATGAGAGACAGAGAGAGAGTAGATGGAGAGAGGAGATGGGAGAGAGAGAGAGACTGACAAGAGGGAGAGAGAGACACGAGAGGGATAGAGAGAGACGAGATTTGAGAGGAGAGAGAGATGGAGAGGGAGAGACGAGGTGAGAGAAGGAGGGACGAGAGAGGAGAGAGGCAGCTAGAGACAGAGCTTTGATGCGAGAGAGAGAGCGAGGCAGAGAGAGTGAGAGGGAGAGACTGAAGAGAGAGATGGAGGCGAGAGAGAGGAGGACGAGGGAATGAAAGAGAAGGATGAGAGAGACTCGATGAGAGAGAGGGAGGAGAGAGAGAAGAGTGGAGAGAGGAGAGAGAGAGAGAGATAGTATAGAGAGAGAGGAGAGAGGGGAGAAGGGAGAGAGAGAGGGAGAGAGAGAGGTGGTGGGAGAGAGAGGAGAGAGAGAGAGGAGAGAGAGAAGAGAGGAGAGCCCAGAGAGAGATGAGTGAGAGAGAAGACGGAGAGAGAGAGTGGAGAGACGGGAGAGCTGAATGATCGTAGAAATGAGAGAGAGAGAGAGAGGGAGAGGGATGATGATGAGCCGAGAGACGGAGGACTGGGAGAGAGAGAGATGAGGAGAGAGAGAGGAGATCCGGAGACGAGAGAGGAGAGAGAGATTGAGAGGAGAGACAGAGACCGCAGAGACAGGAGAGAGAGAGAAGAGAGAGAGAGAAGGAGGAGAGAGAGAGAGGAGGAGAGGACAGAGAGAGAGGAGAGAGGTTGAATGAGAGAGAGTGATTGAGAGAGAGAGAGAGAGACGAGAGGTCACCGAGAGTCGTAGGAGAGAGAGAGAGAGACCAGATCGAGAAGAGGCGAGAGAGATGAGAGAGAGATGAGAGAGAGAGACAGGAGGATGGGAGAGAGGAGAGAGAGGAGAGGGAGAGAGACGAGAGAGAGGAGAAAATGAGAGGAGAGAGAGAAGAGAGAGAGAGAGAGAACGAGAGGGAGAGAGACGAGGGTTGAGAGATGGATAGAGATGGAGAGAGAGAGAGATTGAGAGAGATTAGATAGGGGGAGAGAGATGGAGAGGAGAGCGAGAGAGATGGGAGATGGGAGATGGATGAGAGAGAGAGAGAGAAGGAGATGAAGAGTGAGAGATGGAGAGAGAGGAGGAGGAGGAGGAGAGAGAGAGAGAGAGAAGATGAGACGAGTAGAGAGGAGAGAGAGGAGAGGAGAGAGAGAGAGAGAGGAGAGAGGGAGAGAGAGGAGGATCGAGAGGAGAGAGTCGAGAGGGAGAGTGAGCTGAGAGAGAGGGAGAGCCGTAGAGAGAGAGAAGAGAGAGAGAGAGAGGAGGAAGAGAGGAGAGGAGATGGGATTTGAGGAGGAGAACCAGGATGAGAGAGAGAGAGAGAGAGAGAGAGGAAGAGAGAGAGAGACCGAGCGGATGAGAGAGAGAGAGAGGAGAGAGGGAGCAGAGATTGAGGAGATGAGAGGGACTGAGAGAGAGAGAGAGAGGCCGAGAGAGAGGAGAGAGAGACGGGAGATGAGAGAGGAGAGGATGAGGAGAAGGAAGGAGAGAGAGAGAGATGGACAGAGGGGAGAAGAGACCGAGGGAGAGAGAGAGAGAGTTGAGAGGAGAGAGAGGAGAGAGAGAGATGAGAGGAGAGCGAGGGAGAGGAGGAGAGGAGATGAGGAGAGAGAGAGAGAGAGGGAGAGAGGAGAGAGGAGGAAGAGAGGAGACGAGAGAGAGATGAGAGCAGAGAGAGAGAGAGAGAGAGAGGAGAGAGGGTGAGAGACCTCTGAGAGAGAGGGAGAGAGAGACTGAGAGAGGAAGAGAGAGAGAGAGGAGAGAGAGAGATGAGAGAGGAGGAGAGGAGGGAGAGGAGATGAGAGAGATGAGAGAGCAGGAGGAGAGGTAGGGAGAGAGGAGGAGGAGAGATGTGAGAGAGAGGGAAGAGAGATGATGAGAGGGAGACGAGATGAGGAGATGGTAGAGAGGGAGAGCGAGGATCGAGAGAGGAGGAGCCGAGAGAGAGAGGTGAGAGAGAGACAGGAGATAGAGAGAGAGAGAGAGGAGGAGGGAGATCGAGAGAGAGAAGAGAGGAGGAGAGAGCTGACGGAGAGCTGAGCGAAGAAGAGGAGAGATGACGAGAGAGGAGCCGAGAGAGAGGGAGAGCGAGAGAGAGAGAGAGGAGAGAGGAGAGAGAGAGAGAGAGAGAGACGTGAGAGCGAGTGGGAGAGAGGAGACGAGACAGAGAGAGGGAGGGAGAGAGAGGGAGAGAGAGAGAACGAGAGAAGAGAGCAGAGACGAGAGTCTGAGAGAGATCTGGACGGAGAGGAGAGAGAGAGAGGTAGGAGAGGAGGAGGAGAGAGAGGGAGAGAGAGAGAGAGGGAGAGGGAGGAGGAGAGGAGAGAGACGGAGAGAGAGATAGAGAGAGAGGGAGAGAGAGAGAGGAGGAGAGAGATGAGGAGAGGCGAGAGGGAGAGAGGCATGATTGGAGCAGAGAGGAGAGAGAAAGACGAGAGAAGAGAGAAGAGAGAGATGGAGAAGAGAGAGAGAGAGATAGAGAGATGAGAAGAGAGAGAGACGAGAGACGAGAGGAGAGAGAGATGAGAGAGAAGAGAGAGATAGACCGAGCTGGAGAGAGGGAGGGAGAACCGGAGAAGCTTGAAGAGAGAGAGCCGAGACTGAGAGGTGAGAGAGAGGCCGAGAAGAGAGCAAGAGGAGAGAGGGGCAAAGGAGAGAGCGAGAGACGAGCAAGAGAGTGAGGAGAGAGACCTGAGATGAGGGAGTGAAAGAGAGGAGAGAGAGAGCGAGTGGGAGAGTCGGAGAGATAGAGAAGGACATGAGAAGAGCGAGAGAGAGTAGAGAGGAGAGAGAGATGAGAGAGAGGGAGAGAAAGGAGAGAGAGAGAGAAGAGAGTGAGAGAGACGAGAGAGAAGGCAGACGGGAGAGGAGAGAGAGAGAGAGACTAAGGAGAGAAGAGACGAGAGGGAGAGAGAGGAAGAGAGAGAGATGACGTAGAGATCGGAGAGGAGAGACCGAGAGGGTTTTTTGGAGTTAGAGCTTGTCGAGAGAAGAGAGAAGAAGAGAAGACGAGAGAGAGAAAGAGAGAGAGAGGGAAGAGAGATAGAGAGAGAGAGAGAGAGTCGAGGAGAGAGAGAGGAGAGGGAGTGGAGAGAGAGACAGAGAACGGGAGAGAGTCAGATAAAGAGAGGGAGAGAGTAGAGAGACGGCGGATCGGAGAGGCGAGAGAGAAGGGAGAGAGAGAGAAGAGCCGAGGATCCCGAGGCCAGCCGTGTATGAGAGAGGGTAATGAGGAGAGAGACGAGAGAGTAGTGAGAGAGGACGTCGACGAAGAGAGATTTGAGGTGGTGGAAAGGCGGATTAAAACGCAAGACTAAATAAAATGAGATAGATGAAGATGCTGAGATTTGTGTGTAATAAGAATCTGCACTCTCTGGCCTGTATCGGAATATATGAAGGAGTCAAAAGTGATCATTTACGACATTAGCCTGGTTTAGGTTTTCCGTTCGTGAGACAGTGCTGCGCTATCACACGTATTATTTCAGGCATAAACATTTCCATTAAATTTACCTGGGTAGTAGCGAACAAAATCCATCTGCAGTCAGTATTGCGATTCTTCTGTGACATATATAAAATAAAGTCTATCCCTTACTTCCACAAAACTAAGACAATAGGGTCTTTGGATAATAGACCATAGTTTGATTTCCACCAGTTTGATGCATTTTAGGGACATAGGTGGTAAATCTCTGTGTTGACTAAAAATGACTTCTGTTGACGGGTTGTGTATGAAATGTGGCTTCCTGATTCTTGGAGACTGACGGAGCTTCATTGATTAATATGAGTTGAAGAGATGACGGAGAGAGACCAGAGAGAAGGATGAGAGGACGAGAGAGGAGAGAGAGAGAGGAGACCGATGATGAGGAGATCAGAGAGAGATGAGATGAAGGAGAGAGGATGAGAGAGAGAGGCAGAGGCAGACATGAAAGTCAGAGAGACAAAGGAGCTGGACACCAACACATCTGAACTGGACTGAAATTTGAGAGAGAGAGATGACAAAGAAACATATAGATAGAGGAAGACGAGAAAAGAAAAGAAACTTTCTTTTGAGTCTCGTCACAAAGGTCCACAGTAATTCCTGGGGACTGGGGTAAGCCAGTGGGCTGCTGACGGACTGATGTATTCGGGGCGCCTCCCCTAACGGTTCACCACGGTCCGATTCGACCCCACCCTCCCCAACACCTTCCCCTTCTTGAAGAAGTCATTCGCGAGGTGGCCGGTGAAACCTGTAATCCCCCACCAGGGAGGATGAAGGAGAGAGATGAAGAGACATAGTACATGAATCTAGGTGGTGACGAGGTTGGCTTTAAGGGTGTCTGCGTGACGTGAGTTTGCGTGTGTGTGGGGTGTGTGTGTGGAGTGGGTGCTTGTGTGTGTGTGGTGGGGGAGGTGGGGTGGTTGGTGGCGGGGGTGTTGGTGGGTCGGTGGGGGTGAAGGGGTGGGTGGCGAGTGGTCTGTGAACCCTATTGTGGTGAGTGGGGGGGAAAGATGTCGAAGTGTGGAGGAAGGGGGTAGTAGGTAGTGGGATCATAGTGATGTCATGTGTAAGGGGGGCTTTGTCCGCGTCCACACATGTGTGTGGGGGTGTGCGCTGTGTATGTGTGTTGAGAGAGAGAGTGAAGGGAGAGAGAAATAGAGAGAGAGACGAGAGCGAGTGTTTGTGTTTGTTGTTAGGTTAATCTATTTGACCTAATTCATGTGTGTGTGTGTGTGTGTGTGTGTAGTGTTGTGTGAGTGACGACTTGTGAATTTGATTAATACACCCAATTGTCTACCCAGAATTATTTCACATTTGGTTTGCACAACTATTTTTCTCTTGAAAGATGAGAGACCAGCTGATTACTGTTGGTTGTCTTGCACTTTAGTTACCCCACCCCCACCCACACCCCACCCACACCCTCCCTCAAATTTTTCGTATTGAAGCTTAGTCACTGAGAAAGCAAACAGTCTAACCAGTTGGTGGGAAATACATAGCGATATAGGATCAGTCGATGGTCAGTTCCTCAAAACTGAAAGAAGCAGACTTTGAGAATGATGTTCGTAAGCATGACGGGGATGGCGTGTGGTGATTAAAGACTAACTTACCCTGACTCTCAGTTGCTTGAATATGGCGTGTGTGTGTGTGTGCTGAGTGTGTGTGTGTGTGCGAGTGGGTGTGGTGTGTGTGTGTGTGTGTGTGTGTAGACAACAGGGCAGTCCATATCGCACATTACCTCCCTGAAATTGAAGAACATGTCTATGGAGGGAGACTACGCCAGGCTGGAGCAGTTCTACATGCAGAAGTAAGTCGATCATTATTTTTGTTTAATTTTCCATTTCAAGGGAAGTAGGTGAATGCCTCGTGCCTCCATGAAGCGCATTGAGCTTTACGGTAAAGCGCTATATAAGTTTCTAAATTAAATAATAAATACGGGAGCTGGACGACCCCGACCCCTTCACGAGTCTAGTGGGATTCTGGAAGGGGGGTGTGTCTTAGCACTTTCGTACACAAAAATTCCCCACATCGTGTTCTGGAAGTTGTACTGTGTTTGTAACTTCCTCTTGCATCAGTCTACTTTGATCTCTGCCGTTAACCCTTGCTCTCTGGTGATCTATGATCATTCTGAACTTACGGGCCTATTCTCCTGCCTTTTTTTTTTCTTCCAAAAAATAATCTTGCAAATAATTTCTCCTTTGAGCTCCTCTGAAATCGGAATGTGTCGGCTGAATGACCAGGACCAGTTGAAAACTGCCAAAACGGACACATTACATAACCTAACCCTTATGTGCCTTATGGCCTTGGCAACGCAGAAGAAGAAGAAGAAAGAAGATTTCCATTCCATTCCAGTACTGAAACATGCGGATTATAAGCCGCTGTTTTCCCACTAAGCTTTGGTCCCATGCTGCTTATAGACTGATGCGGCTTGTCTTTGAATGTTTCCAGTTTATATATTGATCAGTGTAATGCTGTACCACAAATGACAATAGATCAAATAATAGCTAAATGTTATTTGGGTTTTTGTCTCCAGCCTTATGGACATTGTCAGCACCCTGAAAAAGAGCTACATAGTCTGGCAGGAGGTTGTTGGTAGCGGAAGAAAGGTAATGATACTATTGATAATAATGTTAGTAATGATGCTGTTGATATGCTTCTGCGTCAGGTATACCAAAAAATTGAAAATGCTCGTGTATGCTCACAAAAACGCGTATGCATGCCACACACGCACACATGCATTGCCACAACACATAGCCACACACACACACACGCACACAAGCACACACACACACACCACAAACACACCACACACACACACACACACACACAACCAAAGCATACACACACACACCACACACACACACCCACACACACACACACACACACCCAGACCCACACCACCACACACAACACAGGAGAGAGACATGAGGACTTGTGTTACTATATAAAGAGATGGGTTTTACTGCCTACTTCATCACTTCTACGTATTACCTTGTAGGTGGTACCATAGCCGATGAGGTTTATCCGAGTCGTGGTTACTGCTACACCTATCTTGCATTGTTAAAAAAAATCGGGACTTTACTGGTGTTGTCAATGGCCTCCGGGGCATTGCCTCCAGTATTGTTCCCACCATCTTTGTATCTACAAATGTACCATATCCAGACACGAGAGGACGTAAAACACATTTTTTTCTAATTCATTTTGCCATTGCTGCTTATAAAGAGTGGCGTCCCGGGTCACTCACGCTGCAGTCACGCATTACATTTGGCAGGCGAACGTCTTAAAACCACTCTGCCACCTTTCTCCCCTTTTTTCAGGGGATGCTTTGTCCATGTTTTGTACGGGATCTCAGGTGCGCCCGGACACGGTGGTGGAAGTGTGGAAGGGCCGTGACCACTTCCACAGGGAGATGGAGAGGGTGACGTCCCAGGGCTACAGGGCTCTGCTCTCCTCCTGCTGGTACCTCAGCGACGTCAGCCACGGCGCAGACTGGACAACCTACTACACCTGTGACCCGCAGAGCTTCAACGGTCAGTCTCTGCTCAATTCTGCTTTATTGTGATTACAGTGATACCTCCCTTTATAAGACCTTCCAACATTCAAACTTACAAAGAAGGGCAATGTCTCAGAGAAGAGGTCTTATATGGGAGGGAGTCTTAAAACGCGAGGTCTTATAAGGGAGGTTCCACAGTACTTTATATTTTATTGGTTCATCGTCTTTTCTTCTTCTTCTTCTTATTCTTATTCCTTCTTCTTCTTCTTCTTCTTCTTCTCTTTTTCTTCTTCTTCTTTCAGGTGCTACATGACACAAGAGAGAGAGAGAGAGATAAAGAGCCCCAATGAGAGAGAGAGAGAGAGAGAGAGAGAGGAGAACCGATGAAAGAGTGATGACGAGAGTATGAGAGTGAGAGAGAGAGAACCGAGATTTTTGACGAGAGGGATGAGTGAGGTTGAGAGAGGAGAGAGAGAGAGATGAGAACGCTGAAACGCTGAACATTTATTGTCATTACCACAAGGGGAGGTTAGGGTTATTATTCCAAAAAGCATAATTAGTGAGAGAAAAGGTACATAAAATACAGACTTATGGTGGCTAAAGAAGGGCAAAACGGGATAGAAAAAAATGGAATTAACCGAGAAATGTAGGGGGGGCGGGGGTTGGCACATCTTGACCTTTACCCAATCTTCTTCTTTTCTTCTTCTTTGTTTTTTCTTCTTCGTCGTCGTGTCTTCTTTATCTTCTTCTTTCATTTTCCTCTTCCTCTTCTCTTTCTTCTATTTTCTTATCTTCTTCTTCTTCTTCTTCTTCTTCTTCTTTTTCTTCCTCTTCTTCTTCTTCTATTTTCTTCTTCTTCTATTTCTTCTTGCTTCTTCTCTTTATTCTTCTCTCTCTGTCTTCTTCTTCTCTTTCTCTTCGTCTTCTTCTTCGTCTTAGCTTCTTCATCGTTCTTCTTCTTCTCTTCTTCGAGTATTCCTGCTTCTTTTTTTCTAATTCTTGCTTAGTATGTCATCTTCTTTTACTTTTCTTCTTCTCTTCATTCTTTTTCTATTTCTTCTGTTATCTTCTTCAGTCTTCTTCTTCTTCCAGCTCTTATTCTTCTGTTATACTTCCTCTCTTCTTCTTTCTTCTTCTTCTTCGTCTTCCTCTTCTTCTTCCTCTTCTTCTTCTTCTCTTCTTCTATTCTTCTTCTTTTCTTCTTCTTCTTCTTCTTCCTCTCCACCATGCTACATGTCAGTCCGTCGGGTGGATGAATGCTGCAGTTGACTGCAGCTCTGCTACAGAAGCCCACGGCTTGTGATTCTGCTGTGAAAAACCCCCTCGTTGCGTTACATTTGTTTACACAGAAAAAGCTTGTAGCTACTGTTCCGATCTTTCTCACATTTTCGGGTTAAACTTAACACTGTCTTTTTGAGCATGTTAGTGCACCATACAGTATATCGCATCATTGAAGTGATAGGCTTCTTCATAGTGTAATGTTTATAACAAGTAAAAGCCAGAACTTAGTGTGTGATGAAAATGCCAATCTAGAGGGGTGTCTCAGAGTGGGACGCGCAAGAAGCAACACCGGCCGGTTTTGGCCGGTTTGAAACCAGAGGCAACTATCAGTGGTTGGCTTGCCGGAATAAACCCAAGAGGGTTTTAATCACGTGTGCACAAATGGAGAGTTCTCTCTAAAGTGGCCCCTGAATATTCTTGATTACAACCTTTTCAGACCTGAATGTTGACCCGCCAGTGCAAACATCCGCCAAGGACGACTAATCGAAACCAGAATTATTCCTTATATCGAGCTGTTATTTCATGAAGCAGGTGGGTAGAATGGCTTCAAAGGTGTGTGGCAATGGACCTGGCGAGTAAATGAAAATAAATACTTGCAAAAATAGAAAAACAAGCAGAACAGGTTTCATGATTAGATCTGATGTGCAGCATAAGGACAGTAGAAATGCCTGCGAGAGGACTTCTTAACACTCGTCTCTGAACAGAAAATAATACCGTAGTATCACCCTGTCAATACATCAGCTTACGGCTCAGACTGGACAAACAATGTACTGCCACGTGGGTCTTTTAACGTTAAGTACCCATTCATTATCAGCTAATCACTATCAAAACCTCACAATGAATGTATTCCCCCCCTGGGGCTACGGGGGGGTTCTTATGTGTATAGAACTAGTTTCCCCACCTTCTGGCCGTTCTGACGACTTGTAATTTCATCATCTATATCTTTGACTCTGACTGATTTTTTTTTTTTTTCTCCCTTTTTGCGTCCTGTCAACACTCTCTTTCAGACTTTACGTCCATTCTCCTGCCTGTTTGCACCGAAACAGTTCGAAACATTTCCCCAGCCAAAGTCGGACTTGCTGGGCTTAATGTTTTCTTAAGTTAGGCGCATAACGGTTGCAAGGCACGAGATGGATATGCAAGAGTTGTATATTAGGACAGACAAGTAGTACCAGAAAGCAGGAAAATCTTAAGAAAACAGTCAGTTCTGGCAAAATACTATGAAGTATACCATCGGGAGGTCGATACAGAAACTAGTTAAAACATGAAAATAAGAGCACACAGAAAAACTTTCTTACCAAGATCAATTCATCTGTTGAACTCCTTAAATGCACTGACATGGGAGAGAATTGTTTTGCCTGAGCAGCCTGTCCATCTCCTTGGGAGAATTGTATTCGTATTCGTCCAGTTTGTTAACACAATCTTGCCCGTGTTATTAGTCTATTCGTTTATATTCTTCTAATTGTTGTATAAATGTGTTTATTGTTGTATGGAGTTTTGGTGTTGATTGTATAAATAACCAGTTGTGTTTATTGTTGATATGTTTTCTTATGTGCACCTGGGCTGCAAGAGTGTCTCAGCTTATGAGATAATAAAGATGATTGATTGATTTTGATTTGATTGATTGAGTTATGATTGATTGGATTGATTTGATTTGATTGATAACGGGCCCGGCAAGACGCGTCCACTGCGCTTGTATAATGGGAGAGTAGTGGAGGATTTTAATCAAATTTTGGAGTGAGTTGTGTGGGCAATAGAAAAAGGAAGTTCCTTGCTGGTTGATAGTGATTTCTTAGGATATTTTGTCCATTCACAACAAATTTTCATATGTTTCATCAAATCAAACTAAATGGACTAATACTCTAAGTATCTGGGCCAGTACCCAAAAACAAAGCCTAGTGCCCTTTTAAACAAAATACTCAAATCTTAAATAGGGCACTGTATAACCTATCTGACGGTGTTTGAAACATAAGTCTGGCCGGGTTTGCGGTGTCT
>JAGGCT020000035.1:4238346-4258730 GCA_017654935.2 Phymorhynchus buccinoides
AATGCCTTTGGCACCAAAATGGTTAAGGCTGAATTGAAGATATCCTCTGTCAGAAATGATGAACACAGGTAAGGAACCTCCATGCCTTTTATGCTTGTTACCTTAAATGCCCACCACTATAAAAATTAAAATAAATAAAATGCTTTGCACTGAAGGGTTAAGCCTGAAGTTGCAATGTCCTACATCGAAATTGATAAGAAACAATCATATCCAAAAAAAAAAAAAAAATTTCATGCTTATTACATGAAATACACAACACTGAGACATTTTTTTTAAATTGTGAACTGCCCGTGATCAAAAGGTTCTTGGCACTGAAGGGTTAAGGCTAAATATAAATGTCCCCTCTGTCAGAAATAGACAACATGCATAGAACCTCTCATGCCAATTTCATGAACATGCAATACCACTATATTTTTTTCAAATGTATTTTGTGCCCCAAAAATACCTTGGCACTGAAGGGTTAAAGTCTGAATTGCAAATGTCCCTATGTCAGGAATTGATAAACACACATAAGTATACCATCATGCCAAATGTCATGCTGTTGCATAAAATGCACACTTCTGCCATTCGTCTTCCACTTATACATTGGGGCCGTTCTCTTTGTCCTGTACACTGCTCCTCTCTCTATGTTTTTGCTAGTGTCACTCCTGTTATGACTCATTCCTTTGCTGATGATACCCATCTTCAAATCGGCAGAACCTACCCAACTTTGACAGCGCTATTCGTCTATGGAATCCTGCCTTCATGATGTCAAACCTTGATGACTGCAACAAATTAAACTTAATGAGACAAAACGGAGCTCTGAGTGTTTTCCTCTCCACGTTGTCTTCACTATCTCTCGGAATTCCGAAACTCTACAGTTGGCAATGCTTGTGTTTCAGTTTGTCTAAGTCAGCATAGAATCTCGGAGTTTTTACGCTCGATTTCAATCTACAATGCAATAGACAGGTTATTAATCTCATACGTTTCATCAATTATGAGCTCAGACGATCCGTGCTGTTCGCCTTCTGTTCTGTTGCAGCCGAAAACTCTATTTCTGCCTTTATTCTTTCCCGCATTGACTATTGCAACTCCTTCTCTGTGGCTGTCCTCAGTATCTCCTGCACGTGTTCAAAAACTGCAAACTGACAGCACGCCTCACTCTCAAGATTCACGTTCTGATCATATAACACCTCATCTCGTACTTGCACGGCTTTCCAGTAGAGGCTAGAATCAATTAAAATTGCTTGCCGTTGGTTTCGTGCTGTTTCCCCTCTGTGGTCCCGTTTATCCTCCGGAACTAGTAACGTCTACATACCTGCTCGCTCCCTACTTCTTCCTCTGACTGCTGCACACTCAAGGTTCCTCGGTCCACACGAATCGTTTGGTGACGATCCCTTCTCTATTTAGCACCTCACTTTGGAATTCCCTCCCACACCATGTCCCTCGAATATTTTCGTTCCTACCAAGGGATCTAACCTCACACTGCTCGAGATATAAGCTCCCCCTTTATTTTGATGTAGATCAATTCTTGAAATCATTATTCTTGTGATTAATAAATATGTTTTTAATCGTTTGAAATAATTTCGCTACTTTTAGAAAGGTGTACAATTGAAATCCGATACTTCAATTCAACCCTAGTGATATTTTTTTAT
Organism: Phymorhynchus buccinoides; assembly: GCA_017654935.2. Lineage (NCBI taxonomy): Eukaryota > Metazoa > Mollusca > Gastropoda > Neogastropoda > Raphitomidae > Phymorhynchus > Phymorhynchus buccinoides. The sequence goes on from JAGGCT020000035.1 coordinate 4,239,981, forward strand.
CAATTAATATTAATTGTGAGAACCTACATCTAAGTGCATGTCCTATTTTATAGTAACATATTCAAACGCAACGTATCACCTACATAACCTTACGGCCTACGTTTTCGTTTCGCTTCTAGATCTACTTCTGTCCTGATCCTAATGCTTTAGACCTATTATATCACCATGAAGCATAAAACTCTTACGCTCGAGTACAGTTTGGATAGAGTGTTGAAAGAAGACAACTTATTGAAACGACGACTACAGCACCATAATCACTTGTCCCCTAAGAGAAACTGCTATGATACATAAAACATTTTTTAATTATAGAAGGCTTCTATTTACCTAACTAAAACGGACAGATTGGTATACCTGTTTATGCATATTAGGTTCGTTAGGAATCAAAGGCCTGCAATACACAGCCACGCCACCACACGCCACACACACACACACACACACACAAAGACACGCGCGGTTTCCTTTACTCCCTGTTTCCCCCTTGATTATCAGGGAAGGGGAATATAATTCTTTATTAAATATTTTATACACACAGTAGAGACAAATGGTCTTTTGCACCGGACTTCAACCTAAAAAAGGTGTGATGCCAGAAGGTATCATCGATGTTTTAAAAAGCTGTTGTGTCTGATTATCGATATAAAGAAAAACAAAAAATTATCTCCCTCAATTTTCCTTATAACCGATTTGATGGGAAAGGGAAAAAAATAAAAAGAGAAAGAGAAAATAAAATAAAAGACAACACAGAAACGTAAAACAAGAGAAAATGCTTTACTAATTATGCATGAAAAAAGGAAAATGCAAAGGCAAAGCAGAAAAAAAGAAAGAACCCTAGCAGAAAATTAAAAACAAAATGAAGCAGACGTGGTGTGAGTTTGGCATGTTAAGCGAGGCAAGATAGCGGAGAGCAATGTGAGTTGGTGTGGTGCGCAGGAGTAACATATTTGTTTAACCCTTTCATCGCCATGTTGCATTTATGCAACAACATGGTTAACACCCCAGACCTAAAATGCATGAAATCAAGGCTACTATATTCTCTACACACCTACCCACCCCCCTCGTAAATCCATATTTTGACTACGAGCGAGCTAAAATTATTATATAAGTCCCTTAAAAAGTATCGATAATTGTTTGAACATTTTCGTAATAATTTTTATTATGTTCCTGTCAATATACACACATACACAAGGTTACAATCCCTGATTTTTTTTTAAACAAGAAGGAAATACCTACCCCAACCCCCTCGTAAAATTCAATATTTTGACTACGATCAGAGACTAAAATCATGCATAGTCCCTTAAGTACGACAATGACTGAAAATTTTTTGCAAGAATAACGTTTATTATGTGTCTTGTCAATATAAAGCAATACACAATAACGTTTATTATGGTTCTTGTCATATAAGTCAAATACACAATAACGTTTTATTATGTTCTTGTCATATAAAGCAAATAAAGCAGATACAACCCCTGCCTGTTTCAAACCAAGAGGATTACTTATCCCACACGCCCCATCTAAAATCAATATTTTTGACCTTGATTCAGAGACTAAGATCATTATAAATCCTTTAAGAGTACCCGCGGAATTGTCCTGACTCTTTGCCGAACATGTAAATTTCTTGTCATATAAAACATAACAAGGGTTACAATCATTCATTTTTGAAAAACACGAGGGAATACTTACCCCCCCCCATCTAATACTTGGATTACGATCAGAAGACTCAAAACATCAAAGTCCCTTTAAATATGACAAACGCCTGAAACTTTGGCAAGAACACTCATTTGGACCCTATTTGTAGTATTATTTACACATATTCCAAGGTGCACTCCCAGTTTTTGTTTTATATGAAGGAATTAACTTCCAGCCAACCCCATCTAATCAATTTGGAAATACCATTATAGAGAGGCATTGTAAAAAACCAAAATAATTCCTTATAACTTGGGAGTTTCTATTAAAACATTCAGCACCAGTAGGAGGTGCGCGCACCGCGCACACATGCACAAATGATTCACGGACACTCACCTACATACACAAGCTCATATCACATGCAGACCGGCCACCCCCCGATCGCCCCCCCCCCCCCACCACACACACACACCACACACCAATTGCTTGCACACCCAACATGCAAGCACGCATTTTCAGTACAATATTGAAATGTAGTAATGTTGACCAAACACCACAGCCCACACAGTGAGGGTTGAGATGTGTGCCTTAATAATATATAATATAATAGTGACTCATTTATATACGCTTTCCTCCACCAATGTGAGCTCTATGCGCTTAACAACAACAAAATTAGAGCAACAAATTGAACAACAACACGAAATAATCCGCTCCACGCACATGCCAAATAGGCTACACATACACACCCACCCCACATACACGCACTACCGGACATACACCACACGCACACACACACACACACGCACACACGCACACGTTACCATCACACCATCACCCCACCCAAAAAACACATACAAAATACATCAGTTAACAAAGCATCAACACACACACTCCTCTCTCTATCTCTCTCTCTCTCTCTCTCTCTCTCTTCTCTCTCTCTCTCTCTCTCTCTCTCCTCTCGCGCGCGCGCGCGCGCGCGCAACAAAGCTGACGTAGACATTGCAGTCAACACACAGTGCAACTAATCTGGGGGGGAGGGAAGTGGTGTGTGAGATAGAGTCCAGAGTAATGTGGCCTAAAGTTTAGTCGATGTAGCTTGAACAGGTGGGTTCTTGAGAGCTGAATTTGAACATTGCAGGACTGGTATGCGGATTTCGCGGTGGTAAGGAGTTCCAAACTGATGGGGCCGAAAAGGAAAAAGAGCGCTCACCAACATTTTTGGTTCGTGTACTAGGAACATCAGAGATTTTGGAATCTGAGACGACCGCAATTGCCTTTGTGGAGTATAGAAAGAAAGCATGTCAGAAATGTTAGCGAGGGGCATTTTCCAGAGAAATAAGCATGACATAGAGTGGAATTTTGTAGTCAATACGTGCTTTTGAATGGAAGCCATGAAGGGATATCAGGAGGTGTTGAACTGATGATACTTATAGACCTTGCTTCTTACTGACTCCCTATGGTGCGTGGAATCAGATGACAACAGTAAGGGAATATTAGTGGTCTAACTTCACATCATGATCCTCTTTTGACCGCATTTTATATTATATACTCATTAAAAATTGAATCGAACCCATTATCTGAAAGTTATCCCGTGTTTAACCCAAAATAATAGACTTGCAATACCAAAACATTTGAATCAAAAGGCCCAAGTTTTTAGTTGGTCCAGTTTTTACCGGTCAAAATGTTGAGGCCACCAATTTCGTATCAAAAAGACTACTAACATAAGTCAAATATTCCATTGGTTGGTATTTCTAAATACCTCCCGATTTTGCAATAATATCTTTGAGACCCCAATACAGCAATACTCCAAACTTCTGTAATTTGGAAGCTTACAAATTTTTTAAGGAATTTTTCAAAACTTTAGGCAGCGTTTTTCTCGAACAGTCCTTTTGACTCCAAGCCACGACATGTTTCCATTTAAAATGTTCTCTTAATAGCATTTTCTACAGTGTGCTTGGAGTCACTGTCGTCAATTTCAAATAGCTTATTCTTTATTTCACGAATCTTCTTTCACTCCCATGTTTTTCTTCCATTAAAATTATCACAGAATAATTATGTCCAAGACAATCACCCAGATAATCAAGACATCTTGACGTCCAAGGTTGTATTCGAGGACTCAAAAGTGTCCATTCAGTTCTTTCACCGCATCCCTCATTTTAATGTTTAGCATCTTACAGTTGTTTATTAATTGTTTGGTGTTTTAAATGTGGCAGGACGTAAAATACATCCCGCTAAGTAAGTACTAAAACAAACTGTCCTTTCTTTGTCCTTCTTAATAGTTATAAAAATCCATAAACACTTTTGTATTAAAAGACGCGCTTGCTTTCACTAAGGCGATGAAATGAATCTTGCACCAACCAATGTAACATGGAAGTCCGTATACACTTTTGATGCAAATAAAACCATTTGGGGTCCAGTTCTTCTGCATCTTCTGTGATATATGTGATTGAGTTGAAGTGTGCTCTGTTGTTTCCCTCTGCTCATCTTTCAGTTCCTTGTCCAGTCCTATTGACCATGCTACAGCTAACCATCCAGGCCTTTGCATTGTAATCATAAGTCTCGCTAACTGTTTTGCGTAACTGCTACACAAGCTCATCTTCATAACACACAGCAGAACATCACCATCTATTATCGTCGTTGTCAACATCATCACATCATCATCATCATCAGCAGCAGCACATGCAGCATCAGCAGCAGCAGTACAGTACAGCAGCAGCAGAATCATCACATCATCATCATCATTATCTCACCACCACTCTTTTGTTCTATCAGACTCTTTAATCTGTACAGTGACAAAAAATAAATTACATGACAGTTTACATGGTTTTGTTTAGCTGCATCATCATAGCTGTAGATATATCCTTTGTACCTTCTGCCTTGCTGACAGGTCAGGGGATCGTGGCCCAGTCTGGCCTGCATCATCATAGCTGTAAAGATATCCTTTGTACCTTCTGCCTTGCTGACAGGTCAGGGGATCGTGGTCCAGTCTGGCCTGCACACCACACCTGGATCTTCCGCACTGAGAGCTGTGTGTCCAGGGATAGACTATTTGTGGAGGGACAGCACCATCAACTACACCATCCTTCAGATCAACACTTCACACTGTGACCACTATAGGCCTCACTGCGCAGCACACTCTGGTGCAGTGTTTGCTGTTTGTGGGCAGTCTTCGTCTGTCTGTGATCTACATTTAAATGAATATAAGCCCTTGAGTGTTCGTGCTCAGCGGTTTGCATACTGGTGTGAAGAACGTGAGTGGAAGACAACGATGATGCTTACACCTAGGCAGTCTTTCCTAGTTATGTTGTTTGAATTGTGGCAGTGTAATAGTCATACACTTGAAGACCTTTTTGTTCACACCTTTGAAAGAATAGTTTATCTAAACCACACAAATAATCCATCAGTTAGATTTACTATAAAACAAATCAAGCTCCCTCACATTGATTTAATTCCAACATCGGAATATGCAGGATATGTAATAATACCAGATTCAGGAATGGATATGACAAAAAGTGAACTACTCACAGCCCCTTCAGTACACATAGTCATGATCAGCGTTCAGCAGTTAAACCAACCCTACTCGTGTGAATATTATAATACTAAAAAACGGAATATGCTCCAGTTCGTAAAGACTAGTGGAGCCAAACAAAGCGTTGAGTCGTTATGCCTTGATTATGTTTCACCTGCAATGATTGTTCACACACAGTTTCTTCAAATAATTGACCCACATTTACTATTACATCCATCTTAAAACTCTACTTCTCCATGCTCCCCGAAAGTGTCCAACCAGTGAAGGTGTCCAATGGCAGGTACAACTGCTCTGTCAGTCACTACGCTCAATTCAAGGATCACCTGCACTGCAACCTGAGACCAGAATGTGACAGTGGACAGGATGAAACAGAGCACTGCCCTTTCAGCAGTCCTCGATGCATGGGGCTGGTGGCTTCATGGAACAAATGTCTCACACTGATCTCTGAAGAAAGAAGATCAACTATGCAGGTCATATATTACAAATGTAGAGGGTTTGGGGGAAAACTGGCTTCAATGAAAACTAGAAAAGAACAGGAACATGCTTTACATATTTTGAAACACTTTAATATATTTTTTGTGTTGTTTTTTTTTAATACATTTGACTTCAGGCTGGGTTGGTGTACCATTTATGTATGGAAAGTTTATGAAGTGGTATGGTGACAGTCTGATTTACAACATGAATCATTTCATAGTTAGAAGACCATACGTTCCTTTGAGAGTTAAGCAGCATAGAAGGTTAAGAAGTATGTACATATATTATGGACAAACTGATTTTCAAAATGGTGCCTTGTGTGATATACCATTTAAACATAAGGACCATTATTCATTACTGTTCGTCTTCTCTAATATAATTAGGACTGAATCAACGTTTAAAAACAGACATCAGCTTTTTCATGCTTGTAGTAATCGCCATTTTATGCACACCTTTCTGTTTTGTGGCTTTGACAGCCCCTGTCAAAAACTTAGCCACTCCCAGTTTTGTGTGTTCATCAATGTCAGCGACATTCAGACCTCTCCTAGTCCTACAACAGCTGGTGAAAAAACTCTTACAAATTCGTACGCCATGTTTAGATGTGACGACGATTTCACCACAAAACATTACACTTTCGTCTGTGACTTTAAACAAGATTGCTCAGATAACGGGGATGAGACATTTTGTGAATGTTCCATCATGTCATGGTTTTCTGTGTTCAAAAGATCAGTGCGTCTTGTACAGTCAACGATGTAATGAATATTCAGATTGTGCAGATGATTCTGATGAAATGGAAAGTTACAAAACAGAGGCATTTCAGTATCCAATGAATCATAAACTTAAACACCAAAGATTCCACATCAGCTTAGACGGGGCAGGGTACTTTAGTCAGCAGGTGATGACTGCTGAGCAGTCCTGTCCTGACACTCATTACAGCTGTACCACAGAGTGGCTCTACTGTCTGCCTGTCTACACTCGATGCAACAGGCTCTCTGACTGTGTGTATGGGGAAGATGAACAACAGTGTGATGCAGTCTACTGTCCTCATTACTATCAATGTCTGGAGTCCACAGTCTGTGTTCATGTAAACCATCTGTGTGATGGCTTTGGTCAGTGCCCACAGAGGGATGATGAACTGATGTGTGACATGATCTGTCCTGAAGGTTGTCTGTGTCAAGGCCATTCTTTCCAGTGCACCAGGCCTCTTCCAGCCAGTCGCTTTCCTCAACTTCGATATTTGGATGCTGCAAACTCTGGTATGTCACTGAAAGATTTTCATGAAAACTCCTTTCTTATTTATCTCAGTCTGTTTTCGTGTTCTCTGCGTAACATTTCAGCCGAAAGCTGAGACATTTACGCTTAATCAACTGACAACAACAGTCTGAGGTCTCCTTGATATGGCTTTTTTTTCTTCCAACTGCCCCAATGTTAGGGTTGTGTCCCGTTGCAAAGCCACCCTCTTTATCTAATACAAATACCGCACAAAAATTCATTACTCACTGAGCACATTCACATGTCGAAACACATTTTACTCTGTTGGACACGCTCCTTTATTGGCATATTTAACCTCGTTTTGACATTCCTGAATCTTTCCTTCGCTCTTTATTGAACCTGTTGGATTGTTGTTATAGGCTTTAAAAACATGCCACATCTCACTAATTAGACGATCACAAAGATCCCTCAAGAATTTCCTGCTGACTTACTTCCAATGCTATTCAAACTACGAGTCTATGTCTTCAGATTATGTTTTGCTGTGATTACTTACTTCCTAAACGATTCAAATAAAAGAAAAAAAAAACAAAAAAAAACAAGCAAACTGTTGGACATTCTCTGTGCTTCCTTCATGTAGCTCTTTATTGCCATCTGAAGTGCAGTCCCTTTTCTGTTGGTTTTTGGTGTGTCCCATTGGAGGGAATGTGGTTTTTGTTTCATTGTCACCCTTGTACTTCAAAGCTGGTCAAAATACTCTCGTTGCTACTCTCAATCATTTATTTTCTGCAAATATATTCATGGGAGTCATGTTGTTGTAACTGTGGTGGTAAATCTATAACATTTGGGAAGTATATCCATTTAGAAAATTGTGGACCCAAAGTGTAGCCTGCAAGGCCAAGTGGTTTTATCTTCTTGTTTGTCCACATATGTCGTGTTCGTTGTCTTGCTGATCACCTTGATCCACCATTGTCCCTTTACTTTCGACAGGTCCTGGAGATTCCTAAACTGTCAGTTGACTGTAGCTTTTGCAGGAATGTGGTTTACCGAATAATACTGGCGTTGATACCGTTTCTCCTGGACTGTCACAATGGGGCATCTCTGAACAGTCTGGTCTGTGTCGTCTGGCCTTATTTCAACGCTACAAGACCCGTCAGAGCTTTACGTGGTTTTACCTTATCGCAGTAATCAGCACAACAGCGTGCTTTGTCATTTCAGCTGGACAACTTCTCATCTACAGACGAACACCAAAGAACAGAATCACACTGGACATCACCAACAAAACTATGTATTCCTCTGGTCAACTCGTAAGAAATATAGCTTTCCCAGAAGTGGTTTGCTGGGTTTTATTTGGAGTGGTCATGGCGATGTTTGCCGAAGGTGTTAGTGTGTTAGACAAGACCTATCAGACCATGGTTGTGTTTTTGTTGCCACTCAGCTCTGCTCTACATCCACTGTTGTTTGTGTGGACTTGCTGGACTGAACGAAGAAAAAATGATCAAGAATGTAAATTGCTCAAAGTGCTCAGGTCTAGACTGGTGTTGTCAAATAAAACCATACCTAATAAATGAGTTTGTAGAAAGAAGCCAAAAAACACCCAAACGCCCATAATCGTAGCCTGGTATTATTTCTGATGACCTTTGTCGAATACACGCGTTTGCTAAGAGGACGCAGATATAGCTTTTTATGACGAACGAACGAATGTTTTTATTGAGGGTAAAAAGGATAAGCTACTATAGATTCTTGCACCTTGCCCTCTCACACACTTCACCATGGATCAGGCAAAGAAAAATTGACGATACAAACATTAAGTCAAGAACATGAACACACAAATTGGGCACATGAAATAATTAAAAAAGAATCAAGGATGAGTGAATTGCGTTGAAGCAAACATGGATAATAATAGAGATACAAAGAATTAATTGTTTGAATTGATCACGAAAAAAGGAAGCTGAGAAGTCTGGAGACAGGTATGACAATTGTTCAGAATAATAGCACTTTTAAAGAAGAACAAAACTTATAAGATAACCAATGGGATTACAGAGAGAGAGAGACGAGAGAGAGAGAGCGAGAGATCAGAGTCTCGCAGTAGGAGAGAGAGAGAGAGATGCAGAGAGAGAGAGAGAGATGAAATACAGAATACAATACTATGAATGTTTTTATTGAGGGTAGAAAGAGGATAAGCCCTGTTTAAAAACCAAATAGCTTTCCTTTTGCTTCTTCTGGCCCTCTCACTCACATGCATCTCCTTGGCACACACATGCATCTGGAAAGCAATGTTAAAAGATTACTAAAGGGGAGCGAAAATGTCAAGAAACATATCACAATTTTTGTGCACATAAAATAATTGTCAGAGAATCAAATTGGGAAAAAAGCAAGGGCATGGATAATAAATGAGGCAATAGCTGCAGCTTGAATTGAGTGAGTTTGAATATGATTACGAGAAAAAGGAAGCAATAAGATCTGTGGGTGAGCGCGCGTCGTGACAATTTTTCAGAATAATAACACTTTTAAGGGGAGGTTGAATCTTGTTTTCTTTATGAGAGAGAGAGGATAGCTAGATTAGAGGCGAGAGGAGAGAGAGAGAGCGAGCTGAGTTATCTCTTGATACTCGAGCTCGAGGGAGCTCGATCGATCTCTTCGGCGTCTCTCGTCTCTCTAGAGAGAGAGATCTGTCTTCTCCTCTCATTCTCCCTTCATACCTTCTACTATTGTCTCCATAAAAGATTTGCAAGAATAGTTGGCATAAGTTACCACTCATTTATGGGCAGCAACTACTGATGAGCAAATCAGATCAGAGAGCATGTGCTACGTACAGGCTCACCGATTGGTGATCTGGACAAAAGTTCTGGCGCCACCAGCTGCAGACCAACTATCCTGATGGACTGAACGTCTTCGATTAATGGCCCCTGATGATGATGCCCCCTGAGAGAGATGCGAGAACGAAGAAAAACAGGAGAGAGAGAGAGAGAAAGAGAGAGAGAGCGAGAGAGAGCGAGACTAGAGAGAGATAGAAGAGAGAGCGGTGTGTGTGTGTGTGGGAGTGGGAGAGTGTAGGAGAGAACGATAACAGAGTGAGCGAGGGAGGCACGAGAGAAAGATTACAGAAGAGAGTGAGGGAGAGACCGAGAATGAGAGGGGGGAGAAACAGAGGGAGTAGTGCGAGAGAGGGTGGGTGGGGGGGGTGTCGGTGTGGGGGGGGGTGGTACGAAACAGTATAGAAGGAGGGACAGGAGAGGAGGGGATTGTACGAAGATTACGTATTTATTCATTCATATTTATTTTTTCCTTTACTTTATCATCTATACCGTCCATCATATTATCACGTCATCGTTCTATTATGCGTCATCCATTCACTGCCGTCATTGTTAAGTTTAGTGTATTGTATGGCTGGTACCAAGTATATTGTACATGGCTGGTACCCATGTGTCGTCATATCCGGTCCCAAGGAGCGCCATATTATGGGAGAACCGCCATCTTAGAGCTTTTAAGTCCTTAACTTTTTTTTGAAAAAATAATAGCAGAATCTGATGCTGCGTATTTGTGGCTGGTTCCGTTTTCGAAACTTATGCTAAACTGTATTTATAACATCCGGATGCTTTCTTTAGCACATATTTAGATAACATTTACACGATTTGTTTACACACAAACAATGACTAAGATTGCGGCGTACACTGGTCGTTCCGTTGGAAGGGTCGAGATGTGCACGCAGGTGGGTTGGAGCCATTCACCTCGTCTTTTTAAAAGACGAAAATTTGGTTTTATTCACCGTGTTTATTGTTTACTTCACCTTCATGTGCTTGTGTGAGTGAGTGTAGAGGTGTAGCGTCTTGATGCTTTTTAGTTCAATTATAAAACTACTGATGAACAAGATAGTTCATTATGTAACTTGTAGCGACGATCGTATTTGTGCCAGTCTCAACACAGTGTTACGTCCCTTTGTTTAAATTTAAGCGAATCAAAAAACAAAAAAACTTTTTGAGTTTGCAAATGGGCCAAAATGGAAAAAGAATAATTTATTCTTGTTGCTGCATTATTTTTACCATAAAAGAAGTCGTGACGGGTGTACAGTGGATTCAGCTTCCTCGCTTTCAAGCTGGAATTTTCATCTTTCAGACAGATCACTGATTGGTGGTGCGGAGATTTACCGAGTTGAAAAGCGTTGACAGAATCAGTTGTCCACTCGCTATTTAAGCCCACCTCACGCTAATAAACAGTGCCGGACACAAGATGAAGCCTTCTAGTGATGATTCTCAAAGGTTTTAAAAAAAAATTCTACCGTGCCATTTTTTTCCTACATGCCCGCATTAAGCTTACCGAATTGGCGACAGTTTGCCTGTTTACTAACAAAAGGAGTGGCTTTGTTAACCGCCGTTTTGTTCAAAGTCCGCCGTTTTGTGTCGCGTAGACAAAAGCGGGCGGGGCTAGAACCGTGACGCCGTTATGTCCAAATATTTTTCTATTATGATTTTGGACAAAACGGCGGTTCGGTTAAACAATCCGCCGTTTTGTTCTATAGACAAAACGGCGGTTTCGAACAAACGGCGGCGCCCGGATTTTGATAACGAAAATAGGAATCTGCCGTTTTGTCCAAATGAAAGTTGGATTTATAAAAACTCATTCTTGACAAGTTCTCATTTTATTTTTTTAATCTTTGTTAAATAAAATGAATAACAAAGCTGACCACTGACACTGGTCACTTTGGCCTAATTTTACCGTTTGAATGCTAATTAGTGTATTAGGAGATCATATGAACAATTGTTGATGTCGATTGACCAGTGTGGTCAGTGTCACTGACCAGTGGTCACTTTGGGCCTATTTTCACTGTTTGACTGCAAATTAGTGTATTAGGAGTTCAAATGAACAAATTTTGATGTGGTTGACCAGTGGTCAGTGTCACTGACCAGTGGTCATTTTGGCCTATTTTTACTGTTTGACTGCTAGATTAGTTTATTAGGAGTTCAAATGAACAAGGTTTTGTGTGTTGACCAGTGGTCAGTGTCACTGACCAGTGGTCACTTTTGGCCTATTTTCACTGTTTGACTGCAAATTCGTGTATTAGGAGTTCAAATGAACAAATGTTGATGTCGTTGACCAGTGGGTCAGTGTCACCGACCAGTGTTCACTTTTTGTCCTATTTTTTTAAAATGTGGTTGACCATTGGTCAGTGTCACTGACCACTGGTCAACCACATCAAACCTTGTTCATTTGAACTCCTCCTCCACAAATCATGGGATGGAAATCTCTGAACTTGTCATAGACTTGGTGTATCCTGTCACAAGTGAATTTTACATTTAATCAAGCATTTGTCTCCCGTATACTGGCCGCAACATTATTACCGGTATTTGTCTGACTATCACGCGATACTTTTTTCTGTTCCACAGACTCAGACCCCTTCGGGCCCGTCATGTCACTAGGCTGATCAAATAGTTAAGAAAATATAATAACAGAATCTGATTTTTTGGGTAACATTTGGGGGGTGCGTCCTTATACAAAGGTGCGTCTTATAGTCCGAAAAATACCGTATTTGTTTTTAGTTATTCCATTTTAATATCTCAAGCCTGAAAACACTAGAACTTGTGTTGTTGAGACATTCGCATTTTAATCAGGGTGACGACATGTTTGTTGTCACTGTCACAAATAAAACCAGACACTTTTTTTAATCTTTTATAAACAGATATGGCAAAGCCTATTTCCACTATCTAAACCTTTGGGCATTGATGTCAATACTACTTAAAACACTATAAATCTAGTCTATTAAAATACCTTCATTGTTGACAAGCGCCGCGGGCAACATTTCACCCTGACTTAAATTTAAATGCAATGCAAAAATATCCTGCAAAACATTACAAATGCCCCAATGGGAGACCATCATTCCTGTCCTGGGGTGGCCTAGAAAACAAATATAATTTACAAATAAAAAGTGCAACAAAACTCAACACTGATCTTTGTTCAGTTTTGACAAATGTAGCTGCAGACCTGTTTACTCTAACTCTTTTTCCGAGTAGTATTCTATTCAATTCGGACCTCTAGTACTCTTCAAAATTGATAATAATGCTTCTAATTACTCATTTTCAGTGAACATGGTTTGATGGCTTAATGAATAAAACGACACATTTTTTCACCCAAACTACTCGTTTTCACCTATCCAGACCACTCAAGACTTGTGTAAGGGGTAAACAGGTCTGCGTCGCTGGGTCGAGTATCTAGCGTTACATTTGCACCTTTGAAATCTCCATTACTTGCACCTAGCAAATTGAATGGCTACTTGCTCCCTATTACAACTACCTTTGGGTTAAAAAACATTGAAATTTTTAAGCATTAAAAACTGGAAGAAAAAAAAGTAGCCAACATAATTGAAACGAAATTTGGAAGAGTGATGAAGAGATGTAACTTGTAAAACGTGGTTTGGATTGAGAACACATGGATTCAGACAAGTTTAAGAGAGAAAAAAATGGCACTCTCTGGCGTTCCCCAGTTCTGAGATGACTGAGTATACTCGGATTTCGTCCGGAATGAGTTAAGATGGTACTTTAAATGATCCAATGGGATGCATTTGCACACCATGCCGATAAAATTTAAAGCATAGCTTTAAATAGTGTAAATTCACACATGACTGATAGAACAAAACTGCAACTTAATTCTTCTTCTCAATGGGATGTCTTGTTATTATTCGATCACTCAGACTGTTTCCTGCTGCCTTTATGCGCCTAACTAAGAAATAGTTCGGCTCAGCAAGTCCGACTTCGGCTGGAGGCAATCTTTTTTGAAAGTGGTTTTCTTGAAATCAGGCAGGAGAATGGACCCAGTCAGAGCAGAAAGATAGTAGATGACCAGAAAGCAAAGGGAAAAAAGAGGCAGAGTCAAAGAGAAGGTGGGGTACTATTATACAAACAACCCCCGGTACCCCCAAGGGGGGATCAATGTGATGCATTTGGTCCATAACGTTTTATAACAGTACATATAAATGCAATTTGTTGATGCACATCAACACCACTTTTTTTATTAGATTAAAAGAATACACACTCATAAGCACCTCTCTCTCTCTCTCTTTTTGTTGTTTAAGTAGCATATGGTTCAGTCATTGTTTTATATGATTAACATGCAGCAGCACGATTTATTTTTTATTTTTTATATGCACTTTATATGACATTTTTTAACTCTTTTTTTTAACAACATTTCTTGATATAATCAACAATTTATATACTTCACAAAATTAACACACCCACCTCAACTAATACAGCATTGTTGAGTTGAAGGTTACATAATGATAGTACAGTGGAACCTCTCTAATAAGACCTTCAAAAATCATCCAAAAAAAGGTCTTATAAGGGAGGGGTCTATAAAAGGGAGGTATTGTCAATTACTTACAAAGAAGGGCAATGTCTCAGAGAAGTAGGTCTTAAGTGGGAGGGAGTCTTATAAGGGAGGTTCCATTGTAACAGGTAATCAAATGCATTTTGCACAGGTTAACCATGTTCACATGGAAAGGAATTGTGACTAACTTAAAAATTTATAAAGTACAGTGGAACCTCCCTTAAGACCTTCAAAAACCCCATCCAAAATGAGGTCTTTAAATGGGAGGGAGTTGTATAAGGGAGGTAATTTTAATACTTACAAAGAAGGGCAATGTCAGATTCAGATTAGTAGGTCTTAAAATGGAGGGAGTCTTATAATGGGGTGTCTTAAAAGGGAGGTTCCATTGTACAAGCAGTAGCTCATAATATCAAGGTTATTCTTTTAATTGTTATGTTAAACTTAAAGTAACACAAATTATATAACAATAAAGAACAGTGCAAATTTTCACATTTACCAGGCTATAAACATGCCTAGATCTAAACTGCAATTATTATGAACTGCCAAAAAGCATTCCCAACAATAAAATTTGAACAACTAAAACTAAACTATATTATAATTTTAAAACTTTACCTCTCAACTATAAATTGTTTTTATTCTTTAATTCATTAGACGCATTCATTCTGATCACATACGATTTTGACGTCACAACAAACGGCAATAACTCTTCACAGCAAAATTAAAGCGAGGTGAGTTGCTTCCCATTACTGCACACCACTACAAAACCCGAATAGAGTCCGATCAAACTCGTTATGTCCACAACCATGCATGAACTTAGTTTTGCGCTCTGAGGCGAACTTTTACAAAGTCTCTCTATTTGACTACACTGATGTTGGCTATTATGAACCTAACTACAGGAGTCAACCTAGTGGAATCACAAGGAGTTTATCAGTCTCCCCGAATAGAGTCCGATCAAACTCGTTATGTTCACAGCCATGCATTTGTGAATGGGGCTTCTTGGTCACATAAGGGATTCATAAGTCTAAGTTTGGTTAGACTCAACCAAATGAACCCGTTACGTCCAAGTACTAAGTCGAAATGGGAAATATAGAGAAGTGATATAGAAAGACAGAAAAAGTCGCATCTACACGAAGTTCACACACCTCTTTAAAGCCCAAACACCCTATGCACCATATATACCTATATTCTTACACTGTAAGTCTATCCAAAAAAGGGTCTGTCAGAAATATATCTCTATCAAAAGTTTTGTTGTTTGACCTTCTATTGTTCTTTGCTCAGTCACCGAATTGTTCAAATTTCAGAGTTCACTCCTAAATTTTGGGAAGAGCGTAACTGTCTCAGAGGTGTGTAAATTAACACAAACAAAGACCAAGAACAATAATATCTTTATAACATAAGAAATAATCACATAAAAGTAAACTATCAACAACAATACTTTCAAAAGTAATAGAACTTACTGAAATTTGATATACTGAATTTTAAAATTACTGGACATATCACAGATCAAACTCATTATGCATAAATAATAAATAACATCACACTAATAAAATATGAGACTCACCCACACCGGCACAGCACTTACACACACACACACACACCCACACACACACACACACACCACATCACACACACACATACACATACAGACAGACACACACACACACACACACACATACACCATGACCAACACATAACACACGCACACGCACGCATACCAGTACGTTTGTCACACACCACACACACGCACACAACCCACACACCGCTATCTTTAGATACGTTTGGTTTTTAATATTATTGTACTTGTGGTGATTTCTAATAACGTGTATAAATAACGTGACTCTCAGAAATAGCTACTAAAAGAATACCTGACCCCATTTGACTTGATCTACTCCAGGTTGGTGCTAATTGCACGTGCTTAATAACGTGCCTGACATTGATAAGACGGTCAATTGACTACGTGCAAATCTAACGATAGTCCATCGTTGATAACACGGCCAATTGCACGATAAAATCACGGGACGTGTGGATCAACAAGCTCAATTGAACGTTTGCAAATCACGATTTTTGTGGATAACAGGTCAATTAGTTAGGGTACCCCGAACCTCGCGTGCAGAGGGTTCTAATTTCCCCAATTGCACCTGTACATCACTTTGTGCCCGGAGAGAACACGAAAAATTGGCCACGTTTATACTTTGGTACGTTTGCGTATGTGCAAATCGCGTGCTTGTCGATAACACAGTGGATTGCACGTGCAAATCACGTGCCTGTCACATGTAAAAACAGAATAGGGGAAACGGGTAGAAAGCGCACTGGAGCAAAATTAATTTCTGCCTCAGTTCTGTCATGAAATGAAGCAAAGTTGTGTAAGATTTTGAAAACGCAAGGAGCGTTAACGTCTAGCACGCGTCTCAACACACACACGACTGCAAGCGTTTTCTTTATTGCACGAGATTAATTCGCGCGCACACGCGCACACACACATGCGATTTTGGGCGCAACTCGTCTTTGCGACCTACCCAGTGGCTTGTTTTTTACAGCTCCATGTTTAACGTGGGATTTTCAAGTGGGCTTACGGTGTCGTGGATATGCTCAAAACACGAGCGATGGCGCGTACTGTGTGTGTGCATGCATGCGTGCATACTGGGAGATCTACAAAAACCAGGTCAGCAAAAGGTCTATGAAGGGGGAGGGTGAATGCGGGGGCGGGCATCGAAGAACTGGGGGATAACTGTAACAAAGGGGTTGAAGTGTGAGATCAATGTTTTCTTACTTTGCGAGGACAACACGCTATTTAGAATTCTAGGGGAGTACGCAGGGTTGGGGGGGGGGGATCGTAAATGTAGTTATTGTTATTTTGGTTTCGGGAAGTTCCTTATATAGTGGCGGGTGTGGTTTGTTTTTTGTGTGTTTTTTTTTTTTGTTTTTTTTCCCCCGAGTGCTCAGAGTTGACTGACTTTTTTTCTACTTCCCGTGTAGAGAGGGAGCAGAAATTGTGGGTAATCTTTTCCTAATATTTTTCTTGTATATTTTGTTTTTGTGTTTTGTTTTTTTTAAATCGTATACACACAATAGTCATGGAGCAATGGTTTCTTGTATGGCTGGGGCATTATTCTAGTGGGGCCTAGCAAAAATGAAACTCCATTCTCCATGCGCTCATCTTCGCTCTCTCACATCTCCTGCTCTTATCCTACTCATGCTTGCTCGTTTTCCACTTGCAGGCCCCCTGTTTTCCCTCCCCCTGTTTGCCTTCTTGTCTTGTTTTTTGCTCTTTCCTTCTCCTTCCCAGGGCAGATCCCTTCTGGGCAGGCGGCCCCTTTGGGGTCGCCCAGGTCAATGGCTTTGGGCTAGGCTCCATTGCTCGTGCCGTGTGTTGGCTGCAGGCAAAGTTGTTCGCTTGACGGTGGCTGGGTCTGTAGTCATTGGCCTATGGCTGCTTACTAGGGCCTATAGGCTACTATGCGGGCTCGTTCAGTTGAGTGGGGGTACGCAGGATAGCGGTGGGTTGGTTGTGTAGGCTAGCCTAGTGGGTTGGCATCATTGGCTGATCGTAAGGTGGAATCTTGGCTGCTGTCTTGTGGTTGGAAGGCGACTGCGGGCGAAGGGAGGTGTAGACTTACAGCTTGCTACATTCTCTCTCTCTCCTCTCTCATGCATGCCTTTGCAAATTTTGACATTTAATTAGATTCCCCTCGTTTTCTCATCATCTCTCGATTTATTTGGGTTTCCTCTTTTTTGTTCTGTTTTTATTTTGAACACAATCATGCAAAAAGTACGTTTCCATGCATTAGGTCAAATATATTCTAATACTAAACTTTTCATCTACAAACTCATCATCGTAATTCTCTCTCTCCTCTCTCTCTCTCTCTCTCTTCTCGCAACTCTCTCTCTCTCTCTCCTCTCTCTCTGTGTCTCTCTCTCTCTCTCCATCCATCTCTCTCTCCCTCCCTCCTCCCTCCCTCTCTCTCTCTCTCTCTCTCTCTATCTCTCTCTCCTCTCTCTCTCTCTGTCTCTCTCTGTTGGTAGGTTAACTAATGACTACATACATATTCGTCGTGCTCGGGTTCTCTCTCTTCGTCTCGCTATGTTGCTAATACTGGTGAGATAGGCTTCGCACGTGTGTCGTGCGCTAGTTCATGGGGGTGGGGGCTGTTTTAAAGGTAGTCTGGTTTAGGCCTGTTCAGAAGTTGAGGCCTTTTCTTCGGAGATTAAGTTCTTTTTCTAGTAAAGAGTAGGTTGCTATCTATCTCCATACCTATATTACTATGCACATTTTGCCAATATTATTACAAAATTAAGAATGGATTTGTCCTATTGGACACACTTGTTGTCGACTGAAACCTAGGAGGGCGACTTGCATTGTTATTCTGATTTTTTTTTTTTTCCGAGTTCCGGTTATGGACTGAATTTCTTTTTCTACCAGCTCACGATGGGGTTTTATCTTAGGGCAGTGGAAGAAGAAATGTCGATAAAGGTCTATTTCATCTGTCTGGGCAAAAACGTTACATTTGTTGGAGTTAGTTCAGGCCCATTTATTGAGAAAGAATGTTTGTGGTAAAGTTGTGTAGAATTTTCCATTGCAGTACTATCAGTCTCGTTTCTTT
>JAGGCT020000035.1:4259230-4318317 GCA_017654935.2 Phymorhynchus buccinoides
TTATGTGCTCTAACGTGGGATCCTAGTCATTAAATATAAGGCAGTGTTGTCGGTCTGGCTGAAACACAAAACGGGCTTATAACTCCCCGTTTTTTTCGACCGAATCGCTTCACATTTGCTGTCGCTTGTTGTGATCGGGGGCAAAGCCGGCAGAAATTTGAAAGAATCGGGAGAGCGCGTTCACTCTCAGAGCAGCGCCAACGGAAACGGGGCCTTATACTCTGCCGTTCTTAACCGACATCCTTCAAATTTGCTGTACTCGAGCGTTCCCAGTATTTGGCTTACCGTTACTTAGGCGTTACCGTTAACACAGTGAAGCGCGTATCACTCTCGAGCATGCCACGGGAAACGGGGCCTTATAACCCCGCCGTTTCTTAAACCGAATTGCTTCAAATTTGCTGTCAGGCTTGACCTGTGGCCGGGGTCAGAGCTGAAGCAAATTTGAAAGCATCGGGAGAGCGCGTCCACGCTCGGCAGCAAGCACCACGGGAAACGGAACCGTATAACTCCGCCGTTCTTAACCGATCCTCTTCAAATTTGCTGTACTCAGTGTTACGCAGTATCTTGCGTTACGTACTCTAGGCTTGGTTTACTACAGAGATCGCATCACTCGCAAAGCAGCGCCACCTGGAACGGGCCTTATAACTCCGCTTTTCTTAACGAATCGCTTCAAATTTCTGTACTCAGTGTTACCGAGTACTTGGCGTTACCGTTACTGAGGCTTACCGTTACTGGGCGTTACAGTACTCAGCGTTCGCTATTTTTAGAATTGATCAAAAAAAGTACCGCATACTCGTCGTTTCTGTTGTATGTCCTGTTACGTTGTTTATAAGTAACCTAATTTATTATTATGCTCAAAGTGTTTTTCTGTCTGTATTTTTGTTGTGGCATAGCACGAACTAGAGATCCGTTTTATAAGTTGCGCAGTCTACTTTCTACCGTGTGGTACAAACTATGACGCGGTCCTCCCTTCCCCTCCTTCGTCCTCCACTCTGAAGGAATTGGGAATGGATGTGTTGACGGGCCGGAGGGGGGTGGCTGTTTTGTGCCCGCCGCTCTCCTTTGTCTCTGTCTCGGTTTGTCTGACTGTCTGTCTGTCGTGTCTGTCTGTCTGTCTGTCGTCTCTCTCGCTCCCTCTCTCTCTCTCTCTCGTCGGGGTCTCTCTCTCTCTCTCTCTCTTTCTCTCTCTTTCTCTCTCGTTCTCTCTCTCCTCTCTGAGTTGCTCTCGTTCTAGTTTTGGTTGTCTTTTTCTAGGAAACTCAGTCTAGCTCTCTCTGTTTCTTTCATTTATCCCTCTATGTTCTGTCCATTGGTTTGGTCTCCATCGAGTGTATTTTTGTCGTCTCTCACTGTATACTGCAATACTATATTCTATCTGTATAGTGTGTGTCTCTGTTTTTTAACAGTCGCGAGCATAGACTTGTATGTGGTAAAATGCCCTCATATAGTATTTTCGTGTATTTGATGAAATACTCCAGGATTTGTTATGTCGATCTACCCTGTCGTATGTTCTTTTTGTCTGCGACAGCGATAATTCTAGAACGCTTCACATTGTGGAAAACTTTAGCCTCGTAGTGGTACTAGGGCCAAAACTTGGACGAATTCCAAAATTGGTAAACTGGGATTAATGGTTAGGGTCTGGGTCCAGATTAGGGTTATGGTTGCTCAAAATGGTATTTTGGCCTTAATTGGTCCGTTCAGGTGGTTTTCATAGATTTTGGAGAAAGTTAAACGTCCGTTTTTGTCTGTACTTCAGTCTGTTTTTCTGTCTGTATTCTCTATGAATTATGTCCTGTGAACGTTATAACTCAGAACTCTTTTAGATACACCGTGGTGCATACTTGAGGTTCAAAGCTTGCAGAGTTTGAATTTGGCGAATCAGGGTTACGGTTGGGTTTTGTGTTTGATATAGTGTTTTAAGGTTGGGTGCAAGCGTGTGTCCGCGACTGGGTCGGTTTATAACGCAAGTGTCCTAGTAAGTTTTCTTTGTTAAACCCCTTAACTTCTTGAAGCATTGTTGAAGATCCAAAACGGTGTGTGCATGTGTGTAAAGTTTTGCGATTGTGTGATTGCAGAGAGTGATGGGTGATGATTGAGTGATAAGTGAGTGATGAGTAGTGAGTGAGTAGTGTGTGTGTGCGTTAGTGTAGTGCGTGTGAGTGTGTGTGCGTGTGCGGTGTGCGTGTGCGTGTGTTGTGTGGTGATTGCGTGCGTGTGACGCGTGCGCACGTATGCGTGCGTTCGTGCGTGATTGTGTTTTGTGTTCTTCCACTAAGCCGGCCACACACGCATAAACAATCGTATTGGGATGCAATGCGTTGGGTCACGTGAGTCATGATTCACGGAATACTTCCGTCTACAAATAATTCTGCCATTTTCAGCCAAGTTGACCCAATACATGAGTTTTCATGTCAATGATACTCACTCGTTAAAATAGCAGCGCATCCAGATTCGAATTGTAGGGTGTAGGACAGGCACTTAGTGATTTGTGTGTGTGTGTGTGTGGTGTGTGTGTGGTTTGTGTTGTGTGCGTGTGTTCGTGCGTGCGTGTGCGTGTGTGTGTGTGTGTGTTGGTTTATTTTTTTATACTGAGCATTGGGATATGTCCACACATTTATCATTCAAAAAGTCATGAGTTTATCATGCATCGTTTCTTTAATCGTCAAAAAAGTATATCATTTCTCTCTCCTCTCTCTCTCTCCTCTCTCCATCTCTCATCTCTCTCGTCCCCTCTCTCTCCTCCTCTCTCTCTCTCTAATTTTTCTCTCTCCCTCTCTCTCTCCCTATCTCTCTCTCTCTCTCTCTCTCTCTTTATATTTGATATTCGAGTGTTTAATGCACTAGGTGTACATCTTCGCATCATACTCTCTCTCTCTCTCTCTTCTCTCCTCTCTCTCTCCTCTCTTCTCTACCCTCGTCTCTCTCTCTCTCACATCCTCTCTCTCTCTCTCCTCTCTCTCCCTCTCTCTCTCTCTCCACTCTCTCTCTCGATCTCTCCTCGTCTCTCTCTCTTCTCTCTCTCTCTCTCATCTCTCTCTCTCTCTACTCTAGCATCTCTCTCGCTCTCTCTCTCTCTCTCTTCTCTCTCTCTCTCTCTCCTCCTCTCTCTCTCTCTCGTCCGTCTCCGTCCTCCTCTCTCCTCTCATCTCTCTCTCTGTATTACAGATTATAGCCGAGATCGAGAATCAGGGACACGTGTTTTCAATTTGACCAACGCTCTGCGCCAATTAGCTAGGTTCTGGTCCACCATTTCGCCTTTCTTCACTCCAGGACGCTGCTCTGACACCAGTTGCAGTACAACAACGACATGCAACAGTACACAACATAGCCAATAGCAACAACGATATAAACTAATCAATCATAGATTATGGACTTCGAAGTGTTAAAGAAATCCACACCGAAGTAGAAAACAATGTTTCCATGAATGTTTGTCTTTCGCTCTTTCTTTCTCTCTGCCCTAACCTTTCCTTCTTCCCGCCGCTCTTCTTTTGGTCCTTGCTTTCGTTCTTTCATTCTTTTTAATCTCGCAGTTCATTGTTGTTCTTCGTTTCCTTCCCCTTTCCTTTCCTTCCTTCATTTGTCTCTTCATTCATTTATTCATTTTTTGCCATTTTCTTTCTTTGAACAGTGGAAGAAGCGCCGTCAACAACTGCAGTGAGAGGGACACTCATTCTTCCATCATTTGTTCGATACCTTCCTTCTTCCTCCTTCCTTTCCTTCGTCTTATGCCTTCCTTCCTTCATTTATTATTCATTTTGTTTGCTCTATACATGTGGGGCAAGTCAATGGTATCAGGTATACTAACACTCGGCAGCCGCCATTGTTCGCAGTTCATATTTTCCCGTCATCCTTCATTCATTCTCTCCCTTTCCTTCCTCTTCCTTTTCCTTCCATCTATTTATTCATCTATTTTCATTCATTTCTCCATTCCTTTAATCACTCTTCACGCAGTCATTCATTGTGGTCATTTATTTCCTAAAATCTGAGGAAAGCGGTTCAGCGTCTAACTGCATTTAGTGACTTTCTTTTCCTCGTCTTTTTCCTCATTCCATTCTTCCCCCATCTATGCATTCTGTTATTCATCCCTTCTTTTTTCACTTATTCATCCCTCCACACCCACCCACCTCCTAAGATCTGTAGAAAAAGTGTCGATTGCCTAGTCGCTTTCAAGACTGCTGAGAGGAACACTCAGACACGCAGAATATGTCTTTGTCTTCTTTTTTTCCTGCCGTCCTCCGTCCTTCCGTCCTATGGTGTGTCTTTCGCCTTTCCGTCCTTCCTCACTTTCTCTTTTCTCTTTCCTTCCGCCTACTAATTAATAATCCACCCATTCATTCATCATTCATTCATTCATTCATTCATTCTTCATTCATGTATGCATTTATTCATTATTTCCCTACTAAGATCCGTGGAAGAGAGGCGAGTGCATAAGTGCGTGAACGACGCAACGACAGAACACTTGCACAGAACATAACTATTATATTTCTTTGTCCATTTTCTTTTTCTCCTCCCTTCTTTCCTCCATCAACTAATCATTCATTCATTCATTCTTTCTTTTTCACACAGGAAAAGATTCATGGAAGTGTTCTAAGTGCCGCGAACGACGCAGCGACAGAATACACGGCAGAACACTCTTCATGCATTTTTGCCTTCCTTCCTTCCTTCCTTCTTCCTTACTTCCTTCCTTCCTTTCCTTCCTTCCTTCCTTCCTTCCTTCCTTCCTTCCGCCATTCCTTCCTTCCTCCTTTCCTTTCCTTTCTATTTTGTATTCTTCCTCCGTTCCCCTTCCTTTCTCCCTTTCTCCATCCCCCTTGGATCTACTCATTCCCCCGTCCTTCCTTCCTATCCTCCCCTCCTTCTTATTCTATTCGTTCATTCCGTCTTTTGATTGCCATCTTTTCCCACTACGATCTGGAAGAAAAGGTCGAGTGCCTAAGTGCCGTGCGACTGCAGCGAGAGGGACACGCGGCAGTCCATGACCAACTTCTTCTCTTTCGTGTTCCCCTGCACAAGGCGGCCAAGTGGGTCATGACTACACATCAACTTCCCAACGTTTACTCCGCTTTAAATGCTCCCCTTTGCTAGGTGTAGAATGTGGGTGACAGTGAGATATGACCGAGTGAGAGAGAGGGAAGAGGGAGAGAGTTGGATGTAGTGTTCGCCATTCACACAATTCCGCAAAGTTTACTGATCCAGCCCATCTGTCCTGTCTGAGGGTAGGGGGTTACAAACGAAAAAACGACAGTGACACAATGATCACTCAGCACGACAGACTCCATTATAAGCCGAACATACACAAAGACAACAATGACACACATCGCAACATCGCCAAAGCTAGATTATCAGCCGAACATAAAGAAACAAGAGGGCAACGCCCTACTGAACCTAGTCGCCGTTTAACCTGCAATACCCCCCCCCACACACACACACCAAAACACACACACAGCCCCACCCCCCCACTAAAATAGGGGAGATAAATTGCCATGCCACTTGTAATTTTACGAGTTAATTGGACTCTATGGTCTTGTGTATTTTTGTGTTTATCATTTCCTCTATTAGGTATAGCATTGTATCGAAATAAGATACTACATAATTATGAACATAATTCTCAAAAGCATCAATGACCCAATCAACAGCGCCAAAAGCTACATTCTATAAAGTAAATAAGCACAATGCACATATTTTTATCAACTTCAGATGATGAATCTTCGTTATATATCTTAAAGCTTCGTAACAGGCATTTGGGCAAGTCTTAGGAGAGAGAGAGAGAGAGAGAGAGAGAGAGAGAGAGAGAGAGAGAGAGAGGAGAGAGAGAGGAGCGACGACACTGGACATTGAAACTTTATTTGACGAGAAGAGAGAGAGAACGATGGACGGACGACAGAGAGAGGGAGGAGAGACAAGCAGAGACGAGAGATGTGGTGTGTTCGCGCGCGCGCGTGCGTTGTTCGTTTTTATTTAAACGTCTATCCATGATCTTATTACCCCCAAAGTGTGTATATGTTTATTTTAAGTGTATGTGAGATATTTTTGTGAATGTGCATCTGTGGAAGGGATGAGTACGAGTGTGTAAGGGTAAGGGCAAGGCCACACGCAATGTGGTTCAGCTCGCCCGCGCGCGTAATTTGTTTGTGTGT
Source organism: Phymorhynchus buccinoides (assembly GCA_017654935.2). Classification (NCBI taxonomy): domain Eukaryota; kingdom Metazoa; phylum Mollusca; class Gastropoda; order Neogastropoda; family Raphitomidae; genus Phymorhynchus; species Phymorhynchus buccinoides. Next base: position 4,265,368 of record JAGGCT020000035.1, read on the forward strand.
GTGCGTGTGTGTGCGTTATGCTGCACGCTAGTTGTGTTTCTTGTGTATGTGTGTGAATGTGTGGTGTTTAGTGTGTGTGTGTGTGTGTGTGTGTGTGTGTGTTGTGTGTGGTGTGCGTGTGTGTGAGGGAGAGAGAGTTGTGTGTAGTGCATGTGTGCGTGCACACGCGTGCTGCGCAATTTTTGCTTTGTTCTTGTTTACGTAGTGTTGTCCATGTAGCTTATTGCATGTTTATTTGTATCGTTTTCATTTGATTTTTTCACATAAGGCAGTTTCCACTATGGTCACTTACTGTAGATGGCCAACACAATACCTACAGCAAAAGTTAGTGCATGCTGTATATTCAGTGCTAACATTGCTTTGGTGCATTTCGTTTTCGATACCACAGACTCCAGAGAAAAGCAGGTATGAACGGCTATTTGCTTTTTATATTTTTTTGGTCCTAACCAATTTTCACAAGTGATTCTCATATTGTAAACTTTTCTAGTGTGCTTGCACATGTTTACTTAAGTTAAACCAGTTCCATTGGCTTGTGTAGGCCTATTTCTTCCTAATACAGTAGACCTATTTTACTGAACTAAACTGTCCATAATCACATTCGTGTTTACAAAAACTAGGTTTGTTTTGGAGTAGTATGTTTGTAATTTTTAATGATTAATATGCCTCCTATGTTTTGTTGGTTGGTAGGTGGGTGAGTGATTCAGTGTGCAGTTTGTAAGTTAAATCTGTCATAAAAGTATAGTTGTTGGTACTTCTGATTGATTTTCAGTTGAGGAGGGGAGGAGGAGACAATGAAGGATAATGAAGTGTTGGAGTATCATGGTGGATAATGTTTGATGATTCCACCATGTTAATGGTAAGCTGATGATGAATAGTATAGATGATGAATGATATAGATGAAAATGATGAGAAAGATTTAGCGAAGACGACGACGGCGACGAAGATGACGAATAATGATGCTTTACTCGGACAATGACAACCTGACGATGACGACTATGATAATTAACACTACGATGAGATTATTACAATAATGAGGCCATGACTGCCTATGCCGAACATGACCAGCAATGGTCATTTCGAAATGCTCCATGTGAACTACTGTTGTTTGTATTCTGCTCAGTTTGCTAATACCTGTATGTTTAAATTGGTGTTGCACAGGTCCCCAGGTTTTGTGGGGTAACACTGGCTTTCCCTGATGCCCAGTGGACGGGAGTTCCATGGCTGATCCCGATCGCCAAGGAACTTCAGGAAAATGGCCGATGTCGTCCAGCAAATATGTAAGAAGAGAAGAGAGAGAGAGAGGAGAGATAGAGAGAGAGAGAGCAGAAGAGAGAATAAACTCGAATGAAACTCGGAATGCTTATTGAGGATAATAAATAAGCACAAATATGGCTTTTTTCATCAGTCCTCAAGACAAAGCAGCAGACCAAACACAATAAGCGATAAGCAACCACCAACACTTCAATCAAAACAGACTAAGAAATCAGGAACCATGCTGGAAAAAGAATCCACACACAAACACACACACAAACGCCACAACACTAGCCCCGCACATCACATACACCACACATTTGTATCCCCTGTTATCTCATAACTGACATCAATAGGGTATATAATTACATGATAGGGAGAAATATCATCAGAATTTAACTCACAGAATAATAATTTTCTTCCTCCCCGCTTTAAGCATAAATTCAATGGGATTCAGAGTGTTACAGAGAATCGGCTTCATTATGCAGAGGAACAACATGGCGCACATATAGGTGCTTTATATCATATCTACTAAATATTTATTATTGATTATTTTGAGACGCCAGGTAATAGAGAGAAGAGAGAGAGAGGAGAGAAGAGAGGAGAGAGAGTAGAGAGAGAAAACGAAAACGAAACGAATTTTATTTAAATCCAGAACATGAGATACATGACAGCTTTGTTCCACCCCGCCCTGGGGAATCATAAATAAATAACCAGAATCCAAGAAAACGTCAAACAACAAAATCTAAGTAATGCATGCACACAAATCGGGGGAAAATAAGGGTAATGGAGTTGATGGGAGGTGTGAGGGGTATACAAGGCCACCACATAATCATAAGGTGAATATCTCTTATCCACTCTCCATCTAGAAAACTTTCGGGGGGGCCAAGCCTGATTCCATCTTCTGTTCTGTGACACTCAATACCTTTTTCTCCTTCTGCTAGAATCTTGGCTTCCACATCTCTCCATCACATGAGTGTTTACTCACAAGTTCAAACATATCTGGTCGTCAGCATACTGGACTGCGCTCGCATTGGGTACGATTCAGCCACTCCTGTCTCTGATACTACTAAAATAACTATCTGCGCTTTTGTTTCTCCTCTACAATAGACTTATTGTAATTCACTCTTGTATGGCTGCCCTCCAACAGCAACACCCATCTGACAATCTTCAAAAAGTCCGGGGTGGAAACCTGCGCAGACTTGTCCTCGGTCTACTACAGTATCTATCATGTTCAACCACTCCGGATATCCCTTCATTGGCTTTTCCTCAAGCACGTATTGACTACAAATTTCCCTCTATGTCATTCTTATTTCTCTGGAAATGCCCCTAGCTACATTTCTGAAATGCTTTCTGTCTATACTCCATCAAGGCACTTGCGTCATCTTCGATATCCACATGCTCTGTGTTTCCTATACACGAACAAAAATTGTTTTGGTGAGCGCTTCTTTTCCTTTTCGGCCCCATCGTTTTGAAAACTCCTACCCGCGAAATCCGCCTATCCAGTCCTGCAATGTTTCAATCGCTCTCAAGACCAACCGGTTCAATCTTACATCACAAGCTTTATGCTACTTACTTCTGGACTCTATTCTCACAACACACACTCCCCTCACCCACATATCGTTTCAAATGTGTTTACGTCAGCTTTGTTGCGCGCGCGCGAGCGAGAGAGAGAGAGAGAGAGAGGGGAGCGAGCGAAGAGAGAGAGAGAGATAGATAGAGAGAGGAGGAGAGTAGAGAGAGAGTGTGCGTGTGTGTGTTGAATGCTTTGTTCAACTGATTGTATTTTGTATTGTGGTTTTTTTGGTGGGGTGAGTGGTGGTGGATGGTAACGTTTGTGGTGGGTGTGTGTGTGTGTGTGTGTGTGTTGTGTTGTGTGATGTGTGTTGTTTGCCGGTACGTGCGGGTATGTGTGGGTGGGTGTGTAATGTGTTGCCTATTTGCTGTGCGTGAGCCGGGGGGAAATTTTTTGAATTTTTTTTTTTTTCGTGTGTTGTTGTTGAATTTGTTGCTTCTTATTTTTTTGGTGGTTGTTAGTCGCCTGAGCTCCACCTTGGTGTGGAATGCGCTATAATAAATTGATTCATATTATTATTATTTTATTATTATCGGACCTGTGACCAAAAAACCCAAAAACAGCTAACAACACAATTGGCTATGATATATCTTATGGTTACGTTCACATTTTTATCTCAGAAGTTTACTCTTGAACAGAATGTGATACGCTGTTTTAAATTTAATTAGTGCTGGGGTTTTTTGTTTGTAAATAAGATGCAAGGAGTTCCACAGTTTTCCACCGGAGAAAGGTACTTGTTTTGAAAAGATTCAGTTCTGGGTTTTGGAGGATCAGACTATTGTTGGTTATCTTACTGTTCAATGGAAATCTTTTTCTCTCTTAAGCTGAAGGTGCCAAACATTCATAATTGTGTAGCTACTCAACATTGCTTTAATTTTATTGAGTTTATCTTAGGAGAGAGAGAGAGAGGACAGAGAGAGAGAGAGAGAGAGAGGAGAGAGAGAGAGAGGAGAAGAGAGAGAGACAAGACAGGAGACAGAGAGAGATTAGACCGATTAAGACAGACGACAGAGAGAGAGAGAGATGAGAGACAGAGCGCTCGCAGAGTATTTTTCTTTATATTTTAATACATTTTCCACAAACTCAATGTTTGGTGCTCAGGTGGATATAGTGATGGCAAACAGTGACATGGCCGGTGTATATAGCCACAGTAAAGTGGTCAAACTCAGGTAAGTTGGCTCCTGTTTTCGGTAGGTGGTGTTTTTTCTCAAAGTAATAGAAGGAATATAGCTCAGAAGTCTACATAGATTGATGGCAAAATAAATTAAGTCTGATTTGGCTGTCGATATACAGAGACGCTGGCACGTTTTGTACAACACGATGCGGTTTATTGTCCTCAAATCATTGCATTTTTATCGCTTTATTTTGCAGGAATGTGGTATTACATCATATCAAATATCTCAAAGACACATAGCACAAGAAAATGTGATGTACAACCATATAAACGTTAAATTATTACATTGTGTAATGCATGCAGTCATATTTGTTTAGATTATAATTGTAAGAAGTGTGATTGAATATAGGGAAAATGTAAGCATATCTCTACTCTTTATGTAAACAAAGAAACAGAAGTCTTAGCTGTGAGAGCGTCACTCGTCCACACTGACTACAATACTTTAAAGTTAAAAATCGTTCTACTTTTAAGCAGGAACAAAATAAGGAAGTAAACTCACCGATTAGTAATATACTGGTAATAGTGTTCCACTTTTACTTTAGAACGTCTATGGAACTAATGTAATGTTTTCAGGGGCGGATCTGGGGGTAGGGGTTTCCAAGGTTTGCGGATCCCCCCCCCCCCCCCCCTTTGCCCCAAGCATGTACCTTATGCAAGGGGAAAAAGTAAGCAAATTACTAAATTTTTGCTTTAATAATCACTAAATTGCCAAATGTTCCGGGGGCTTCGCCCCCTGGGCCCCAGCTCCCTGAACTCCTCACGGAATCCCCCTCCCCCCTCCCCCCCTCCCCATACGAATCATTTGGTCCGCCCCTGGTTTCATTCTTGACATTGACAAATAATAAGAGTGACTAAAGGGTTATCTCTCTGTAACCTTTGTATCAAAGACCAGAAAATGAATATTTATTTATTGCATTCTCTCATGAGAATAAATATCGACGAAAGTTGTAAACTGTTCCGTTCGTTCAACAAGGATGCAAAATATACTGCAAATAAAAAGTTTGCCTGGGTGTAGATTTGTTGAACGTCTTTACGATTAAAACGAAAGAATAAATGTGTGCCATTGTGCAATGTATTCCACTATTCCACTTTTTCTTAAAAGGACAAACTTGAGGTTACTGCGATTTGTTGCAGTGCTGGCAGTGTGGTGGCCATGGTAGAAATGTACCTAGTGGACAAGGACCGTCTGACTGACCCCAAGGACAGAGAGATGTATGCTCAGATGATGGGAGATAATTCCCTGCAGAAAGTGGCATATCATTTCGCAGCAGGAATGAAGAATGCCATGGCGATAGATAAAATACCATCAGCCGTTAAGTTTGCTTTCGCCCTGCCAGGTAATTATGTGCCATTTATATTTTTCATTTCTGTCTTTGTCTTCCTTCTGTTTTGTTTTTTTTGCTTCTGTGGTGAAATCGTTGCATGGGGATGATGATGGAAGTCTGCAGCAACTGCGCAAGATGGGAGGCGTGGTGCAATGTCGTGACAAAGGCGTGGAATGTCTGTGAGACACAGACTATCCGCCATTAACATCAATGTTGACTTGTCTTGGTTGTAGTGCTTGAGTGTAGGTCGATCTTTTCTTAAGAAAACGGAAAAGGAAAAAGGAAATCCTTTGAAAAGTAAATCCCTGTTATAACCCTTAATTATAACATCGCTGATCATCATAATTATCAAACGGATTATGGAATGCAAAATGGGTTTTTTAATCAAATGAAAAGAAAACGTGACCAATCTGATTCAATGAATATGTGAAAAAAATGTGTTGGGATTTCAGACGAGCCCTCCCCACCCCCTATGAAGGAATGTCCAGACTGGCAGTCCCTGTGGAACACAGTGTCTGAACCTTGTATGGCTTCTCTGTCCATGGCCAGACAGCCACAGCGCCAGCAGTGCAGGTAATATAGATATGCTACTATCTATGACGTTTACAAAAAAAATCTATTGAAAGAAAACTATTAAACAATTGGACAAGTAAATCGCTATTCCTTAAGAGAGTATGTCAAATCGGGAGTTCAATTATGTACAATTATTTGATAGGTATGCCTATTCTAATCACAAAGGACAAATAAAAAAGGCTTGACTACCTTGTATATTGACAACTTTTAAATATCAGCTCTTTTTTTTACGTGAAAGAAAACCAGCAATAAAGTGAATGCTAATTATCACACGATATATAACTGACAGTCTGCATTGTATATCGTTTGCGATTAAAACAATAACCCTAAACTTTAACACATTAGAATAAACACAATGTTTGTTTTTTATGTTGCAGCCACTACGCTGAGTTTGTGAAGTGTGCGTCATTCGTCATGAGAGTAAACTACTATCGTTGTCCTGATGATGCCGTCAGAAGAATGGCGATTAACAACTATTGGTACCTGGGACAAGGGAGATCACCCAGTGACATGTCCAGCTATCGCCCCACACCATCCACACAACAACCACCTCAACCATCCAGGAGTAACGAACAATCCCAGCAGAACAGACCCAGTTCAGACCAGGCTGCCAGAAGCTCACGCCCTGCCTCTTCTCCATTGGATGGTGCCAGAAGCACATTGTATTCTTCATCGGGATCTTTCACCTCTGACTATGGGAGATCATCAGATCGTGATTCATCGTCAGAGTTCAATGACAGAACTGGACAACCGCCATCCCCTGACCACAGCTCGGATGGTCATAGCAGGCCTGGAGATTCCTTCACTACCTCACTGCCCTATGTGTGCCGAGGTGAGTTTATGATGCACATAATTGTTTTAACAAAATGTGTCTTTTAAGTTCATCCATTTCATTCTTAAAGAAATAGGATTGCTTTGCACTTTCGTATGCATAATCTGTTCGTGTTTGTGTTTGTCAACACTTCTATTTGAAAACAAATGGTTTTGTTTTGCAGATTACAAAGTTCCTCCCATCGTGGACATGGAAAAGACTGAGTCCTGTTCTAATCCTGAGGCTTATGAGTACATCTTACGCTATCACTGCAATGATGACATGGAGCCCAGATTATCTGGGGACTATGATGGCAGATCTTCCAGCTACAATGTCAGATCTTCCTCCATGCGTCCTAGACCTTCCTCCGATGGCATGTCTTCTTCCATGCGTCCTGGACCTTTCTCTTCGTCTGATAACATGCCTTCCTCAATGCGTCCAAGACCTTCTTCATCTGATAACATGCCTTCCTCAATGCGTCCAAGACCTTCTTCATCTGATGACATTTCTTCCTCCATGCGTCCTAGACCTTCCTCTTCCTCTGATGAGATGTCTTCCTCCATGCCTCCTAGACCTTCTTCTGATGACCTGCCTGCCTCTATCAACACTGACTCCAGGCGTCCTTTGCCTGCCTCTGTAATGGATTCTTCCCAGTACAGAGGTCAGTCGGATGCTCCTTCTGGTGGATCGTGGTCTCCAACCCGCACACGTCCAGCATATGAGGAGTCTTCCTCAGGCTACTACACTCCTCCACTGGACGGCTCTATGACACCCCCTTCTAACAGAGACCAGGCATGCATGTGAGTACTTGTAGTTTTGTTTGCAAAAACACTGGTGAGCTGGTGATGTATAAATCAGTCCAAGTATATATTGTCAAAAGTGAAATAATTAGGATAGCCTTTGCCAGTTTATATTGCTCTCTACAATCTTTGTACACATTTTGTGAAACTGACAATGCATTCATTTTGGAGTTTTACCAACCACACGAAATTTGCTCACATTGCACTTTAAAAATACAGAAACTTAAACGTAGAATGTCTAACATTGGCACCAATTCATTATGGGAAATAAATAATTTTTTGAATATAATTATTATTAAACAGAATGATTTGGAATGCCTTTTTGATGCAACATAGGTTTGCATGCATGCATTAACTCCCTCGTTAAAATCAAGAAACTGAAATTAAAATGGAATATGTTCTGCAATTGATTTATCACCTCCCCATCCCCACCATTTCTATGTTGTGATATTGCTGGAATAGTGACGGTTTCTTCTCATATTGGGCCTGGTTAATAACTGGACGCAACTCATAGATAATTTCCTGTCATGTATCTTTGTTCAGGATGGTGAAACGTCAACAGCAGTGCATTCAGAAGCATCTAGGTGACCTGGGTCTGAAGTGTTCATTGTCCACCATCCATGAGACTGTGGAGAAATATGACCTGTCTTTGGCTGAGGACCAACGCCAATGCAAAGGTGAGGAGTCTTTGCATTTTTCTCAAATCTTATACATTTTCATGCTAAGCTGTATGTAGATCTGCAAGTCTGGCTCTTTGTCTGGCTGCCTTTTCGCCTTTCTCTCTTCTCATTGTATTTCTGTCTTTCTCTCTTCATTCCATCCCATATTTGTCTCTTTTACTGTTCTCAATGTCTATGTTTTAGTACAGTCGACCTATGTTTTTTTTGTTTCGTTTTTTTCATTTATTTTCCCTACACCTTCATTTGTTTCATGTTTATTTTGTTTCTTTTTTGTTTCTTTTGTTTCTCTCCTCTTTTTCCTTTTCTTCTTTTTTGCACTTCTTTTTCTTTCTTTTTTGGGGGTGGGTTTTTGTTGTTTTGTTTTCCGTTTCACTCTCTCTTTCTCTCATAATTTTTGTTTGTATTAACTTCTAAAATGGACATTTGTGGTGAACGTTTAATGTTTGTCTTTATCATTTGTATATCTGATTCTGGCGCAAGTTAGAATGTATGCCCGTTCACAGTACTACTGTTCACCTCTCTCTGTCTCTCTCTGTCTCTCACTCTCTGTCTCTCTTCTCTCTCTCTCTCTCTCTCTCTCTCTCTCTCTCTCTCTCTCTCTCTCTCTCTCGCTTTCTCCCCCTCCTTTCCTTTTTTTCTCCTGCTCTCTGTTTCTTGCTTTTCCTCTTTTTCTACGTACAAGAGTGCATGTGCGCATTGTGTGCATGTGTTTGTGTGTGTATTTGAAAGTGGTTGACATGCCTTTTGTTTCAACAAACCATAGAACAACTACCAAAAACATGTCCAGGCCACTCTTATTCAAACGAGAAGTGCACACACACAAAATGTTTTCTCTACACCTTTCGATTCAACAGCACTTTAACCACATTGAACATTAGTCTTATTAAGAAATGTAAATTGTCCAAAAAATGCCAAAAGAGGCTTTAACAAAATAATCTGAAATTTAAAAATATTGTCTGGTGATTTCAGACAAACCCTTGCCACCCCCTATGAAGGAATGTCCAGACTGGCAGTCCCTGTGGAACACAGTGTCTGAACCTTGTATGGCTTCTCTGTCCATGGCCAGACAGTCACAGCACCAGCAGTGCAGGTAATATAAATATGCTACTATCTACGACGTTTACCAAAACATCCATTGAAAGAAAACTATTAAACAATTGGACAAGTAAATCGCTATTCCTTAAGAGAGTATGTCAAATCAGGAGTTCAATTATGTACAATTATTTGATAGGTATGCCTATTCTAATCACAAAGGACAAATAAAAAAGGCTTGACTACCTTGTATATTGACAACTTTTAAAAATCAGCTCTTTTTTTTACGTAAAAGAAAACCAGCAATAAAGTTAATGCTAATTATCACACGATATATAACTGACAGTCTGCATTCTATATCGTTTGCGATTAAAACAATAACCCTAAACTTTAACACATTAGAATAAACACAATATTTGTTTTTTATGTTGCAGCCACTACGCTGAGTTTGTGAAGTGTGCGTCATTCGTCATGAGAGTAAACTACTATCGTTGTCCTGATGATGCCGTCAGACGAATGGCGATTAACAACTATTGGTACCTGGGACAAGGGAGATCACCCAGTGACATGTCCAGCTATCGACCCACACCATCCACACAACAACCACCTCAACCATCCAGGAGTACCAAGACCTTCTTCATCTGAACAGGCCCTTCTCCAATGCTCCAAGACCTCATCGATGACGATGTCGTCTCCATGCGTCCTATACCTTCCTCTCCTCTGATGATTATGTCTTCCTCCATGCCTCCTAACCTTCTTCTGATGACCTCCTGCCTCTATCAACACTGACTCCAGGCGTCCTTTGCCTGCCTCTGTAATGGATTCTTCCCAGTAGCAGAGGTCATTCGGATGCTCCGTCTGGTGATCGTGGCTCCAACCCGCAACCGTCAGCATATGAGGAGTCTTCCTCAGGCTACTACACTCCTCCAACTGGACGGCTCTATGACACCTCCCTTCTAACAGAGACCAGGCATGCATGTGAGTACTTGTAGTTTTTGTTTTGCAAAAACCTGGTTAGCTGGTGATGTATAATCTTCCGTATATATTGTCAAAAAGTGAATAATTAGGATACCCTTTTGGCAGTTTATATTGCTCTCTTACAATCTTTGTATCACATTTTGTGAACTTACAATGCATTACATTTGGGTTACCAACCACAGAAATACGAATTTGCTTCACAATGCCTTTAAAAATCAGAACTTAAACGTAGAATGTCTCACAATTGGCCCAATTCATTATGGGAAATATAATTTTTTGAATATAATTATTATTAACCAGAATGATTTGGAATTCCTTTTTGATGCAACTAGGTTGCATGCATGCATTAACTCCTCGTTAAAATCAACTGAAATTAAAATGGAATTGTTCTGCAATTGATTTATCCCTCCCATCCCCACCATTTCTATGTTTGTGATTTGCTGAATAGTGACGGTTTCTTCTCATATTGGCCTGGTTATACATGGACTCAACTCATAATAATTCCTGTCATGTAATCTTTTGTTTCAGGGAGGGTGCAAACGGTCAACAGCAGTGCTTCATAAGCATCTAGGTGACCTGGTCTGAAGTGTTCATTGTCCACCATCCCATGAGAACTGTGAGAAATATGACCTGTCTTTGCTGAGGACCACGCCAATGCAAGGTAAGGAGTCTTTGCATTTTTTCTCAAATCTTAGACATTTTCATGCTAAGCGTATTTAGATCTGCAAGTCTGGCTCTTTGTCTGGCTGCCTTTCGCATTCTCTCTATTTCTCATGCATTTCTGTCTTTCTCTCTATTCATAGTTCCATCCCATATTTTTCCTCTTTTACTGTTTCTCAATGTCTATGTTTTGAGTACTCGAACTATGTTTGTTTTTTTGTTTTCGTTTTTTCATTTATTTTTCCCTACACCTTCATTGTTTTCATGTTTTTTTGTTCTTTTTTGTTTCTTTTGTTTCTCTCACTCTTTTTCCTTTTTTCTTTTTTTTGCACTGTCTTTTTCTTTCTTTTTGGGGTGGGTTTTGTTGTTTTGTTTTCCGTTTCACTCTCTCTTCTCCCTCATAATTTTTGTTTGTGTTACTCTCAAATGGACATTTGGTGGTGAACGTTTAAATGTTTGTCTTTATCTTTGTACGATCTGATTCTGGCGCAAGTTAGAATGTATGCCCGTTCACGTACTACGTTCACCTCTCTCTGGCTCTTTCTGTCTTCTCCTCTCTGTCTCTCTTTCTCTCTCTCGCTCCTCTCATCTCTCTCTCTCTCTCTCTCTCTCTCTCTCTCTCTCTTTCTCGCTTTCTCCCCCTCATTTCCTTTTTTACTCCTGCTCTCTGTTTCTGCTTTTCCTCTTTTCTCGTACAAGAGTGATGTGCCGCATTGTTGCATGTGTTTGTGTGTGTATTTGAAAGTGGTTGACATGCTTTTTTGTTTCAACAACCTAAGAACAACTACAAAACATGTCCAGGCCACTCTTATTCAAACGAGAAGTGCACACACAACTACAAAATGTTTTTTATTCTACACCTTGCGATCACAGCAATTTCACCACAATTGACCATTAGTCTTAATAAGAACTGTAATTGTCCAAAAAAAATGCAAAGAGAGGCTTTTAACAAAATAATCTGAAATTTAAAAACATTGTCTGGTGATTGTCAGTACAAACCTTACCAACCCCCTATGAGGAATGTCCAGACTGGCAGTCCCTGTTGAACACATTGTCTAACCTTGTATGGCTTCTCTGTCCATGGCAGACAGTCACCAGCACCACGTGCGGTACTATGAAAGGCTACTATCTACGACGTTTACCAAAAAACTTCCATTGAAAAAACTATTAACAATTGTACAGTAATCGCTATTTCCTAAAGAGAGTTGTCAAATCGGGAGTCAATTATGTACAATTATTTATAGGTTGCCTTTCTAAGCACAATGGCCAAATAAAAAGGCTTGACTACTTGTATATTGAAACTTTTAAAATCTGCTCTTTTTTTTTTACGTGAAAGAACACTCATCAATAAAGTTAATGCTAATTATCACACCGATATATAACTGACAGTCTGCTTTCTATATCGTTTGGCGATTAAAGACAATACCCTAAACGTTGACACATTAAATAACCACAATATTTGTTTTTTTTATGTTGCAGCCACTAAAACGCTGAGTTTGTGCGTGTGCGTCATTCGTCATGATAGTAACTACATCGTTTGTCCTGTGATGCGTCGAAGAATGGCGATTAACAACTATTGTACTGGGCAAAGGGAATCACCAGTGACATGTCCACTATCGACCCGCAGCCATCTACACAAACACCACCTCAACATCCATAAGTAACGAACATCCCAGCAGAAGCAGACCCCAGTTCAGACCCAGTGCTGCGCAGAAGCTCACGCCCTGCTCTTCTCCATGGGTGGTGCCAGAAGCACATTGGTATCCCTCCTTTCATCGTGATCTTTCACACTCCGACTATGGGATAATCACAATCTGATTCATCGTCAAGTTCATTACAGAACTGGACAACCGCCAGCCCCTCACAACGAGCTCGATGGTATAGCAGGCCTGAAGATTTCCTTCCTAGCCTAACTGCCCTATGTGTCCGGGTTGAGTTTTATGATTGCACATAATTGTTTTAACAAAATGTTCTTTTAGTTCTCCATATTCATTCTTTAAAGAAATAGGATTGCTTTTGTTCACTTTCGTATGCATAATCTGTTCGTGTTGTGTTTGTCATCACTTCTATTTGAAAACAATGGTTTTGTTTTTGCAGATTACAAAGTTCCTACCCAATGCGTGTACATGAAAAGAATGAGTCCTGTTCTAATCTGAGGCTTATGAGTCATCTTACGTTATCAAACACTGCAATGCTTACATGGAGCCCAGATCATCTGGTGACTATAAGGTGATGGCAATCTTCCAGCTACAAATGTCAGATCTTCCTCCAATGCGTCCTAGACCTTCCTCCTCCGATGGCGTGTCTTCTTCCATGCTTTCCTGGACCTTTCTCTTTCGTCTGATACAATGATGACTTCCTCAATGCGTCCAAGAACTTCTTCATCTGATAACCATGCCTTTCCTCATGCGTCCAAGACCTTCTTCATCTGATGAATGTCTTCCTCCATGCGTTCCTAAGACTTCCTCTTCCACTCTGATGAGATTTCTTCCTCCATCCTCCTAGACCTTCTCTTCATCTGATGACATGTCTTCCCCATGCGTCCTAAACTTCCTCGTCCTCTGTGAGATGGCTTCCTCAATGCCTCTAGACCTTCCTCTTCCTCTGAGAGATGGCTTCCGCCATGCCTCCTAACCTTCCGCTGATGACCTGCCTGCCTCTATCACACTGACTCCAGGCGTCCTTTTGCCTGCCTCTGTAATGGATTCTTCCTCAGTACAGAGGTCAGTCCGGATGCTCCTTCTGTGGATCGTGGTCCCGCCACCCCACACGTCCATCATATGGAGGAGTCTTCCTCAGGCTCTACACATCCCTCCCCTGGACGCTTCTATGACACCCCCTTCTAACAGAGACCAGAGCATCTTGAGTACTTATAGTTTTGTTTTCAAAAAGCCTGGTGAGCTGGTGAGGTATATCACAGTCCCTAGGTATATATTGTCAAAGTGAAATAATTAGTATCCTTTGCCTAGTTTATATTTGCTCTCTACAATCTTGTATACATTTTGTGAAACTGACAATGCATTCATTTTGAGTTTTATCCAAACACACGAAATTTGCTCACATTGCACTTTTAAATACAGAAACTTAAACTAGCAATGTCTAACATTGGCACCAATTCATTATGGGAAATAACTTAATTTGTTATATAATTATTAATTAAACAAATGTTTTGGAATGCCTTTTTGATGCAACATAGGTGTGCTGCATGCATTAACTCCCGCGTTAAAATTCAAGAACTGAAACGAAAATGGAATATGTTACTGCAATTGATTTATCATCTCCCATCACCACCATTTCTATGTGTGATTATTTGCTGGAATAGTGACGGTTTCTTTCATATTGGCCTGGTTAATAACTGGCGCAGCTCCTAGATAATTTCTGTCATGTATCTTGTTCAGGAGGGTGAAACGTCAACAGCAGTGCATCAGAGCATCTAGGTGACCTGGTCTGAGTTTCATTTCCAAACATCCATGAGACTGTGGAGAAATATGACCTGTCTTTGGCTGAGGAACCAACGCCAATGCAAAGGTGAGGAGTCTTTGCTTTTTTCTCAAATCTTGATACATTTTCATGCTAAGTCTGTATGTGATCTGCAAGTCTGGCTCTTTGTCTGGCTGCCTTTTCGCCTTTCTCTCTTCTCATTGTATTTCTGTCTTTCTCTCTTCATTCCATCCCATATTTGTCTCTTTTACTGTTCTCAATGTCTATGTTTTAGTACAGTCGACCTATGTTTGTTTTTTTGTTTTTTTCGTTTTTTTCATTTATTTTCCCTACACCTTCATTTGTTTCATGTTTATTTTGTTTCTTTTTTGTTTCTTTTGTTTCTCTCCTCTTTTTCCTTTTCTTCTTTTTTGCACTTCTTTTTCTTTCTTTTTGGGGGGTGGGTTTTTGTTGTTTTGTTTTCCGTTTCACTCTCTCTTTCTCTCATAATTTTTGTTTGTGTTAACTTCTAAAATGGACATTTGTGGTGAACGTTTAATGTTTGTCTTTATCATTTGTATATCTGATTCTGGCGCAAGTTAGAATGTATGCCCGTTCACAGTACTACTGTTCACCTCTCTCTGTCTCTCTCTGTCTCTCTCCCTCTCTCTCTCTCTTCTTTCTCTCTCTCTCTCTCTCTCTCTCTCTCTCTCTCTCTCTCTCTCGTCTCGTTGTCTCTCTGATTCTCTCTCTCCTCTCTCTCTCTCTCGTTTCTCCCCCTCCTTTCCTTTTTTTCTCCTGCTCTCTGTTTCTTGCTTTTCCTCTTTTTCTACGTACAAGAGTGCATGTGCGCATTGTGTGCATGTGTTTGTGTGTGTATTTGAAAGTGGTTGACATGCCTTTTGTTTCAACAAACCATAGAACAACTACCAAAAACATGTCCAGGCCACTCTTATTCAAACGAGAAGTGCACACACACAAAATGTTTTCTCTACACCTTTCGATTCAACAGCAATTTAACCACATTGAACATTAGTCTTATTAAGAAATGTAAATTGTCCAAAAAATGCCAAAAGAGGCTTTAACAAAATAATCTGAAATTTAAAAACATTGTCTGGTGATTTCAGACAAACCCTTGCCACCCCCTATGAAGGAATGTCCAGACTGGCAGTACCTGTGGAACACAGTGTCTGAACCTTGTATGGCTTCTCTGTCCATGGCCAGACAGTCACAGCACCAGCAGTGCAGGTAATATAAATATGCTACTATCTACGACGTTTACCAAAACATCCATTGAAAGAAAACTATTAAACAATTGGACAAGTAAATCGCTGAATATCACTCGTCCTTAATTAAGAGAGTATGTCAAATCGGGAGTTCAATTATGTACAATTATTTGATAGGTATGCCTATTCTAATCACAAAGGACAAATAAAAAAAGGCTTGACTAACTTGTATATTGACAACTTTTAAAAATCTGCTCTTTTTTTTACGTGAAAGAAAACCAGCAATAAAGTTAATGCTAATTATCACACGATATATAACTGACAGTCTGCATTGTATATCGTTTGCGATTAAAACAATAACCCTAAACTTTAACACATTAGAATAAACACAATATTTGTTTTTTATGTTGCAGCCACTACGCTGAGTTTGTGAAGTGTGCGTCATTCATCATGAGAGTAAACTACTATCGTTGTCCTGATGATGCCGTCAGAAGAATGGCGATTAACAACTATTGGTACCTGGGACAAGGGAGATCACCCAGTGACATGTCCAGCTATCGACCCACACCATCCACACAACAACCACCTCAACCATCCAGAAGTAACGAACAATCCCAGCAGAACAGACCCAGTTCAGACCAGGCTGCCAGAAGCTCACGCCCTGCCTCTTCTCCATTGGATGGTGCCAGAAGCACATTGTATCCTTCATCGGGATCTTTCACCTCTGACTATGGGAGATCATCAGATCATGATTCATCGTCAGAGTTCAATGACAGAACTGGACAACCGCCATCCCCTGACCACAGCTCGGATGGTCATAGCAGGCCTGAAGATTCCTTCACTACCTCACTGCCCTATGTGTGCCGAGGTGAGTTTATGATGCACATAATTGTTTTAACAAAATGTGTCTTTTAAGTTCATCCATTTCATTCTTAAAGAAATAGGATTGCTTTGCACTTTCGTATGCATAATCTGTTCGTGTTTGTGTTTGTCATCACTTCTATTTGAAAACAAATGGTTTTGTTTTGCAGATTACAAAGTTCCTCCCATCGTGGACATGGAAAAGACTGAGTCCTGTTCTAATCCTGAGGCTTATGAGTACATCTTACGCTATCACTGCAATGATCCAATGGAGCCCAGATCATCTGGGGACTATGATGGCAGATCTTCCAGCTACAATGTCAGATCTTCCTCCATGCGTCCTAGACCTTCCTCCGATGGCATGTCTTCTTCCATGCGTCCTGGACCTTTCTCTTCGTCTGATAACATGCCTTCCTCAATGCGTCCAAGACCTTCTTCATCTGATAACATGCCTTCCTCAATGCGTCCAAGACCTTCTTCATCTGATGACATGTCTTCCTCCATGCGTCCTAGACCTTCATCTTCATCTGTTGACATGTCTTCCTCCATGCCTCCTAGACCTTCTTCTGATGACCTGCCTGACCTCTCTTCAACACTGACTCCTAGACCTTCCTCTTCCTCTGATGAGATGTCTTCCTCCATGCCTCCTAGACCTTCCTCTTCCTCTGATGAGATGTCTTCCTCCATGCCTCCTAGACCTTCCTCTGATGACCTGCCTGCCTCTATCAACACTGACTCCAGGCGTCCTTTGCCTGCCTCTGTAATGGATTCTTCCCAGTACAGAGGTCAGTCGGATGCTCCTTCTGGTGGATCGTGGTCTCCAACCCGCACACGTCCAGCATATGAGGAGTCTTCCTCAGGCTACTACACTCCTCCACTGGACGGCTCTATGACACCCCCTTCTAACAGAGACCAGGCATGCATGTGAGTACTTGTAGTTTTGTTTGCAAAAACACTGGTGAGCTGGTGATGTATAAATCAGTCCAGGTATATATTGTCAAAAGTGAAATAATTAGGATAGCCTTTGCCAGTTTATATTGCTCTCTACAATCTTTGTACACATTTTGTGAAACTGACAATGCATTCATTTTGGAGTTTTCACCAACCACACGAAATTTGCTCACATTGCACTTTAAAAATACAGAAACTTAAACGTAGAATGTCTAACATTGGCACCAATTCATTATGGGAAATAAATAATTTTTTGAATATAATTATTATTAAACAGAATGATTTGGAATGCCTTTTTGATGCAACATAGGTTTGCATGCATGCATTAACTCCCTCGTTAAAATCAAGAAACTGAAATTAAAATGGAATATGTTCTGCAATTGATTTATCACCTCCCCATCCCCACCATTTCTATGTTGTGATATTGCTGGAATAGTGACGGTTTCTTCTCATATTGGGCCTGGTTAATAACTGGACGCAACTCATAGATAATTTCCTGTCATGTATCTTTGTTCAGGAGGGTGAAACGTCAACAGCAGTGCATTCAGAAGCATCTAGGTGACCTGGGTCTGAAGTGTTCATTGTCCACCATCCATGAGACTGTGGAGAAATATGACCTGTCTTTGGCTGAGGACCAACGCCAATGCAAAGGTGAGGAGTCTTTGCATTTTTCTCAAATCTTATACATTTTCATGCTAAGCTGTATGTAGATCTGCAAGTCTGGCTACCTTCCCCCCTCTCCGCCCCCCCCCCCTCCCCCCCCCCCCTCCTGGCTGCCTTTTCGCCTCTTGCTCTCATAACGACATTGCATTTCTGTCTTTCTCTCTATCATTCCATCCCATATTTGTCTAATTTTAATGTTATAAATGTCTATGTTTTAGTACAGTCCGCACCTATGTTTTTTTTGTGTTTTTTTTCGTTTTTTTCATTTATTTTCCCTACACCTTCATTTGTTTCATGTTTATTTTGTTTCTTTTTTGTTTCTTTTGTTTCTCTCCTCTTTTTCCTTTCCTTCTTTTTTGCACTTCTTTTTCTTTCTTCGTCTCGGCGGGAGTGGTTTTGTTTGTTCTTCCCCCCTCTCTGCCTCCCTCCCCCGTTTTGTTTTCACCCTGTTCCCTCCTCCCCCTTCACCCTTTCTCTTTTCTCTCATTAAACTTTTTTGTGCCTGTTCTCATCTCCCCCCGTGTTTAACTGATCTCTAAAATGGTACACTTTGTGCCCTGTTGTGTGGGTTGGTTTGCAAAGTTTTAATGTTTGTCTTTATCATTTGTATATCTGATTCTGGCGCAAGTTAGAATGTATGCCCGTTCACAGTACTACTGTTACCTCTATCTCTCTGTCTCTCTCTGTCTCTCACTCTCTGTCTCTCTTTCTCTCTCTCTTTCTCTCTCCTCTCTATCCTCTCTCTCTCTCTCTCTTCTTTCTCTCTCTCTCTCTTTCCTTGTGTTCTCCTGACTCTCTGTTTCGTGCTTTTCCTCTTTTTCTACGTACAAGAGTGCATCGTGCGCATTGTGTGCATGTGTTTGTGTGTGTATTTGAAAGGGGTAGACAGGCCTTTTGTTGCAACAAAAAAAAAAACAAAATATAGAACAACTACCAAAAACATGTCCAGGCCACTCTTATTCAAACGAGAAGTGCACACACACAAAATGTTTTCTCTACACCTTTCGATTCAACAGCAATTTAACCACATTGAACATTAGTCTTATTAAGAAATGTAAATTGTCCAAAAAATGCCAAAAGAGGCTTTAACAAAATAATCTGAAATTTAAAAACATTGTCTGGTGATTTCAGACAAACCCTTACCACCCCCTATGAAGGAATGTCCAGACTGGCAGTCCCTGTGGAACACAGTGTCTGAACCTTGTATGGCTTCTCTGTCCATGGCCAGACAGTCACAGCACCAGCAGTGCAGGTAATATGAATATGCTACTATCTACGACGTTTACCAAAACATCCATTGAAAGAAAACTATTAAACAATTGGACAAGTAAATCGCTATTCCTAAAGAGAGTATGTCAAATCGGGAGTTCAATTATGTACAATTATTTGATAGGTATGCCTATTCTAATCACAAAGGACAAATAAAAAAGGCTTGACTACCTTGTATATTGACAACTTTTAAAAATCTGCTCTTTTTTTTACGTGAAAGAAAACCAGCAATAAAGTTAATGCTAATTATCACACGATATATAACTGACAGTCTGCATTCTATATCGTTTGCGATTAAAACAATAACCCTAAACTTTGACACATTAGAATAAACACAATATTTGTTTTTTATGTTGCAGCCACTACGCTGAGTTTGTGAAGTGTGCGTCATTCGTCATGAGAGTAAACTACTATCGTTGTCCTGATGATGCCGTCAGAAGAATGGCGATTAACAACTATTGGTACCTGGGACAAGGGAGATCACCCAGTGACATGTCCAGCTATCGACCCACACCATCCACACAACAACCACCTCAACCATCCAGAAGTAACGAACAATCCCAGCAGAACAGACCCAGTTCAGACCAGGCTGCCAGAAGCTCACGCCCTGCCTCTTCTCCATTGGATGGTGCCAGAAGCACATTGTATCCTTCATCGGGATCTTTCACCTCTGACTATGGGAGATCATCAGATCGTGATTCATCGTCAGAGTTCAATGACAGAACTGGACAACCGCCATCCCCTGACCACAGCTCGGATGGTCATAGCAGGCCTGGAGATTCCTTCACTACCTCACTGCCCTATGTGTGCCGAGGTGAGTTTATGATGCACATAATTGTTTTAACAAAATGTGTCTTTTAAGTTCATCCATTTCATTCTTAAAGAAATAGGATTGCTTTGCACTTTCGTATGCATAATCTGTTCGTGTTTGTGTTTGTCAACACTTCTATTTGAAAACAAATGGTTTTGTTTTGCAGATTACAAAGTTCCTCCCATCGTGGACATGGAAAAGACTGAGTCCTGTTCTAATCCTGAGGCTTATGAGTACATCTTACGTTATCACTGCAATGATGACATGGAGCCCAGATCATCTGGGGACTATGATGGCAGATCTTCCAGCTACAATGTCAGATCTTCCTCCATGCGTCCTAGACCTTCCTCCGATGGCATGTCTTCTTCCATGCGTCCTGGACCTTTCTCTTCGTCTGATAACATGCCTTCCTCAATGCGTCCAAGACCTTCTTCATCTGATAACATGCCTTCCTCAATGCGTCCAAGACCTTCTTCATCTGATGACATGTCTTCCTCCATGCGTCCTAGACCTTCCTCTTCCTCTGATGAGATGTCTTCCTCCATGCCTCCTAGACCTTCCTCTTCCTCTGATGAGATGTCTTCCTCCATGCCTCCTAGACCTTCCTCTTCCTCTGATGAGATGTCTTCCTCCATGCCTCCTAGACCTTCCTCTGATGACCTGCCTGCCTCTATCAACACTGACTCCAGGCGTCCTTTGCCTGCCTCTGTAATGGATTCTTCCCAGTACAGAGGTCAGTCGGATGCTCCTTCTGGTGGATCGTGGTCTCCAACCCGCACACGTCCAGCATATGAGGAGTCTTCCTCAGGCTACTACACTCCTCCACTGGACGGCTCTATGACACCCCCTTCTAACAGAGACCAGGCATGCATGTGAGTACTTATAGTTTTGTTTGCAAAAACACTGGTGAGCTGGTGATGTATAAATCAGTCCAAGTATATATTGTCAAAAGTGAAATAATTAGGATAGCCTTTTGGCAGTTTATATTGCTCTCTACAATCTTTGTACACATTTTGTGAAACTGACAATGCATTCATTTTGGAGTTTTACCAACCACACGAAATGTGCTCACATTGCTCTTTTAAAATACAGAAACTTAAACGTAGAATGTCTAACATTGGCACCAATTCATTATGGGAAATAAATAAAAAAATTAATATAATTATTATTAAACAGAATGATTTGGAATGCCTTTTTGATGCAACATAGGTTTGCATGCATGCATTAACTCCCTCGTTAAAACCAAGAAACTGAAAATAAAATGGAATAATGTTCTGCAATTGATTTATTACCTCCCATCCCCACCATTTTTATGTTGTGATATTGCTGGAATAGTGACGGTTTCTTCTCATATTGGGCCTGGTACGCAACTGAACGCAACTCATAGATCATTTCCTGTCATGTATATTTGTTCAGGAGGCTGAAACGTCAACAGCAGTGCATTCAGAAGCATCTAGGTGACCTGGGTCTGAAGTGTTCATTGTCCACCATCCATGAGACTGTGGAGAAATACGACCTGTCTTTGGCTGAGGACCAACGCCAATGCAAAGGTGAGGAGTCTTTACATTTTTCTCAAATCTTATACATTTTCATGCTAGGCTGTATGAAGATCTGCAAGTCTGGCTCTTTGTCTGGCTGCCTTTTCGCCTTTCTCTCTTCTCATTACATTTCTGCCTTTCTCTCTTCATTCCATCCCATATTTGTATCTGTTACTGTTTGTTCTCAATGTCCATGTTTTAGTACAGTCGACCTCTGTTTTTATTTTGTTTTGTTTCGTGTTTTTTAAATTATTTTCCCTCCACCTATTTTTTTTGTTGTTTTTTTGTTTCTGTCCCCTTTTTTCTTTTTATTCCTTTGTGTTTTGTTTTTCGTTGGTGTTTGTTTTTCCGTTTCCACGCTGTATTGCTCATAATTAATTGTTTGTGTGAACTTCTAAAATGGATCCATGAGCTGAGTGAATCAATTTAATGTGGTTGGTCTTTATCATTTGTGTAATCTGATTATGGCGCAAGTGAGTATGAAATGCCTGTTCACAGTAATATCATATGCAACTCTCTCTCTGTCGCTCTCTGTCTCTCGACGCTTCTCTCATCTCTCTCTACTATCGCTCTATCTCTCTTATATATATATCTCTCTCTAGCTCGCTCTCTCTCACTTTCCTATTTGTCTCATGGCTCTCTGTTTCTTGCTTTTTCTCTTTTTCTACGTACAAGTGTACATGTGCGCATTGTGTGCACGTGTTTGTGTGTGTATTTGAAAGTGTTTCTTTAATATTGACAAAATCCTTGACATGCCTTTTGTTTCAACATACCATAGAACAACTACCAAAAACATATCCAGGCCACTCTTATCCAAACGAGAAGTGCACACACACAAAATGTTTGAAAGACTAATTCCTGGTTTTCTATACACCTTTCGATTTAACAGCACTTTAACCACATTGAACATTAGTCTTATTAAGAAATGTAAATTGTCCAAAAAATGCCAAAAGAGGCTTTAACAAAATAATCTAAAATTTAAAAACATTGTCTGGTGATTTCAGACAAACCTTCGCCACCCCCTATGAAGGAATGTCCAGAATGGCAGTCCCTGTGGAACACTAAACGCATATAGCCTACAAAACGAACAGGCGCACATAAATTGTTTATTATTTAGGATTTAAATGTATTTAAATCATGAACAGTTTCAGGAAAATATAGACCACAGATCCATGCACTACTGTCATTGTTAATGTGTTATCTTCATTCACTTTGACAGTCTTTTTGAAGACGAAAAAATCATGTGGTTTGTTTACTTCGTTTATTGTTTCATCGTCATCCCACTGTGTTAATGTGTTTGTGTTTGGGTGTTTTTTGTACTTCAATTATACGAAAAATACAGGTTAAAAGAAGATCCCACATTAGGCAATTTATTGTTAACAATGTTTTCTATTTAACGCGCATTTTCTGACAAATGAGTTTGTATGATTACAATCTGGATTTTTGGGGGGAAACCAACTTTAGCAATGTAGCCTACCGAAACAGTTTATAATGATGTACAAATTATTTTCATTGAAGAGCATCAAAATTAGGGCTAAAATGTTACCGAGAAATTGAACAAAAAGTTGCTGTGTGTACAGATGAGCCGTCCCCACCCCCTATGAAGGAATGTCCAGACTGGCAGTACCTGTGGAACACAGTGTCTGAACCTTGTATGGCTTCTCTGTCCATGGCCAGACAGTCACATAGCCAGCAGTGCAGGTAAACATCATGGAATATAGAACTTTCATTGTATAGTTTATGCATACTACTAGTCCGATTCTACAGATTTACAATACAGGTATTAAAATGCTTAAAATGTCACCTATTATTAAGGGTAGAAAGGGTTCAAAGGTGTCAAGGTATCGCAATTGTTGAGTGAGTAAAATAATAGAATTTTCAAAAATGCTGTGATGAGCGTGAATGAATCGAGTACATCAAAAATGGTGTTATAATTATGTTAGGTTACCAACATACATATATGTATTTGTACATGCCTCTGGCATGTATTTGCCAATTACGACAGTTTAACAGAGAAAGCATTTTACTTGTTGTAAGTTAGCCCAATAATTTATGTCTCAATTGCCCGACCCAGACTTCACATCATTTATGACAGTGGTTGGAGTAGCTCAGTAAATATTATTTACCGTACGTTTAGAGATGTTTGTCTCAGGGTTTTTTATGCTAGCTTTTATCTGTCTTCTAATGACCACTTTGAAAGTAGGCAAGCTACTTAAATCATGCATTCCCCTGACAGTCAAGAGGGACACTTAACGGTATTGGATCATTTATTTGGTGATACAGGCAACCTTCACATTTCCGTAACATTTATTTTAAATCATATTAGTTTAGTTTCAGCACTAGGTGATATGTTTTGATATACAACAATGGCAAAATATGGTCTCTTTGGTGGAGGTAAAATGCAGACCGAAGATGATTGAAGCTAATCCTATACATTTGCTGTTACAATCTGTCAACATTAGAACGGTTTATATGATATGTTCACCTGCATATGACTGTGGTTGCATCACTACGGCCGAGTTCCTGAAGTGTGCATCCTTTGTTATGAAACTGAACTACTACCGTTGTTTCCTGATGACGTTGGTCCAAAGAATGGCTAATGACAACTATGGGTACCTTGGTCAAGGGGATCACCCAGTGACATGTCCAGGCTATAGCCCCCAACACCTCCACACAACCAACACCCAACGTCCAGGAGTATGAGCAATCACAGCAAAACAGTCCCAGTTCAGAACCAGTTTTCCTCAAAACTCCCGAATGGATTCATCTCTGATGAGTAGCTTCACAGCCCCCCCCACATATTTTTCCATCGATTCGTTCACATTTGACCAATACAGTAGATTCCTATCCTGGCTCATCCTCCGAATCGTTCAACATGCTGTCTGTTCTCAGATGCTGACCGAGCTCTGCTGTGTCCTATGACGCCCAGGGTACTCATTTACAATGTCCCTCCATAAACGTGTGCCGTGTAAGTTCTGGTAATGTCAGAGAAAAAAGTATTGATTAGTGTTATTTGACTACCACTAAACTGTCATAGCAGGCGTGACTAACGTCATTTGTGATGGAGAAAATCTCACAATCTATTCTATCTGTTACCGTTTCACTACGAATGAGTTATTCTTCCAAATTTGGAGCAAATGCCAATTTACCAAGACCAAGAAGTTTCAGCTTTACAAGACTCATTACTTCCCCTTGGTCTAGCCAACCAATACCACTAAGCTGCCGTGGATTCACTCTCCCTTACGTCATTCCGGGAGGCAACCTTTAAATTCATAATAAGAATTTTTTTCCAACTGGAGCCAGCCAATGTTGTTTTTGCTCTTTGATTTATTTCGTTTTTTTCTTCTTCCTTTAATCAGGAACGCCATCCGCTTCGTTTTGGGTCCCTATTCCGGGGGCTGCAGGTTTGGTGACTCAAAGTTTGTGTTGGTTATTTGTTCCATTGTCATTGCTAAAATAATTTTTAGCGCAAAATGCTCGCATTCGTTGTTTAATGCTACTGCTCTGGCCACCACAGGCCTCCACGTATGTCAGTGTCTGGCCCTAGCTGCTGCTTCAATAACTCAGTCTCCTGTTGCTAGTTCGTTTTATAGTAAGCAACCTCGTGATGGCAAGGGAAAATTTCTTCTTCTAGTTCTAGGAATCTTTCTAGTTCTAAATTTAAGTCTGCCTCTTCTTTTTCTTTAAGAAGAGCAGCTCCCTCCCCTCCCACTCCTCTCACCCAACTGTTGATTCGGTTATCTCAGAGTCTCTACGGTTGTAATGATCAGTTTTTTCTTCTCGAGTTTACTCTTCTAACCTTGCGGTGTCGAATATTTGGCAAGCAATTGAAGAAGTAAGGCGGTTAATTCTAAGTCTTCAGTTTTTTGCACATAGATCTATCGGTCTAGGACCTCACTGTCAAGGCCCCTTTTTACACGTCAATGCACACAACTGACTTTGACAAGGCACTGTCGGACAACTCGTTATGTTCTCTCACGAGAGACAAAGAGTAAAGCCGGTATAACTTCGCTCTTGGCCACGGATGAAAATAATTTTCCTACTGTGTACTCTGTTGAACGTTGGTGCAACGGAATGAACTACGGGCATCTCCTTCTTCCACGGGAGGAAGACCTCGAGTGTGACGGACGGGTCATTCTACTCTCAACTGGATGCGGACATGACCCTAACGGACACCGTTCCTAGCTATGGTGGCCCGTACCGTGTGACTGAATATCCCACACATCTCAAGTGAACGGCAATCCGTAGCCCGCGCAGGGCAAGATCATACTGATGCTCTCGATGGTCAACAGTTTTCCATAGGCCCATAGGGCAAGAGGTACGGACTCTCCACCTGATCGCAGTCTCGTAGCCCGCGCAGGCATGAGTACGGACTTGCACGATATCCACAAGCCTTGCCCGCCAGGTCCTTGTCATGCGTACATCTTGAACCTAGCCCAGCAGAGCCTTGCCGCGCGGGCCTTGTGCCTAGTCGGTCTCTGCATCGAACCAGCAGAGCCGTTGCCCGCGCAGGCCTTGTCTTGACAGTCTCTTGAACCCGGAACAACGGTGACGGCTACGGCACCCGTCTCGGCCCGTGCGGCCCCGTTCACGGCTCAACGTGTCCGTTGCCCGTACCGGCTCCTTGGAACCTGCTTCCACCATTCCTGGCCCGAACGCGTCAACGGATGAACTTCAGCTTACAGCGATGATTATCAGGCCAGGTACTTCCTCGAAGCATCATGAAGCGCTGCCACGAGTGTCCATCCGTGGAGGGAGTTTTGAGTCGTCGGCCTCGTGAGGATTTGGATTGGCTTTGACTTGGCTATCTGGCGATTAGAAGCTTTCGCATTATGAGGACTGGGTTTCCGGGATCTCGGCGGTCGTGGACTGTATCTGACCGGGCGTTGATCAATTCTCTCATCTGAAACAGTAAGCGGTGTGACAGAGCCCCTCTGTGTACTCCGATCCATGTCCATTTGACGGGCGATTATTGTAGGCTCGACTAGCGCTCCAACCTCTCTGTTCGGCCGACAAGACCTTCGAAGAGCGGTCTCGTTTTGTGGTCCACCTAAACGAACTCACCGTCTCCCCTCCTTCTCAACAGTAGCCTGTCCATCTCGCCGGGCATCTTTGCGAAGAAGACTTCTTCCCACCTTTTCAGCTTGGCTTACCCGTTTGTGCGCTGTGGCCTCGCACTCGGTATTGTT
Source organism: Phymorhynchus buccinoides (assembly GCA_017654935.2). Taxonomy (NCBI): domain Eukaryota; kingdom Metazoa; phylum Mollusca; class Gastropoda; order Neogastropoda; family Raphitomidae; genus Phymorhynchus; species Phymorhynchus buccinoides. Next base: position 4,292,156 of record JAGGCT020000035.1, read on the forward strand.
TCCATGCAAGATTGTGTCTCCCTTGGTTATCGACGCAAGATGAGCAGACTTCATATCGGTGATGGGCCATACCGTCCTTCATCAACCGGGAAGGATCCTTTGTACTCTATTCTCGGGCCACGCTGTTGGCCACATCCAATGTTTCATCCCTGCCGCCATCGACGGCTCAACTCAGACAACCAAGGCAGGAACTTTCGGCTATGTGATGACTGCGACGAGTGTGCATTGGGGGTTGCTTGCTTCACTCAACCCAATCTGTGGAGCTCCATTTCATCCGTGCTTTCCACTTCTAAAGTGCAGATTAGCGGCCACTGCCAGGGGCGGCTATTCAAGGATTGTTGAGTCTTTCCTCTCCTCTGCTTGATCCGTTGCGAACTTTCGTTCTGGCCTACTGCCCTCCTTCTACTTTTCCATCAGGCTTCCCTCAGGACCACCCTGGAATCCGTCAGGAAACGGAAGTTAGATCTGGCCAGTACCGCATCATGGAGTTTGGCTGCCAGAACCGCTGGCCAGGGTTTGTTCCCCCCTACCGCCAAGCGCGCGCCATGGACTCAGGCCTCCTCCTCACTTCCTTCACGAGAACATACTCGTCTAGAGGACGTGCCCTCCACTCTCCCAGGCTTACTGTCATCGGGCCAATGGACGCTCCCACTTTACATCATCGTCCTGTTTTCCCCTCAAGTGCCGTACTCCGTGCTCAGGCCGGAAACAGCCTTTTCAAGAGAGCCTGCGCGCCCTTTAGGAAGACTCAGGCGCATTCGAACGTATTCAAGTGTGTGTTCTCTTCTGGAATGCCTTCCAGAATGGGAACACTTTAGTCGAAAGCCTTGGGGTCCTGCAGGTCGTGCGGTCCGGCTTCAGGTCCCCCCTTTTCCGGAGGATCCTCCATGTTTGCCCTACCCATCCCTTACCCCCGGCCCCCTCAGACCGGTCAAAAATTCGTAGGGATCGACAGTTGAGAGTAGAATCCGGTTCCGCAGGCAACAAACTGAACGATGGCTTCCTTTGGCAGAGGTGCAGTGACTTAATCTGTCGTCCCTACGAATTTTGGGGGGGGAAACCCCCGGGGTCTTGAGGGGGCCGGTAATGGGATGGGTAGTCAAAACATGAGGATACCCGGAAAAGAGGGGACCTGAGCCGGACCGGCACGACCTGCAGGACCCCAAGGGCTTTCGACTAAGTTTTCCATTCTGGAAGGCATTCCAGAGAGAACACCACTTGAAACTGTCGAAGCGCCTGAGTCTTCCTAAGGGCGCGCAGGCTCTATTGAAGGCTGTTTCCGGCCTGTGAACGGAGTACGGCGACTTGAGGAAACAGGACGATGTTGGAAAGGGGGACGAGTCCGTTGGCCTGATGACTGGAAGTTTGGGGAGCGGAAGGCACGTCCTCTAGACGAATCTGTTCTCGTGGAGACGTGAGGAGGAGGCCTGAAGTCCATGCGTGCGCTTGGGGTGGGGGGAAGCAAACCCCTGGCCGGCAGCCCTGGTAGCCAACTCCATGATGCGTTCCTGGCCCCAGTCCAGTCTCCGATTCTTGACCCGTTCCAGGTTGTCCTTGAGGGAAGCCTGATGAAAAGTAGAAGGCGGGTAGTAGAGCCAGAACGAAAGTTCGAACGATCAAGCAGAGGAGAGAAAGACTCAACAATCCTTGAATACCGCGCCCCTGGCAGTGGCCGCTAATTGCACTTTAGAAGTGGAAGCACGGACGAAATGGAGCTCACAGCTTGGTTGAGTGAAGCCAAGGCAACACCCAATGCACACTCGTCGCAGTCATCACATAGGCCGAAGTCCTCGGCCTTGGTTGTCTGAGTTGAGCCGTCGATGTGCGGCAGGGACTGAAGCATGGATGTGGCCAACAGCGTGGCCCGAAGAATAGAGTACAAGGATCCTTCCCGGTTGATGAAGGACGGTTGGCCCATCACGATAGAAGTCTGTCTCATCTTGCGTCTATAACCAAGGGAGACACAATCTTGCATGGAAACATCCGAGTGCGAGGCACAGGCACAAACGGGTAGCAAGCTGAAAAGGTGGGAAGAAGTCTTCTTCGCAAAGATGCCCGGCTGAGATGGACAGGCTACTGTTGAGAAGGAGGGGAGACGTCGTCGTTAGGTTGGACCACAAAACGAGTCCGCTCTTCGAAGTGTCTTGTCGGGCGAACAGAGAGGTGTGGAGCGCTAGTCGAGCCTACATAATCGCCCGTCAATGGAACTGGATCGGAGTAAACAGGGGGCTCTGTCACACCGCTGTACTGTTCAGATGAGAGAATTGATCAACGCCCTGGTCAGATACCGTCCACGACCGCCGAGATCCCGGAAACCCAGTCCTCATAATGCGAAAGACTTCATCGCAGATAGCCAAGTCAAAGCCATCCAAATCCCCACGAGCCGACGACTCAAAATCTCCATCCACGGATGACTCTCGTGGTAGCGCTTCATGATGCTTCGAGGAGTACCTGGCCTGATAATCATCCGCTGTAAGCTGAAGTTCATCCGTTTGACGCGGGCCAGAATGGTGTGAAGCAGGTTCCAAGGAGCCGGTACGGGCAACGGACACGGTTGAGCCGTGAACGGGCCGCACGGGCCGAGACGGGTAGCCGTAGCCGTCACCGTTGTTCCCGGGTTCAAGAGACTGTCAAGACAAGGCCCTGCGCGGGCAACGGCTCTGCTGGTTCGATTCAAGAGACCGCCTAGACAAGGCCCTGCGCGGGCAACGGCTCTGCTGGCTAGGTTCAAGAGTCCGCCTCGACAAGGCCCTGCGCGGGCAACGGCTCTGCTGGATATCGTGCAAGTCCGTACTTCATGCCCTGCGCGGGCTACGAGACTGCGATCAGGTGGAGAGTCCGTACCTCTTGCCCTATGCGGGCTATGGAACTGTTGACCATCGAGAGCATCCGTAGATCTTGCCCTGCGCGGGCTACGGAATTGCCGTTCACTTTGAGTGTGGGGATATTCAGTCACACGAGTACGGGCACCATAGCTAGGAACGGTGTCCGTTAGGGTCAGTGTCCGCATCCAGTTGAGAGAATGACCGTCCGTCACACTCGAGGTCTTCCTCCCGTGGGAAGAAGGAGATGCCCGTAGTTCGTTCCGTTGCACCAACTGTTCAACCGAGTACACAGTAGGAAAATTATTTTCATCCGTGGCAAAGAGAGGCGAACGTTCATACCGGCTTTCTCTTTGTCTCTCGTGAGAGAACATAACGAGTTTGTCCGTACAGTCCGTGTCAAAGTCAGTTGTCATGACCAAAAAGGCCTAACAGGCCTAACTGATAGATCAGGCAACTGAAGGAACTAGAATTAACCCCTTACTCTTCAATTCGGCCAAAATATCGACACCAAAGTAGAAGAGTAAACTCGAGAAATAACCTGATCAGTTACAACCGTAGGAGACTCTGAGATAACCGAATCAACAGGTTGGGTGAGAGGAGGGGGAGGGGGAGGGAGCTGCTCCTTCTTAGAAGAAAAAGAAGAGGCAGACTTAAATTTCGAACTAGAAAGATTCCTAGAACTAGAAGAAGAAATTTTCCCTTGTCATCACGAGGTTGCTTACTATAAAACGAACTAGCAACAGGAGACTGAGTTGAACACACAGGGTCGACTGACAACATGGGACCGGTGGCACAAAGCATGTAAACACAACGACATTTCCAAAAATTATTTTAGCAATGACAATGGAACAAATAACCAACACAAACTTTGTGTCACCAAACCTGCAGCCCCCGGAATAGGGGCAACCCAAAACGAAGCCGGATGGCGTCTGATTAAAGAAGAAAAACGAAATAAATGCAAGAGCAAAGAACAAACATGGCTGCTCCAAGTTGGAAATTTTTTTATTATGATTTAAAGTTGCCTCCCCGGAAGTGACGTAGAGAGTGGAATCCACGGCAGCTTAGTGGTATTGGCTGTGTAGACCAAGGGAAGTAATCTAGTCTTGTTAAGACTAAGACTTTTTTGGTCTTTGGTAAATTGGCATTTGCTCCAAATTGGAAGGAATAACTCATTCGTAGTGAAACGGTAACATGATAGAATAGATTGTGAGATTTTCTCCATCACAAATGACGTTATCACGCCTGCTCTGACATGTTTAGTGGTAGTCAAATAACTAATCAAATACTTTTTCTCTGACATTACAGAACTTACCACGGCACACGTATGGCAGGGACATGGTAAATGAGTCCCCTGGCTGGTCATAGACAGCAGAGCTTCGGTCAGCATCTGAGAACAGACCAGTCATGTTGAACGATTCGGAGGATGAGCCAGGATCGGATCTACTGTTATTGTCAAATGTGAACGAACTCGATGGAAAAAATGTGCTGCTGAAGCTACTCATCAGAGATGAATCCATTCGGGAGTTTTGAGAAAACTGGTCTGAACTGGGACTGTTCTGCTGGGATTGCTCATCACTCCTGGACGGTTGAGGTTGTTGTTGTGTGGACGGTGTGGGGCTATAGCTGGACATGTCACTGGGTGATCTCCCTTGACCCAGGTACCAATAGTTGCTCATAGCCATTCTTTGGACCACGTCATCAGGACAACGGTAGTAGTTCAGTTTCATAACAAAGGATGCACACTTCAGGAACTCGGCGTAGTGACTGCAACACAGTGAACAATATCATATAACCGTTCTAATGTTTGACAGATTGTAACAGCAAATGTATAGGATTATGCTCAAATCATCTTCTGTCTGCATTTTACCTCCACCAAAGAGACCATATTTTGCCATTGTTGTATATCAAAACATATCACCTAGTGCTGAAACTAAACTAATATGATTTAAAATAAATGTTACGGAAATGTGAAGGTTGCCTGTATCACCAAATAAATGATCCAATACCGTTAAGTGTCCCTCTTGACTGTCAGGGGAATGCATGATTTAAGTAGCTTGCCTACTTTCAAAGTGGTCATTAGAAGACAGATAAAAGCTAGCATAAAAAACCCTGAGACAAACATCTCTAAACGTACGGTAAATAATATTTACTGAGCTACTCCAACCACTGTCATAAATGATGTGAAGTCTGGGTCGGGCAATTGAGACATAAATTATTGGGCTAACTTACAACAAGTAAAATGCTTTCTCTGTTAAACTGTCGTAATTGGCAAATACATGCCAGAGGCATGTACAAATACATATATGTATGTTGGTAACCTAACATAATTATAACACCATTTTTGATGTACTCGATTCATTCACGCTCATCACAGCATTTTTGAAAATTCTATTATTTTACTCACTCAACAATTGCGATACCTTGACACCTTTGAACCCTTTCTACCCTTAATAATAGGTGACATTTTAAGCATTTTAATACCTGTATTGTAAATCTGTAGAATCGGACTAGTAGTATGCATAAACTATACAATGAAAGTTCTATATTCCATGATGTTTACCTGCACTGCTGGCTATGTGACTGTCTGGCCATGGACAGAGAAGCCATACAAGGTTCAGACACTGTGTTCCACAGGTACTGCCAGTCTGGACATTCCTTCATAGGGGGTGGGGACGGCTCATCTGTACACACAGCAACTTTTTGTTCAATTTCTCGGTAACATTTTAGCCCTAATTTTGATGCTCTTCAATGAAAATAATTTGTACATCATTATAAACTGTTTCGGTAGGCTACATTGCTAAAGTTGGTTTCCCCCCAAAAATCCAGATTGTAATCATACAAACTCATTTGTCAGAAAATGCGCGTTAAATAGAAAACATTGTTAACAATAAATTGCCTAATGTGGGATCTTCTTTTAACCTGTATTTTTCGTATAATTGAAGTACAAAAAACACCCAAACACAAACACATTAACACAGTGGGATGACGATGAAACAATAAACGAAGTAAACAAACCACATGATTTTTTCGTCTTCAAAAAGACTGTCAAAGTGAATGAAGATAACACATTAACAATGACAGTAGTGCATGGATCTGTGGTCTATATTTTCCTGAAACTGTTCATGATTTAAATACATTTAAATCCTAAATAATAAACAATTTATGTGCGCCTGTTCGTTTTGTAGGCTATATGCGTTTAGTGTTCCACAGGGACTGCCATTCTGGACATTCCTTCATAGGGGGTGGCGAAGGTTTGTCTGAAATCACCAGACAATGTTTTTAAATTTTAGATTATTTTGTTAAAGCCTCTTTTGGCATTTTTTGGACAATTTACATTTCTTAATAAGACTAATGTTCAATGTGGTTAAAGTGCTGTTAAATCGAAAGGTGTATAGAAAACCAGGAATTAGTCTTTCAAACATTTTGTGTGTGTGCACTTCTCGTTTGGATAAGAGTGGCCTGGATATGTTTTTGGTAGTTGTTCTATGGTATGTTGAAACAAAAGGCATGTCAAGGATTTTGTCAATATTAAAGAAACACTTTCAAATACACACACAAACACGTGCACACAATGCGCACATGTACACTTGTACGTAGAAAAAGAGAAAAAGCAAGAAACAGAGAGCATGAGACAAAAAGGAAAGTGAGAGAGAGAGAGAGAGAGAGAGAGAGAGAGAGAGAGAGAGAGAGAGAGAGAGAGAGAGAGAGAGAGCGAGAGACAGAGAGAGACAGAGAGAGGTGCATAGTAGTACTGTGAACAGGCATGCATACTAACTTGCGCCAGAATCAGATAAACAAATGATAAAGACAAACAACATTAAATGTTCACCATAAATGTCCATTTTAGAAGTTCACACAAACAAAATTTATGAGAAAGACAGAGTGAAACGGAAAACAAAACAACAACAAAAACAAAACAAAAAAAAAAAAAGAAAAAAGGGACAGAAAAAAAAAACAAAAAAAAAAATAGGTGGAGGGAAAATAATTTAAAAAACACGAAACAAAACAAAATAAAAACAGAGGTCGACTGTACTAAAACATGGACATTGAGAACAAACAGTAACAGATACAAATATGGGATGGAATGAAGAGAGAAAGGCAGAAATGTAATGAGAAGAGAGAAAGGCGAAAAGGCAGCCAGACAAAGAGCCAGACTTGCAGATCTTCATACAGCCTAGCATGAAAATGTATAAGATTTGAGAAAAATGTAAAGACTCCTCACCTTTGCATTGGCGTTGGTCCTCAGCCAAAGACAGGTCGTATTTCTCCACAGTCTCATGGATGGTGGACAATGAACACTTCAGACCCAGGTCACCTAGATGCTTCTGAATGCACTGCTGTTGACGTTTCAGCCTCCTGAACAAATATACATGACAGGAAATGATCTATGAGTTGCGTTCAGTTGCGTACCAGGCCCAATATGAGAAGAAACCGTCACTATTCCAGCAATATCACAACATAAAAATGGTGGGGATGGGAGGTAATAAATCAATTGCAGAACATTATTCCATTTTATTTTCAGTTTCTTGGTTTTAACGAGGGAGTTAATGCATGCATGCAAACCTATATTGCATCAAAAAGGCATTCCAAATCATTCTGTTTAATAATAATTATATTAATTTTTTTATTTATTTCCCATAATGAATTGGTGCCAATGTTAGACATTCTACGTTTAAGTTTCTGTATTTTAAAAGAGCAATGTGAGCACATTTCGTGTGGTTGGTAAAACTCCAAAATGAATGCATTGTCAGTTTCACAAAATGTGTACAAAGATTGTAGAGAGCAATATAAACTGCCAAAGGCTATCCTAATTATTTCACTTTTGACAATATATACCTGGACTGATTTATACATCACCAGCTCACCAGTGTTTTTGCAAACAAAACTACAAGTACTCACATGCATGCCTGGTCTCTGTTAGAAGGGGGTGTCATAGAGCCGTCCAGTGGAGGAGTGTAGTAGCCTGAGGAAGACTCCTCATATGCTGGACGTGTGCGGGTTGGAGACCACGATCCACCAGAAGGAGCATCCGACTGACCTCTGTACTGGGAAGAATCCATTACAGAGGCAGGCAAAGGACGCCTGGAGTCAGTGTTGATAGAGGCAGGCAGGTCATCAGAGGAAGGTCTAGGAGGCATGGAGGAAGACATCTCATCAGAGGAAGAGGAAGGTCTAGGAGGCATGGAGGAAGACATCTCATCAGAGGAAGAGGAAGGTCTAGGAGGCATGGAGGAAGACATGTCATCAGAGGAAGAGGAAGGTCTAGGACGCATGGAGGAAGACATGTCATCAGATGAAGAAGGTCTTGGACGCATTGAGGAAGGCATGTTATCAGATGAAGAAGGTCTTGGACGCATTGAGGAAGGCATGTTATCAGACGAAGAGAAAGGTCCAGGACGCATGGAAGAAGACATGCCATCGGAGGAAGGTCTAGGACGCATGGAGGAAGATCTGACATTGTAGCTGGAAGATCTGCCATCATAGTCCCCAGATGATCTGGGCTCCATGTCATCATTGCAGTGATAGCGTAAGATGTACTCATAAGCCTCAGGATTAGAACAGGACTCAGTCTTTTCCATGTCCACGATGGGAGGAACTTTGTAATCTGCAAAACAAAACCATTTGTTTTCAAATAGAAGTGATGACAAACACAAACACGAACAGATTATGCATACGAAAGTGCAAAGCAATCCTATTTCTTTAAGAATGAAATGGATGAACTTAAAAGACACATTTTGTTAAAACAATTATGTGCATCATAAACTCACCTCGGCACACATAGGGCAGTGAGGTAGTGAAGGAATCTCCAGGCCTGCTATGACCATCCGAGCTGTGGTCAGGGGATGGCGGTTGTCCAGTTCTGTCATTGAACTCTGACGATGAATCACGATCTGATGATCTCCCATAGTCAGAGGTGAAAGATCCCGATGAAGGATACAATGTGCTTCTGGCACCATCCAATGGAGAAGAGGCAGGGCGTGAGCTTCTGGCAGCCTGGTCTGAACTGGGTCTGTTCTGCTGGGATTGTTCGTTACTTCTGGATGGTTGAGGTGGTTGTTGTGTGGATGGTGTGGGTCGATAGCTGGACATGTCACTGGGTGATCTCCCTTGTCCCAGGTACCAATAGTTGTTAATCGCCATTCTTCTGACGGCATCATCAGGACAACGATAGTAGTTTACTCTCATGACGAATGACGCACACTTCACAAACTCAGCGTAGTGGCTGCAACATAAAAAACAAATATTGTGTTTATTCTAATGTGTCAAAGTTTAGGGTTATTGTTTTAATCGCAAACGATATAGAATGCAGACTGTCAGTTATATATCGTGTGATAATTAGCATTAACTTTATTGCTGGTTTTCTTTCACGTAAAAAAAAGAGCAGATTTTTAAAAGTTGTCAATATACAAGGTAGTCAAGCCTTTTTTATTTGTCCATTGTGATTAGAATAGGCATACCTATCAAATAATTGTACATAATTGAACTCCCGATTTGACATACTCTCTTTAGGAATAGCGATTTACTTGTCCAATTGTTTAATAGTTTTCTTTCAATGGATGTTTTGGTAAACGTCGTAGATAGTAGCATATTCATATTACCTGCACTGCTGGTGCTGTGACTGTCTGGCCATGGACAGAGAAGCCATACAAGGTTCAGACACTGTGTTCCACAGGGACTGCCAGTCTGGACATTCCTTCATAGGGGGTGGCAAGGGTTTGTCTGAAATCACCAGACAATGTTTTTAAATTTCAGATTATTTTGTTAAAGCCTCTTTTGGCATTTTTTGGACAATTTACATTTCTTAATAAGACTAATGTTCAATGTGGTTAAATTGCTGTTGAATCGAAAGGTGTAGAGAAAACATTTTGTGTGTGTGCACTTCTCGTTTGAATAAGAGTGGCCTGGACATGTTTTTGGTAGTTGTTCTATGGTTTGTTGAAACAAAAGGCATGTCAACCACTTTCAAATACACACACAAACACATGCACACAATGCGCACATGCACTCTTGTACGTAGAAAAAGAGGAAAAGCAAGAAACAGAGAGCAGGAGAAAAAAAGGAAAGGAGGGGGAGAAAGAGAGAGAGAGAGAGAGAGAGAGAGAGAGAGAGAGAGAGAGAGAGAGAAAGAGAGAGACAGAGAGTGAGAGACAGAAAGAGACAGAGAGAGGTGAACAGTAGTACTGTGAACGGGCATACATTCTAACTTGCGCCAGAATCAGATATACAAATGATAAAGACAAACATTAAACGTTCACCACAAATGTCCATTTTAGAAGTTAACACAAACAAAAATTATGAGAGAAAGAGAGAGTGAAACGGAAAACAAAACAACAAAAACCCACCCCCCAAAAAGAAAGAAAAAGAAGTGCAAAAAAGAAGAAAAGGAAAAAGAGGAGAGAAACAAAAGAAACAAAAAAGAAACAAAATAAACATGAAACAAATGAAGGTGTAGGGAAAATAAATGAAAAAAACGAAAAAAAACACAAAAAAAACATAGGTCGACTGTACTAAAACATAGACATTGAGAACAGTAAAAGAGACAAATATGGGATGGAATGAAGAGAGAAAGACAGAAATGCAATGAGAAGAGAGAAAGGCGAAAAGGCAGCCAGACAAAGAGCCAGACTTGCAGATCTACATACAGCTTAGCATGAAAATGTATAAGATTTGAGAAAAATGCAAAGACTCCTCACCTTTGCATTGGCGTTGGTCCTCAGCCAAAGACAGGTCATATTTCTCCACAGTCTCATGGATGGTGGACAATGAACACTTCAGACCCAGGTCACCTAGATGCTTCTGAATGCACTGCTGTTGACGTTTCACCCTCCTGAACAAAGATACATGACAGGAAATTATCTATGAGTTGCGTCCAGTTATTAACCAGGCCCAATATGAGAAGAAACCGTCACTATTCCAGCAATATCACAACATAGAAATGGTGGGGATGGGGAGGTGATAAATCAATTGCAGAACATATTCCATTTTAATTTCAGTTTCTTGATTTTAACGAGGGAGTTAATGCATGCATGCAAACCTATGTTGCATCAAAAAGGCATTCCAAATCATTCTGTTTAATAATAATTATATTCAAAAAATTATTTATTTCCCATAATGAATTGGTGCCAATGTTAGACATTCTACGTTTAAGTTTCTGTATTTTTAAAGTGCAATGTGAGCAAATTTCGTGTGGTTGGTAAAACTCCAAAATGAATGCATTGTCAGTTTCACAAAATGTGTACAAAGATTGTAGAGAGCAATATAAACTGGCAAAGGCTATCCTAATTATTTCACTTTTGACAATATATACCTGGACTGATTTATACATCACCAGCTCACCAGTGTTTTTGCAAACAAAACTACAAGTACTCACATGCATGCCTGGTCTCTGTTAGAAGGGGGTGTCATAGAGCCGTCCAGTGGAGGAGTGTAGTAGCCTGAGGAAGACTCCTCATATGCTGGACGTGTGCGGGTTGGAGACCACGATCCACCAGAAGGAGCATCCGACTGACCTCTGTACTGGGAAGAATCCATTACAGAGGCAGGCAAAGGACGCCTGGAGTCAGTGTTGATAGAGGCAGGCAGGTCATCAGAGGAAGGTCTAGGAGGCATGGAGGAAGACATCTCATCAGAGGAAGAGGAAGGTCTAGGAGGCATGGAGGAAGACATCTCATCAGAGGAAGAGGAAGGTCTAGGACGCATGGAGGAAGACATGTCATCAGATGAAGAGGAAGGTCTAGGAGGCATGGAGGAAGACATCTCATCAGAGGAAGAGGAAGGTCTAGGACGCATGGAGGAAGACATGTCATCAGATGAAGAAGGTCTTGGACGCATTGAGGAAGGCATGTTATCAGATGAAGAAGGTCTTGGACGCATTGAGGAAGGCATGTTATCAGACGAAGAGAAAGGTCCAGGACGCATGGAAGAAGACATGCCATCGGAGGAAGGTCTAGGACGCATGGAGGAAGATCTGACATTGTAGCTGGAAGATCTGCCATCATAGTCCCCAGATGATCTGGGCTCCATGTCATCATTGCAGTGATAACGTAAGATGTACTCATAAGCCTCAGGATTAGAACAGGACTCAGTCTTTTCCATGTCCACGATGGGAGGAACTTTGTAATCTGCAAAACAAAACCATTTGTTTTCAAATAGAAGTGATGACAAACACAAACACGAACAGATTATGCATACGAAAGTGCAAAGCAATCCTATTTCTTTAAGAATGAAATGGATGAACTTAAAAGACACATTTTGTTAAAACAATTATGTGCATCATAAACTCACCTCGGCACACATAGGGCAGTGAGGTAGTGAAGGAATCTTCAGGCCTGCTATGACCATCCGAGCTGTGGTCAGGGGATGGCGGTTGTCCAGTTCTGTCATTGAACTCTGACGATGAATCATGATCTGATGATCTCCCATAGTCAGAGGTGAAAGATCCCGATGAAGGATACAATGTGCTTCTGGCACCATCCAATGGAGAAGAGGCAGGGCGTGAGCTTCTGGCAGCCTGGTCTGAACTGGGTCTGTTCTGCTGGGATTGTTCGTTACTTCTGGATGGTTGAGGTGGTTGTTGTGTGGATGGTGTGGGTCGATAGCTGGACATGTCACTGGGTGATCTCCCTTGTCCCAGGTACCAATAGTTGTTAATCGCCATTCTTCTGACGGCATCATCAGGACAACGATAGTAGTTTACTCTCATGACGAATGACGCACACTTCACAAACTCAGCGTAGTGGCTGCAACATAAAAAACAAATATTGTGTTTATTCTAATGTGTCAAAGTTTAGGGTTATTGTTTTAATCGCAAACGATATAGAATGCAGACTGTCAGTTATATATCGTGTGATAATTAGCATTAACTTTATTGCTGGTTTTCTTTCACGTAAAAAAAAGAGCAGATTTTTAAAAGTTGTCAATATACAAGGTAGTCAAGCCTTTTTTATTTGTCCATTGTGATTAGAATAGGCATACCTATCAAATAATTGTACATAATTGAACTCCCGATTTGACATACTCTCTTTAGGAATAGCGATTTACTTGTCCAATTGTTTAATAGTTTTCTTTCAATGGATGTTTTGGTAAACGTCGTAGATAGTAGCATATTTATATTACCTGCACTGCTGGTGCTGTGACTGTCTGGCCATGGACAGAGAAGCCATACAAGGTTCAGACACTGTGTTCCACAGGGACTGCCAGTCTGGACATTCCTTCATAGGGGGTGGCAAGGGTTTGTCTGAAATCACCAGACAATGTTTTTAAATTTCAGATTATTTTGTTAAAGCCTCTTTTGGCATTTTTTGGACAATTTACATTTCTTAATAAGACTAATGTTCAATGTGGTTAAATTGCTGTTGAATCGAAAGGTGTAGAGAAAACATTTTGTGTGTGTGCACTTCTCGTTTGAATAAGAGTGGCCTGGACATGTTTTTGGTAGTTGTTCTATGGTTTGTTGAAACAAAAGGCATGTCAACCACTTTCAAATACACACACAAACACATGCACACAATGCGCACATGCACTCTTGTACGTAGAAAAAGAGGAAAAGCAAGAAACAGAGAGCAGGAGAAAAAAAGGAAAGGAGGGGGAGAAAGCGAGAGAGAGGAGAGAGAGAGAGAGAGAGAGAGAGAGAGAGAGAGAGAGAGAGAGAGAGAGAAGAGAGAGAGAGAAAGAGAGACAGAGAGTGAGAGACAGAAAGAGACAGAGAGAGGTGAACAGTAGTACTGTGAACGGGCATACATTCTAACTTGCGCCAGAATCAGATATACAAATGATAAAGACAAACATTAAACGTTCACCACAAATGTCCATTTTAGAAGTTAACACAAACAAAAATTATGAGAGAAAGAGAGAGTGAAACGGAAAACAAAACAACAAAAACCCACCCCCCAAAAAGAAAGAAAAAGAAGTGCAAAAAAGAAGAAAAGGAAAAAGAGGAGAGAAACAAAAGAAACAAAAAAGAAACAAAATAAACATGAAACAAATGAAGGTGTAGGGAAAATAAATGAAAAAAACGAAAAAAACAAAAAAAAAACATAGGTCGACTGTACTAAAACATAGACATTGAGAACAGTAAAAGAGACAAATATGGGATGGAATGAAGAGAGAAAGACAGAAATGCAATGAGAAGAGAGAAAGGCGAAAAGGCAGCCAGACAAAGAGCCAGACTTGCAGATCTACATACAGCTTAGCATGAAAATGTATAAGATTTGAGAAAAATGCAAAGACTCCTCACCTTTGCATTGGCGTTGGTCCTCAGCCAAAGACAGGTCATATTTCTCCACAGTCTCATGGATGGTGGACAATGAACACTTCAGACCCAGGTCACCTAGATGCTTCTGAATGCACTGCTGTTGACGTTTCACCCTCCTGAACAAAGATACATGACAGGAAATTATCTATGAGTTGCGTCCAGTTATTAACCAGGCCCAATATGAGAAGAAACCGTCACTATTCCAGCAATATCACAACATAGAAATGGTGGGGATGGGGAGATGATAAATCAATTGCAGAACATATTCCATTTTAATTTCAGTTTCTTGATTTTAACGAGGGAGTTAATGCATGCATGCAAACCTATGTTGCATCAAAAAGGCATTCCAAATCATTCTGTTTAATAATAATTATATTCAAAAAATTATTTATTTCCCATAATGAATTGGTGCCAATGTTAGACATTCTACGTTTAAGTTTCTGTATTTTTAAAGTGCAATGTGAGCAAATTTCGTGTGGTTGGTAAAACTCCAAAATGAATGCATTGTCAGTTTCACAAAATGTGTACAAAGATTGTAGAGAGCAATATAAACTGGCAAAGGCTATCCTAATTATTTCACTTTTGACAATATATACCTGGACTGATTTATACATCACCAGCTCACCAGTGTTTTTGCAAACAAAACTATAAGTACTCACATGCATGCCTGGTCTCTGTTAGAAGGGGGTGTCATAGAGCCGTCCAGTGGAGGAGTGTAGTAGCCTGAGGAAGACTCCTCATATGCTGGACGTGTGCGGGTTGGAGACCACGATCCACCAGAAGGAGCATCCGACTGACCTCTGTACTGGGAAGAATCCATTACAGAGGCAGGCAAAGGACGCCTGGAGTCAGTGTTGATAGAGGCAGGCAGGTCATCAGAGGAAGGTCTAGGAGGCATGGAGGAAGACATCTCATCAGAGGAAGAGGAAGGTCTAGGAGGCATGGAGGAAGACATCTCATCAGAGGAAGAGGAAGGTCTAGGACGCATGGAGGAAGACATGTCATCAGATGAAGAGGAAGGTCTAGGAGGCATGGAGGAAGACATCTCATCAGAGGAAGAGGAAGGTCTAGGACGCATGGAGGAAGACATGTCATCAGATGAAGAAGGTCTTGGACGCATTGAGGAAGGCATGTTATCAGATGAAGAAGGTCTTGGACGCATTGAGGAAGGCATGTTATCAGACGAAGAGAAAGGTCCAGGACGCATGGAAGAAGACATGCCATCGGAGGAAGGTCTAGGACGCATGGAGGAAGATCTGACATTGTAGCTGGAAGATCTGCCATCATAGTCCCCAGATGATCTGGGCTCCATGTCATCATTGCAGTGATAACGTAAGATGTACTCATAAGCCTCAGGATTAGAACAGGACTCAGTCTTTTCCATGTCCACGATGGGAGGAACTTTGTAATCTGCAAAACAAAACCATTTGTTTTCAAATAGAAGTGATGACAAACACAAACACGAACAGATTATGCATACGAAAGTGCAAAGCAATCCTATTTCTTTAAGAATGAAATGGATGAACTTAAAAGACACATTTTGTTAAAACAATTATGTGCATCATAAACTCACCTCGGCACACATAGGGCAGTGAGGTAGTGAAGGAATCTTCAGGCCTGCTATGACCATCCGAGCTGTGGTCAGGGGATGGCGGTTGTCCAGTTCTGTCATTGAACTCTGACGATGAATCATGATCTGATGATCTCCCATAGTCAGAGGTGAAAGATCCCGATGAAGGATACAATGTGCTTCTGGCACCATCCAATGGAGAAGAGGCAGGGCGTGAGCTTCTGGCAGCCTGGTCTGAACTGGGTCTGTTCTGCTGGGATTGTTCGTTACTTCTGGATGGTTGAGGTGGTTGTTGTGTGGATGGTGTGGGTCGATAGCTGGACATGTCACTGGGTGATCTCCCTTGTCCCAGGTACCAATAGTTGTTAATCGCCATTCTTCTGACGGCATCATCAGGACAACGATAGTAGTTTACTCTCATGACGAATGACGCACACTTCACAAACTCAGCGTAGTGGCTGCAACATAAAAAACAAATATTGTGTTTATTCTAATGTGTCAAAGTTTAGGGTTATTGTTTTAATCGCAAACGATATAGAATGCAGACTGTCAGTTATATATCGTGTGATAATTAGCATTAACTTTATTGCTGGTTTTCTTTCACGTAAAAAAAAGAGCAGATTTTTAAAAGTTGTCAATATACAAGGTAGTCAAGCCTTTTTTATTTGTCCATTGTGATTAGAATAGGCATACCTATCAAATAATTGTACATAATTGAACTCCCGATTTGACATACTCTCTTTAGGAATAGCGATTTACTTGTCCAATTGTTTAATAGTTTTCTTTCAATGGATGTTTTGGTAAACGTCGTAGATAGTAGCATATTCATATTACCTGCACTGCTGGTGCTGTGACTGTCTGGCCATGGACAGAGAAGCCATACAAGGTTCAGACACTGTGTTCCACAGGGACTGCCAGTCTGGACATTCCTTCATAGGGGGTGGTAAGGGTTTGTCTGAAATCACCAGACAATGTTTTTAAATTTCAGATTATTTTGTTAAAGCCTCTTTTGGCATTTTTTGGACAATTTACATTTCTTAATAAGACTAATGTTCAATGTGGTTAAATTGCTGTTGAATCGAAAGGTGTAGAGAAAACATTTTGTGTGTGTGCACTTCTCGTTTGAATAAGAGTGGCCTGGACATGTTTTTGGTAGTTGTTCTATGGTTTGTTGAAACAAAAGGCATGTCAACCACTTTCAAATACACACACAAACACATGCACACAATGCGCACATGCACTCTTGTACGTAGAAAAAGAGGAAAAGCAAGAAACAGAGAGCAGGAGAAAAAAAGGAAAGGAGAGGGGAGAAAGCGAGAGAGAGAGAGAGAGAGAGAGAGAGAGAGAGAGAGAGAGAGAGAGAGAGAGAGAGAGAAAGAGAGACAGAGAGTGAGAGACAGAAAGAGACAGAGAGAGGTGAACAGTAGTACTGTGAACGGGCATACATTCTAACTTGCGCCAGAATCAGATATACAAATGATAAAGACAAACATTAAACGTTCACCACAAATGTCCATTTTAGAAGTTAACACAAACAAAAATTATGAGAGAAAGAGAGAGTGAAACGGAAAACAAAACAACAAAAACCCACCCCCCAAAAAGAAAGAAAAAGAAGTGCAAAAAAGAAGAAAAGGAAAAAGAGGAGAGAAACAAAAGAAACAAAAAAGAAACAAAATAAACATGAAACAAATGAAGGTGTAGGGAAAATAAATGAAAAAAACGAAAAAAACAAAAAAAAAACATAGGTCGACTGTACTAAAACATAGACATTGAGAACAGTAAAAGAGACAAATATGGGATGGAATGAAGAGAGAAAGACAGAAATGCAATGAGAAGAGAGAAAGGCGAAAAGGCAGCCAGACAAAGAGCCAGACTTGCAGATCTACATACAGCTTAGCATGAAAATGTATAAGATTTGAGAAAAATGCAAAGACTCCTTACCTTTGCATTGGCGTTGGTCCTCAGCCAAAGACAGGTCATATTTCTCCACAGTCTCATGGATGGTGGACAATGAACACTTCAGACCCAGGTCACCTAGATGCTTCTGAATGCACTGCTGTTGACGTTTCACCCTCCTGAACAAAGATACATGACAGGAAATTATCTATGAGTTGCGTCCAGTTATTAACCAGGCCCAATATGAGAAGAAACCGTCACTATTCCAGCAATATCACAACATAGAAATGGTGGGGATGGGGAGGTGATAAATCAATTGCAGAACATATTCCATTTTAATTTCAGTTTCTTGATTTTAACGAGGGAGTTAATGCATGCATGCAAACCTATGTTGCATCAAAAAGGCATTCCAAATCATTCTGTTTAATAATAATTATATTCAAAAAATTATTTATTTCCCATAATGAATTGGTGCCAATGTTAGACATTCTACGTTTAAGTTTCTGTATTTTTAAAGTGCAATGTGAGCAAATTTCGTGTGGTTGGTAAAACTCCAAAATGAATGCATTGTCAGTTTCACAAAATGTGTACAAAGATTGTAGAGAGCAATATAAACTGCCAAAAGGCTATCCTAATTATTTCACTTTTGACAATATATACCTGGACTGATTTATACATCACCAGCTCACCAGTGTTTTTGCAAACAAAACTACAAGTACTCACATGCATGCCTGGTCTCTGTTAGAAGGAGGTGTCATAGAGCCGTCCAGTGGAGGAGTGTAGTAGCCTGAGGAAGACTCCTCATATGCTGGACGTGTGCGGGTTGGAGACCACGATCCACCAGAAGGAGCATCCGACTGACCTCTGTACTGGGAAGAATCCATTACAGAGGCAGGCAAAGGACGCCTGGAGTCAGTGTTGATAGAGGCAGGCAGGTCATCAGAAGAAGGTCTAGGAGGCATGGAGGAAGACATCTCATCAGAGGAAGAGGAAGGTCTAGGACGCATGGAGGAAGACATGTCATCAGATGAAGGTCTTGGACGCATTGAGGAAGGCATGTTATCAGATGAAGAAGGTCTTGGACGCATTGAGGAAGGCATGTTATCAGACGAAGAGAAAGGTCCAGGACGCATGGAAGAAGACATGCCATCGGAGGAAGGTCTAGGACGCATGGAGGAAGATCTGACATTGTAGCTGGAAGATCTGCCATCATAGTCCCCAGATGATCTGGGCTCCATGTCATCATTGCAGTGATAGCGTAAGATGTACTCATAAGCCTCAGGATTAGAACAGTACTCAGTCTTTTCCATGTCCACAATGGGAGGAACTTTGTAATCTGCAAAACAAAACCATTTGTTTTCAAATAGAAGTGATGACAAACACAAACACGAACAGATTATGCATACGAAAGTGCAAAGCAATCCTATTTCTTTAAGAATGAAATGGATGAACTTAAAAGACACATTTTGTTAAAACAATTATGTGCATCATAAACTCACCTCGGCACACATAGGGCAGTGAGGTAGTGAAGGAATCTCCAGGCCTGCTATGACCATCCGAGCTGTGGTCAGGGGATGGCGGTTGTCCAGTTCTGTCATTGAACTCTGACGATGAATCACGATCTGATGATCTCCCATAGTCAGAGGTGAAAGATCCTGATGAAGAATACAATGTGCTTCTGGCACCATCCAATGGAGAAGAGGCAGGGCGTGAGCTTCTGGCAGCCTGGTCTGAACTGGGTCTGTTCTGCTGGGATTGTTCGTTACTCCTGGATGGTTGAGGTGGTTGTTGTGTGGATGGTGTGGGGCGATAGCTGGACATGTCACTGGGTGATCTCCCTTGTCCCAGGTACCAATAGTTGTTAATCGCCATTCGTCTGACGGCATCATCAGGACAACGATAGTAGTTTACTCTCATGACGAATGACGCACACTTCACAAACTCAGCGTAGTGGCTGCAACATAAAAAACAAATATTGTGTTTATTCTAATGTGTTAAAGTTTAGGGTTATTGTTTTAATCGCAAACGATATAGAATGCAGACTGTCAGTTATATATCGTGTGATAATTAGCATTAACTTTATTGCTGGTTTTCTTTTACGTAAAAAAAAGAGCTGATTTTTAAAAGTTGTCAATATACAAGGTAGTCAAGCCTTTTTTATTTGTCCTTTGTGATTAGAATAGGCATACCTATCAAATAATTGTACATAATTGAACTCCTGATTTGACATACTCTCTTAAGGAATAGCGATTTACTTGTCCAATTGTTTAATAGTTTTCTTTCAATGGATGTTTTGGTAAACGTCGTAGATAGTAGCATATTTATATTACCTGCACTGCTGGTGCTGTGACTGTCTGGCCATGGACAGAGAAGCCATACAAGGTTCAGACACTGTGTTCCACAGGGACTGCCAGTCTGGACATTCCTTCATAGGGGGTGGCAAGGGTTTGTCTGAAATCACCAGACAATATTTTTAAATTTCAGATTATTTTGTTAAAGCCTCTTTTGGCATTTTTTGGACAATTTACATTTCTTAATAAGACTAATGTTCAATGTGGTTAAAGTGCTGTTGAATCGAAAGGTGTAGAGAAAACATTTTGTGTGTGTGCACTTCTCGTTTGAATAAGAGTGGCCTGGACATGTTTTTGGTAGTTGTTCTATGGTTTGTTGAAACAAAAGGCATGTCAACCACTTTCAAATACACACACAAACACATGCACACAATGCGCACATGCACTCTTGTACGTAGAAAAAGAGGAAAAGCAAGAAACAGACAGCAGGAGAAAAAAAGGAAAGGAGGGGAGAAAAAGCGAGAGAGAGAGAGAGAGAGAGAGAGAGAGAGAGAGAGAGAGAGAGAGAGAAAGAGAGAGACAGAGAGTGAGAGACAGAGAGAGACAGAGAGAGGTGAACAGTAGTACTGTGAACGGGCATACATTCTAACTTGCGCCAGAATCAGATATACAAATGATAAAGACAAACATTAAACGTTCACCACAAATGTCCATTTTAGAAGTTAATACAAACAAAAATTATGAGAGAAAGAGAGAGTGAAACGGAAAACAAAACAACAAAAACCCACCCCCCAAAAAGAAAGAAAAAGAAGTGCAAAAAAGAAGAAAAGGAAAAAGAGGAGAGAAACAAAAGAAACAAAAAAGAAACAAAATAAACATGAAACAAATGAAGGTGTAGGGAAAATAAATGAAAAAAACGAAACAAAAAAAACATAGGTCGACTGTACTAAAACATAGACATTGAGAACAGTAAAAGAGACAAATATGGGATGGAATGAAGAGAGAAAGACAGAAATACAATGAGAAGAGAGAAAGGCGAAAAGGCAGCCAGACAAAGAGCCAGACTTGCAGATCTACATACAGCTTAGCATGAAAATGTATAAGATTTGAGAAAAATGCAAAGACTCCTCACCTTTGCATTGGCGTTGGTCCTCAGCCAAAGACAGGTCATATTTCTCCACAGTCTCATGGATGGTGGACAATGAACACTTCAGACCCAGGTCACCTAGATGCTTCTGAATGCACTGCTGTTGACGTTTCACCCTCCTGAACAAAGATACATGACAGGAAATTATCTATGAGTTGCGTCCAGTTATTAACCAGGCCCAATATGAGAAGAAACCGTCACTATTCCAGCAATATCACAACATAGAAATGGTGGGGATGGGGAGGTGATAAATCAATTGCAGAACATATTCCATTTTAATTTCAGTTTCTTGATTTTAACGAGGGA
Organism: Phymorhynchus buccinoides; assembly: GCA_017654935.2. Taxonomy (NCBI): domain Eukaryota; kingdom Metazoa; phylum Mollusca; class Gastropoda; order Neogastropoda; family Raphitomidae; genus Phymorhynchus; species Phymorhynchus buccinoides. The sequence goes on from JAGGCT020000035.1 coordinate 4,313,445, forward strand.
GTTAATGCATGCATGCAAACCTATGTTGCATCAAAAAGGCATTCCAAATCATTCTGTTTAATAATAATTATATTCAAAAAATTATTTATTTCCCATAATGAATTGGTGCCAATGTTAGACATTCTACGTTTAAGTTTCTGTATTTTTAAAGTGCAATGTGAGCAAATTTCGTGTGGTTGGTAAAACTCCAAAATGAATGCATTGTCAGTTTCACAAAATGTGTACAAAGATTGTAGAGAGCAATATAAACTGGCAAAGGCTATCCTAATTATTTCACTTTTGACAATATATACCTGGACTGATTTATACATCACCAGCTCACCAGTGTTTTTGCAAACAAAACTACAAGTACTCACATGCATGCCTGGTCTCTGTTAGAAGGGGGTGTCATAGAGCCGTCCAGTGGAGGAGTGTAGTAGCCTGAGGAAGACTCCTCATATGCTGGACGTGTGCGGGTTGGAGACCACGATCCACCAGAAGGAGCATCCGACTGACCTCTGTACTGGGAAGAATCCATTACAGAGGCAGGCAAAGGACGCCTGGAGTCAGTGTTGATAGAGGCAGGCAGGTCATCAGAAGAAGGTCTAGGAGGCATGGAGGAAGACATCTCATCAGAGGAAGAGGAAGGTCTAGGACGCATGGAGGAAGAAATGTCATCAGATGAAGAAGGTCTTGGACGCATTGAGGAAGGCATGTTATCAGATGAAGAAGGTCTTGGACGCATTGAGGAAGGCATGTTATCAGACGAAGAGAAAGGTCCAGGACGCATGGAAGAAGACATGCCATCGGAGGAAGGTCTAGGACGCATGGAGGAAGATCTGACATTGTAGCTGGAAGATCTGCCATCATAGTCCCCAGATAATCTGGGCTCCATGTCATCATTGCAGTGATAGCGTAAGATGTACTCATAAGCCTCAGGATTAGAACAGGACTCAGTCTTTTCCATGTCCACGATGGGAGGAACTTTGTAATCTGCAAAACAAAACCATTTGTTTTCAAATAGAAGTGTTGACAAACACAAACACGAACAGATTATGCATACGAAAGTGCAAAGCAATCCTATTTCTTTAAGAATGAAATGGATGAACTTAAAAGACACATTTTGTTAAAACAATTATGTGCATCATAAACTCACCTCGGCACACATAGGGCAGTGAGGTAGTGAAGGAATCTCCAGGCCTGCTATGACCATCCGAGCTGTGGTCAGGGGATGGCGGTTGTCCAGTTCTGTCATTGAACTCTGACGATGAATCACGATCTGATGATCTCCCATAGTCAGAGGTGAAAGATCCCGATGAAGAATACAATGTGCTTCTGGCACCATCCAATGGAGAAGAGGCAGGGCGTGAGCTTCTGGCAGCCTGGTCTGAACTGGGTCTGTTCTGCTGGGATTGTTCGTTACTCCTGGATGGTTGAGGTGGTTGTTGTGTGGATGGTGTGGGTCGATAGCTGGACATGTCACTGGGTGATCTCCCTTGTCCCAGGTACCAATAGTTGTTAATCGCCATTCTTCTGACGGCATCATCAGGACAACGATAGTAGTTTACTCTCATGACGAATGACGCACACTTCACAAACTCAGCGTAGTGGCTGCAACATAAAAAACAAATATTGTGTTTATTCTAATGTGTTAAAGTTTAGGGTTATTGTTTTAATCGCAAACGATATACAATGCAGACTGTCAGTTATATATCGTGTGATAATTAGCATTCACTTTATTGCTGGTTTTCTTTCACGTAAAAAAAAGAGCTGATATTTAAAAGTTGTCAATATACAAGGTAGTCAAGCCTTTTTTATTTGTCCTTTGTGATTAGAATAGGCATACCTATCAAATAATTGTACATAATTGAACTCCCGATTTGACATACTCTCTTAAGGAATAGCGATTTACTTGTCCAATTGTTTAATAGTTTTCTTTCAATGGATGTTTTGGTAAACGTCGTAGATAGTAGCATATTTATATTACCTGCACTGCTGGTGCTGTGACTGTCTGGCCATGGAGAGAGAAGCCATACAAGGTTCAGACACTGTGTTCCACAGGTACTGCCAGTCTGGACATTCCTTCATAGGGGGTGGCAAGGGTTTGTCTGAAATCACCAGACAATGTTTTTAAATTTCAGATTATTTTGTTAAAGCCTCTTTTGGCATTTTTTGGACAATTTACATTTCTTAATAAGACTAATGTTCAATGTGGTTAAAGTGCTGTTGAATCGAAAGGTGTAGAGAAAACCAGGGATTAGTCTTTCAAACATTTTGTGTGTGTGCATTTCTCGTTTGGATAAGAGTGGCCTGGACATGTTTTTGGTAGTTGTTCTATATTTTGTTGAAACAAAAGGCATGTCAACCACTTTCAAATATACACACAAACACATGCACACAATGCGCACATGCACTCTTGTACATAGAAAAAGAGGAAAAGCAAGAAACAGACAGCAGGAGAAAAAAAGGAAAGGAGGGAGAGAGAGAGAGAGAGAGAGAGAGAGATGAGAGAGAGAGAGAGAGAGAGAGAGAGAGAGAGACAGAGAGAGGACAGAGAGAGGTGAACACAGAGTACTGTGAACGGGCATGCATACTAACTTGCGCCAGAATCAGATATACAAATGATAAAGACAAACATTAAACGTTCACCACAAATGTCCATTTTAGAAGTTAACACAAACAAAAATTATGAGAGAAAGAGAGAGTGAAACGGAAAACAAAACAACAAAAACCCACCCCCAAAAAAGAAAGAAAAAGAAGTGCAAAAAAGAAGGAAAGGAAAAAGAGGAGAGAAACAAAATAAACAAAAAATAAACAAAATAAACACAAAACAAATGAAACAAATGAAGGTGGAGGGAAAATAAATGAAAAAAACGAAAAAAACACAAAAACCCCCATAGGTCGACTGTACTAAAACATAGACATTGAGAACAGTAAAAGAGACAAATATGGGATGGAATGAAGAGAGAAAGACAGAAATGCAATGAGAAGAGAGAAAGGCAAAAAGGCAGACAGACAAAGAGCCAGACTTGCAGATCTTCATAAAGCCTAGCATGAAAATGTATAAGATTTGAGAAAAATGCAAAGACTCCTCACCTTTGCATTGGCGTTGGTCCTCAGCCAAAGACAGGTCATATTTCTCCACAGTCTCATGGATGGTGGACAATGAACACTTCAGACCCAGGTCACCTAGATGCTTCTGAATGCACTGCTGTTGACGTTTCACCCTCCTGAACAAAGATACATGACAGGAAATTATCTATGAGTTGCGTCCAGTTATTAACCAGGCCCAATATGAGAAGAAACCGTCACTATTCCAGCAATATGACAACATAGAAATGGTGGGGATGGGGAGGTAATAAATCAATTGCAGAACATATTCCATTTTAATTTCAGTTTCTTGATTTTAACGAGGGAGTTAATGCATGCATGCAAACCTATGTTGCATCAAAAAGGCATTCCAAATCATTCTGTTTAATAATAATTATATTCAAAAAATTATTTATTTCCCATAATGAATTGGTGCCAATGTTAGACATTCTACGTTTAAGTTTCTGTATTTTTAAAGTGCAATGTGAGCAAATTTCGTGTGCTTAGTGAAACTCCAAAATGAATGCATTGTCAGTTTCACAAAATGTGTACAAAGATTGTAGAGAGCAATATAAACTGGCAAAGGCTATCCTAATTATTTCACTTTTGACAATATATACCTGGACTGATTTATACATCACCAGCTCACCAGTGTTTTTGCAAACAAAACTACAAGTACTCACATGCATGCCTGGTCTCTGTTAGAAGGGGGTGTCATAGAGCCGTCCAGTGGAGGAGTGTAGTAGCCTGAGGAAGACTCCTCATATGCTGGACGTGTGCGGGTTGGAGACCACGATCCACCAGAAGGAGCATCTGACTGACCTCTGTACTGGGAAGAATCCATTACAGAGGCAGGCAAAGGACGCCTGGAGTCAGTGTTGATAGAGGCAGGCAGGTCATCAGAAGAAGGTCTAGGAGGCATGGAGGAAGACATCTCATCAGAGGAAGAGGAAGGTCTAGGACGCATGGAGGAAGACATGTCAGCAGATGAAGAAGGTCTTGGACGCATTGAGGAAGGCATGTTATCAGATAAAGAAGGTCTTGGACGCATTGAGGAAGGCATGTTATCAGACGAAGAGAAAGGTCCAGGACGCATGGAAGAAGACATGCCATCGGAGGAAGGTCTAGGACGCATGGAGGAAGATCTGACATTGTAGCTGGAAGATCTGCCATCATAGTCCCCAGATGATCTGGGCTCCATTGGATCATTGCAGTGATAGCGTAAGATGTACTCATAAGCCTCAGGATTAGAACAGGACTCAGTCTTTTCCATGTCCACGATGGGAGGAACTTTGTAATCTGCACAACAAAACCATTTGTTTTCAAATAGAAGTGATGACAAACACAAACATGAACAGATTATGCATACGAAAGTGCAAAGCAATCTTATTTCTTTAAGAATGAAATGGATGAACTTAAAAGACACATTTTGTTAAAACAATTATGTGCATCATAAACTCACCTCGGCACACATAGGGCAGTGAGGTAGTGAAGGAATCTCCAGGCCTTCTATGACCATCCGAGCTGTGGTCAGGGGATGGCGGTTGTCCAGTTCTGTCATTGAACTCTGACGATGAATCACGATCTGATGATCTCCCATAGTCAGAGGTGAAAGATCCCGATGAAGGATACAATGTGCTTCTGGCACCATCCAATGGAGAAGAGGCAGGGCGTGAGCTTCTGGCAGCCTGGTCTGAACTGGGTCTGTTCTGCTGGGATTGTTCGTTACTCCTGGATGGTTGAGGTGGTTGTTGTGTGGATGGTGTGGGGCGATAGCTGGACATGTCACTGGGTGATCTCCCTT
>JAGGCT020000035.1:4318817-4346538 GCA_017654935.2 Phymorhynchus buccinoides
ATGAGTACAAGAAAAGAAATGAGGACAGTCTAGATTGGTTTTGGAAAAAAGAAATTGTTGGCCAAGTTTGCGGGATCGGTATTAGTTCTGAGAGCTGTCGATAGGACCGGACGTGGTGGCGCCCTCAAGTAGAGGGACCTCACTCATGGTGACTCCATGGACTAAGATATTATTGTCGTCAGACGTCAGTAGGGGGCTTAGTAGGTAGTGTCATGCTTTATTGGATGTACTGAGGGCTGAATGTTTCCCACTTCCTGTGCGGACACCCACCGGAAAGGAAATGGACGGAACTGGACAGTAATGAAGGACACACAGCTCTAATTTTTCCTATAAGACGAATTACCATTGACAACATTCTTATAACGACCCACAGATCACATGGCAAAATCACGAGTTCACATGTTTTCCCTCTTATAGCTTGTTCGAAATCTTGTTTTGACCAGGTTGACTCCCAGTAACATAATGCCCCAAAATTGAAAACGAAACAATTTTAAAGAGCAGCCCTCAATTTGAATTTGGGGGAATTTATGTGGGTCACAGCTACCCAGAAAAAAGAAGGGACTTAATAGTGTTGGTTTCAGTGGTGTCTTAAAAGTGATTGGACCCTGAACTGAAAAGGGATGTTCCACGAGAAAATTTTTACGTTGTTCCAAAGGAAGCATTTACCTCAGTGCGTCACAGGACATTCTAAACAGTACAGGCACTTGATTGCAAGACTAATTGAGTGTTTTTGTCCTTTATTCCTATACTTTCGTTCGTATTCTGTGCAAAATAAATTTTGAGCAAAAGAAAAACAATAGTGAGTGCCGGGAGTTTTTGTGTTGGTGGCGCTAGAAGAGACTGGTCCATCTTTTTAGATTTCAGCAGCAATGGCAGAGAGGAGAAAGGCCATCCAGTTCCTTCTAAGAGATGAAATACAAATACACTGAAGATGTGGACGAAACTCAACATAAAACAAAAGCGCAAACGATTGATAAAAAAAGCTGCATGGGTGAGCATCAAACTGTATCTGAATCGTTCGTACAACAGAAAGGTGAAGGGGTACGGTATGTGATAACAGTGAAAAGGGAGATTAAGCTTGTCTGTTTGATTGGTTGTAGGGACACGCTGTTAAAGTCTGCTTCCTAGTACGATTTTGATTTTATTGATGTTCAGGGAAAATGCATAAATTAGTTCAAAAAAGGGATGTTCTCTTCATTTTGTTTCGGATATAAGAAAACTCGAATAAGCAAAAAGAATGATCTACCCTTCGAATTTCTTATAACCGAGTTTTTGCGGGTATTTTGAGTTTATGATGTAAAACATGAGTAAATAGGATCGCAAGTTTCTTGTATTAGCCTGTGCATTGTACAAACACGATACAAAAATTGTCTTCCACTGATGTAAAAATGAGTTATACATGCCCAAAAAAATTTTTTTGTTTTTAGGGGGGGGAATATTGATAAAAAAACAAGAAACAGAATATTTAGCATTTGAAGACCAAAGATATGTTACTCTTCACCACCACAACCACTCATTCATCTGCTCCCGGCTATCTTGCTGACGGCATCATGTACAACTCACACCATGTCTATGGCAAATTATCTTGATGTTTTTAATTTCTGTTCCGTTCTTTCTTTTTTTTACTCCTTGTTGTTTTGCATGTTTTCCCTTTTTTTCATGCACACAAATATATGGTAAAAGTATTTTTGCTCCGTTTTATGTGTTCTGTTTGTCTTGTTTTGTTGGTCTTTTTTTATTCTTCCATGTGTTTCCCATTATAATGGTTATAAGGAAAAAGCAAATTCAAAATGTTTTCTTATATCCGAGTTACTCGGATATAAGAAAACGGACGCGATATTAGAAAACAAAATATTGTTCCTTCGCAGTTTTCTTATAGACGCGGGGTTTCTACTGTACCACACCTGCTGAAAAGATTATTCTAAAACAGACAGCAATACAGGAATACCTGCTCCTTAATCGCCATACAGACAGGAGATACACATTTTCACAACAAAAACCAGTAAACCGGATTTTGTGTTTTACTTTATTGAAAGAACAAAATACTAAACTTGCTCAATGGTACTATTCGCGTTAGATAATAACACATTTCTTTGAAAGAAAAACAAGTCGAGAAAATCCCGGGGAGAGAAAAATGTTGGGGACTACAGAGAATTAAGAACTTTAGGTGCGCGTGCAATGACGTCGTAGAGGATGGAAGTTTTGGGGCTACTGGTAGGAAAATATATAAGCGTCAAAAGTAATGAGGTATGAAATATGCCTGACTTTAAATGACCACTGCATATACCCTCCAGCGGGTAGGTGGTGTTTCGCACGCGTTCCTTGCTCAGGACAATGTAGACAACATGTGTGCAAAGGGAAACCCTTTAAACCCCTGTGACAATTTAAAGAAGCCTGCCCATCTGACTATGCTCACCAGGGGGTAGGTGGTGTTTCCACGCGTTCCTTGCTCAGGACAATGTAAACAACATGTGTACAAAGGGAAACCCTTTAAACCCCTGTGACAATTTAAAGAAGCCTGCCCATCTGACTATGCTCACCAGGGGGTAGGTGGTGTGTCCCACGCGTTCCTTGCTCAGGACAATGTAAACAACATGTGTACAAAGGGAAAACCCTTAAAACCCCTGAGACAATTTAAAGAAAAGCCTGCCGGTATTGTTGTGCTCATTGGAGAGAGCCTGTGACAATTTAAAGAAGCCTGCCGGTATTGTTGTGCTCATTGGAACCCCCCCGGTATTGTGTGCTCATTGGAGTTCATAGAGAACCTGTGACAATTTAAAGAAGCCTGCCGGTATTTTTGTGCTCATTAGAGAGAGAGAGAGAGAGACGGGTTTTTTTAAATTGTGTTTTAATAGTTGGTTTGTTTTGTTTTAGCAAAGCAGATTCACTAGTTTCTTTTTCCAATGAGCTCAGTAAATCAAGGACGCCAATAAATCAGGCATTTCTAACCAGTTACATTTTTTATGAAGCTACTTGATTTATCCCCACCATTGATTTGATTAAGTTCACGGCCATCGTCCTAGGAAAAACACACACTCACATACACGCACGCGCACGCACGCACACATGCCACCCACAATCACACGCACAACAGAGAGAGGATATATTTTGACAGCAACACTCACACATATGCACACGCACACACAAAACCACACACACACACACGCACAAATATCAAGTGTCTTTACAAACGGTGCGGATCCTTGAGTCATAAAAGCCAATCAATATAAGCTGAAACTGTTTCATGGTAGAGTTTGGCACTGTACTACACGAGGAGAGGGCTGCACGAACATTACACTGTCTTTAGGAATCAAAACTCATGAAAGGAAGTGGGCAGAGTGGTAACTTACCACGATCGCCTGCCAATTTATATGCATGAGTGACCCGGGTTTGAATCCCATTCCCAGCCTCGCCCTTTCTTTCTAGTCCGACGAGAAAATTGAAACTGAAGATTTGAGTCTTAAAGCTAGTCTGATCCGCGCGCTTTACACACCGTAGAAAGTCCACGGCTGTTAAAAGTCAGTAGGAAGAAATCCCGCTGACTGGTATTAACCAAATCAATAGCTATGTTTCCCAATTCCGCCCCCCACCCGCCAAAGAATAAAATGGCGACCCGCTCTCCAGGTGCGGAGCAAACCAAATCTCATAAACAAGTCCGGGACAAGAAATTAAAATTATTACTTTTAATGCCAAACAAATAGCGAATCCGTTATTTACCGTTTGAGTTTTTTACGAAGGAAATATGGCTGTCTCAAGCCCAATATACTGCAACAACTAGCGGTGTGGAAGGTCCCCGAAGGACCAACCTAGTCCCCTGACTGCAGAGATGTGAGAGCCTGTGCATTAATTGCTCCCTCGATTGAGAGTCACAGTCTCTCCAACCCTAAATCACAGTCTATCACGGTATTGGTAAGATTTGGTACTTTATTGCATGGATGGCAACTCTTCCTAGTATACAAGGATTTCCTGTTATTGAATTTTACCAGAAAAGGAATTTCCTTCTTTTTTTAAATTTGTCAAACAAGATCTTTTGTGTGTTTACTGTGTTTTTCAAAACACTTCGAAATAAGCATTTGTATAAACTGTTGAAAAAGGCAAACTAAAATGCCTTCATAAATCATGATTTTCTTCAGCTGCATAGACCCCGGCCTTTCGGGGGGTTTTCATGTTGTGTATTTGCACCCAGGTTATAGTCACATGGAGGCGTCTCTTGTGAAATTCGAGTTGCCCCAAACCGCGGAAGCCAGCGGCGTGTCACACCTTTTTCCCATGCGTTTTTGTGTGACTGATGCGGAAGGAAAAGGGGTGGGTGGTGGTGGTAAATTTTGACCAAATGACAACTTTTTTCGTTGCCACTTGGTTTTAACGTGTGTGCTATGTGCATGGTCAGAAAACGGGGTACCTCGGTTTATCGGCTCATCCCGAAAGACTCCACGTTCAGACCGTAAACTTGTCCTTGTGCAAAGTGAGAGGAAAAATCCCACTGTACTGCCATGCAGGTTCTTTAAACGTGGCTCCGATATTGTGTTTGTAGTGAGCGACCTCTCTCTCTCTCTCTCTTCTCTCCTCTCTCGGATCCTTTAAACACTTGATAAATTAGCATTTTTCAAGATCTTAACATGGCGCATTTTAAAAATGTTTTCAATTTTTTCATGTCCCAATTACAAGCACTAGATGTGTTTTTGTGCAATCTTCTCTTAGACCAGTATCAATGAGGGAAACACGCGCTCTTAGAACAAAAAGAGTTTAAAGAGTTCCACCCTTCCCGGATGGGCTACTCAGAAATAGCTTGAAACTTGAAAAACGGGGTCGTTCTAAACATGAGTATTATATTAACTGAAGAGAAAGAAAAGGACTATTCGCTACCAATGACATTAAAAGCACAAAAAGCAACTGGAACTTGAAAAACAAAGAATTCGAATATAAAAGAAAAGAATAAAGTCAAGGATCTCATTCGGGGACTCTAGAAAACAGCACTATCAATAAAATGATATCAACAAAATCGTGACACATCTACATTATGGTCGGAGCCATCAACAACGACATCACAAATAAGTCCAAGCCAACAAATTCACTAAATCGCTTCAATTGGTCGCCAGTGACTCATTCAATAATCAGGCTTTATACACATAGAAGATTCTATAGGGGTACCTGACCCAAACACCCCCCGAAAAAGCAATACGTCCTAGTCCTCTCTTCAAACCTTTTGTAGACAGTAACATAAAACTGGTAATGCATTTAGAAATACCTTCACTTGCGCTCGTTCAGAAGTTGGTTCCCTATCACGCAAAATTGAAAAAATAAAAAATCTATGGGACCAGACAAAATCAGTAGCTCTCTTTAAAAATGTTGCACTTCCGACGTAGTAGAACCTCTTACCTTCATATATAACACATGCCTGGAACAAAGACATAGTACCACCCTGGGTATTAAAATCAGCAAAAGTATTACCACTGCCTAAATCCAAAAGGATATTCTCGACCTAAAGAACAAACTTTAGAACCATTTTCTAGTCTTACAGTCTATCTAAACCTCTGAGCAAACCATGTTCATAAAATCTAATTTGAGTATCTTGAGGACAACCAATCTTTTCCATCCTTTAACAAGTCATGGGCCTTTTAGGCATCACCATTCTTGTCAAAGCTGCGTAGTTCGTCTCTGTTGATACATGGTTTCAGTGCAATTAACCGAAACCAAAAAATGAACAGGGTGCTGCTAGTTCTCTTTTTTACTTATAGTAGGCATTGATCTTGGAACATAAAAATTTATACAAAAGCTAGCCCTGATAACCTGCAGGACGAAACAATTACAGTTTCTTTTTACATACTATCTTAATACACGAAACACAGTTTGGTCCAAGTAATGGGGCCAGTTTCAGATAATAAGATAATAAGACTGGTGTGCCCGCAAGGATCTGTTTTAGGACCCCTCCTGTTATGCTGTACTTATTAATGAACCTATACCCCCTTTCAATAGTCAGAGAAAGGTCTGCATGCGGATCTGTTGCGACGGGACTCCTCCCTCCACTCTAGTGCATCTTGTTTATCCTCCATTCAAACCTCATTACACAACAGCTTTAACTGGTTTCTGCCTGTGTGACCAAAACCTAGATGGTCATCCACCCTACAAAAACCAAAAGCATGGTAATTACGTTCAAGACAAAAACATGCTGAAGAACCTCTAAATCTCAAAGTTTATTAAAGGAGTAAACATCATTAACCAAGTAACAGAGCACTCACGTCCTGGGGTCGTGACAAGAGATGAAGAACTGAAGTGGCAGACCCATATTGAGAATGTAGCACACAAGCTATGAAACGTGCCTATCCTAACTAAAGAAAACCAGACCTTCTTAGATACAGAGGAATCAAATTATTTCGTTCATGCTCACTGTCTCCTAACGTCAACTAGGCATCTGTTAGTTTGGGATCTACCGCCAAAGTCAACCTATTAAAACTTGCAAATTCTATCGCAAACGAGCGCAGCTAAAATAGTCTTCCTGACGCAAACCTCCACAACATCAGAAAAAACAAGCAAAATTAAGTACATCGCTTGCCGTTAGATTCACAATTAAAGTACAACAAAGCAATCATCAGTGTACAAAGTGCATAATACTTCGGTCCCCACAATACCTAAATTATTAGTCTACCCCGGCATGACATCGTTATGGTTCCAGCACACTACATGTTTGCCAAGAACACCTAGTAATTGGACAAATACAAATCCAAGTTTGCCTTCTCAGGTTTCCTTCAATTGGAATTCCTTCCCTTGCCATCAGTTTGCCCTTCAACTCACGATGCAAAAAGATGTGCGGGCAAACTAATTTACAGCCTGCTAAATCTTGTGTTCATTTTGAACGCACACATATTAACTTTATTGCCTTGTGTAGTCACCTACAGTTGATATGCATGGTATATGTCATATTGATTGTTACATCTTCAGTTTTATGCTTGTTTAATTTGTTTGCCTTAAACTGCTGTTAAATGTGTTGGAGATGTTGCTTTCACCTCCTGCTTGTCATCAATTATTTGTTTCACAATGTGTATTTTTTTTTTTTTAATTTATTTTTTTTTTTATCTTTTTTAAACAACAGCATTTTTTTTATATGTATGTATAAACAATGTATGTTTGTATGAGAGAGAGAGAGAGAGTATGTTTACAAATGTTTTTGTTTCTTAAAATTGTTTTTCTTTTATCCAAGGACAGATTGTAAGAATAGGCATCGCCGATTAAAATTCTTATCCTTGTTTCAAATAAAAGTTGTCCAGTGTCTCGTCTATCGTCCCCATCTCTCCTCTCGATCTACTCTCTTCTCTTCTCTCTCTCTATCTCTCTCTCTCCTCTCTCTCCTCTCTCTCCCTCCGCTCTCTTTAGAATGCGTCTCTACTGCAAGATGTTGCATTCGGTCCGCTAAGGTGTATTTATAGAGGCGAGGAGAAATATCATGTGTCTCTTCCTGTATGTCTGTCTGTCTGAGCTGAAGATGGACATGCTGTGAGGCCTAAATAGTTTCTTATTTGCTTCATAACGGCGGCATGGTACGCATCTGCGCTCATACGATATGATAGACGAATGCTGACGAAGTATGTCTGTCCGCCTCGTGTCTGTCTCTCTGATCTCTGTCTCTGTATCTCTCTCTCTACTTCATTACACAGCACCACGCGCCGTGCACACATACACACACACAACACACACACACAAACATCACACACACACACAACACACAACGATGACAGCACAAAGTTGTGAAAATATTATGGGCTAAAAACACGAATCTATATGACCCACCCACTTTCAAGGTCTACCGATGACCTTGACTGTACCCATATTCAAAAACTACCACATACCGTACAATACATACATGTTTGAAAGTGGACCACCCGCACGTGGCGGTAGTGGTTAGAGTCGGCGAGACTACTGGCTGGGAGGCTCGTTTCGAATCCCATCAGAGGCGAGGTGTGTTCGATCCTAGACCCGACTCGAGTGAGGGCTAGGGCTCAAGGGTAGACTGAAAGCGCCATCAGTCGACTTCATCCGCTGAACGATGCGATTCTGAGAGTTGCTCTAAATATCAAGACCAACACTGCAGGGTCTTGTAGTTCTTCGGGCCTGGGTAACGCCGGGATATCATTATGAAAGCGACGCGTAGAATACAGTCATTCATGCAGTCTCAGACGAACGGAACTCCATAGCATCATCATCATCCTCGTCATCGACCTCATTTCCATATCAACCATTTACAAAAAGAAAAATGTCTCAATTATGTGGCTTGCACGCCCTGCTGTCATGGTCGGACCTCAGTTTCGGTTTCCGAGTCCAGTCTATGCCTGGTGCGCTTTCGGACAAAGTCCATGGTGGATCAGGTGTTCTGGGGAGCTGCGGAATTGGTCTGTAATGGTCTGCCCAATCAATTCCCACAAATAGACAAAAAAAAAAGACGAAAAAAGGTAAAGTGTAGTGAAATGGGTTAAATGTATCTGAGCGTATGGACCTTTGTGTCCCCATTTCCAATTTAAATATGTGAGCTACGATTGTTGATATATTTGCTTTTCGTAATAGCTTACCATTGTTTACTTGTAAATATGTCTGTTCGTTGTTCCTTTTTTGTATGTAAATAAAGCAATAGTGGTTTGTGTCTGTGCGTGTGTGGTTGCATTTTTGTCTGTGAGGAATGCTTGAGTTGAAAAACGCAGTATGTTGCTAATTCATGTCCTTCTTTAAATAACATTTGACTGGACTTCACACACACACACCACACACACACACGCGACACACACACACACACACACACCTACACAGCAACACACACACGATCACACCACCACACACACACACACACACACACCAGAGACACACACGCACACGCACGCACGCACGCATGAGGCAAAGCATTACACATATAAAGTAAGGAGATGGCTAACATATAAAATGCGAATAAAATGTCAATCATGGGATTGCGCTGCTGTTTTCTTTAGTATTTCTGCCTTTAAAGACTTATGGGTGCTTATGTTTGTTAAGAGAGAGACGAGGACAATACGGACACGAGAGAGAGGAGAGAGAAGAGAGGAGAGAGCGAGGGGGTGTGTGTTTTTCTCGGAGGATGAGCGAGATGGGGGGGGGAGGGAGGGGGGCCGGGAAACACTAAATTGATAGAAACACTGAATTCGCAGTTTGGTCCATATAATTCCCCTTGTCACTATTTGTTTTCCAAAACCCCACTTGTTAAATTAAAGGAAAACAAAACATAGAGAAAAGTATTGATTTAAGAGTGAAGGGACAATTTTAAGATAGGGGCGGAAGAATCGCGGACCTTGGTTGGTATCATTCCGTTGGGGTGGGCGAGGGGAAAGGATAGGGTAGTGAAGAGAAGGGAAGAACAGCGAAAGGAAATGAGGACAGATTAGATTGGTTTGGAAAAAAAGAACTATTGGGTCAATCTCTTGGGATCGGTATTAGTTCTGAGGAGCTGTCGATGGACGGATCGTGGTGGTGCCCTCAGTAGAGTACCCACTCATGCTGATCCATGCACTAAAGATATATTGTCGTCAGTAGGGGGCTAAGTAGGTAAGTGTCCTGCTCCTATGTTAGAGGTAAGCTCCACTGCATAAACTCCACCGGAAGTGCACTCAGCAGGCAGTGCAGTGGTACTGCTCTGCGTGGTTGCCCTCCTGACGGCCTAAATAGATTCGCCTTTCCCCCCTGGGGATAGGAGAGGACTGCCTGGTTTCGGATTCTGCGACCTGACCAACCCGGGTGTGGCTGCGAGGTGGGACTCAGAATGAGCGGCGTGTGAGAAACGGCACTGTACGGACCCCAAAAGATGCACATGCAACAAAGTATTAAAAAAAAGGAAAACATTGTGATATTTAAGTTTTTGTGTAGGCGTCAGGGAGAGAAATGATCGGGGGCAAAATACTGTGCTGAAATACTAGTGTATATAGCTAAACGTAGTTCTCCATATTTAGTATTTCGTGCAACATTTTTTTAAACAGAAATCTGGCTCCACTGTTAAAAATTCAACGCTCAGATTGCGGACCAAAGTAGCAATTTGTGTGACGCATCTCTCTCTCTACTTTCGTCTCGCTCCTCTCTAAAATAAACGGAAGTAAACAACAGTCCCCCGGGTAAAAGTGGGGTTTTCTATTTTACAGTTAACTGTATTCATGATATTTAACTTCACAAAGTGAAACTTAAGTGTGAGCTAGAGCGAGCGGTTTTTTTTCTTTTCTTTCTTTCTTTTTTCTCTCTCTCTCTCTCTCTATTTTAGCGTGAACTGCTCGTGAGATTTATACTTCAAAAGTGTGGTCAAAACACAGCCGCGACTTTCGTATTTAGTCCAGATTGTGTTTGACACAACATGTGTCAGTCCACTACATTCCGAATAATCACCAGCCTGCGACGTGGCGTTCAGATTTTTGTTCATATTAAAAAGTGGGTTAAAAGGCCAGCCACACGTCCACTAAAGTCGCACGAGAGACTGTACGATGCGATTCGTATCACGTGATCTCGATGCGCGTCCCATTATGTTCTGGAGCCACGTGGATCGAATCGATCGTACAGTCGTGGAGATTTTTAGTGGAGTGTGGCGGGCCCTTAACAGACAAAAATCACAAAAGACGGCTTGTCTTGTTGACCCAGTAGCTACATTTGGTTTTATTAGTGTCCGGAGAGCTGTATGTCTCCACTCGCCTGTGACCGAGACGACCCACGCGGAAAGGAAGTGACGGAAACTGGGCAGTAATTACGACACAACGAAACACGCCGGACTCTGATGGACGAAAGACCACTTCAAAAGTGTGTGTGGGTGGAGGGGGGAGGGAGTAGAAGTATGGGGCGGAGGTTTATGTAAGAAATAAAAACCTTATATGGAAGAATTGAATTTAGAAATGTCGGTAATAGATGACGGAACGGGTACGATCATACACCAAACACCTCCGAGAGAGATGAGACAGGAACAGACGGGTGACAAAGACGTGGTGTGTGTGGTGTGTTGCGTGTAGCGTGCGCGCGTGCGTCGTGCGTGGTGGTGTGAGTATGGATCCGTGCCGTGTGCGGCGTTGTGAGTGTGTGTGCGTGTTCGTGTGTCCGTGCCGGTGGCGGGCGTGGTGTGGTGTGTGTGTGTGCATATGGTATGTGCACTATGCGCATATGGTACGTTAGGCTTATTAAACCGGAAGATGTTGCATCAGTTACTCTTTTGTAAATCACCCAAAAATAAGAATGCATGTTATGGCAAATAGCAGCCTACCTAAAGGGTGAATCCTAATAGGGCGTGGCTGTCAATGAATAATAAACACGTGGTTATCGCACACACAGGCTGTCCATACATTTGTGTTTCCAATTGCTTTGACAATTCCCACAGAGGTAGTGAGCACATGACCCCCCAAACATTGGGGTGATGCCCTTGGCCACTCACGCACTGTTTCACGCCTAGATAGTTGCTACATTTAGTATCGTGATGGCGGAGAATGACTACCCCTCTACATAACTATAGTTGTGTGATGTTTGGGCTATCTACGTGGTCTTGTGGTCTTCATTGTGTCCTGTGCGACACGTTGGAAGCACGACTTTGCTAGTGTGAAGAATATATAAAGACTAAAGGTCTGTACACGTAACATATTGTTCGAAAATAAATACACTATTTCCCCATGAAACACAGTGAGTTGTAGAGCATATTATTACTGAGGCCTTAAAAACTTAGCTAAAATGTCATTGACAGTTTTGTGTGGACGTTTTAAATGTGTCTAGCTCATAAGTTTGAAAATACAAATGGGGTATATATCAAAGTAATTGCATTGCTCTCTACACAAAATCTCTTCACTCTTAGGAGGAAGGAGGGAGGGAAGGAAGAGGAGGAGAAGAAGAGGACAAAGAAAGATAAAAAAGAAAAGCAGAGGAAGAAAAAGAGAAGAGGATAAGAGGCAGCGGAAGAGGAAAAAATAAAAGCGAGGAGAGGAGAAGAAGAAGAAGAAATGCAATTAATGATGATCAAGCAATAGACAAATATTTTAGTTTTTACCTCGCGTCAAGGTTTCCAGCAATCCAGTCTCATCAAAAGGCCCCCATTGTGTGGCCATCCCTTGTGTTACTGCGTTAATGGTGGGGTTTTTTTTAAAATTAGAATGCCTGATAGTAGGACATAATAGTAAGAATGAGTTGCAAAATGAAAACATCAAGTAATCAAAATCATATTTAATTTGTTCTGTTACGATTATCATCATCAATCATCATATCACCATCAACGTCACCGAAGCTTACCTTACCACCTCCCCCCCACCCACCCCACTACACCCACCCACACTACGAAATATTTTAAAAAAAAATTATATCACTTGAATGTATTGTAATCCGGGTTTGAAAGTTGGTTGATGTTTTACATGTTCCTATGGCTTCATTTAATAATTTAAATTCTGGACATTTCTAAAGCGCGATACTCCACTTTTCCGGAGATCAGAGCGCTGTACTGTAACATTGGAGATGGTCACTGACGAGAAACGAGAAAGAGTAATGCCACACGTACACACAAGAAAAAAAAATAACATAAACAAAGCATTGTACATAAAACTGAGATTATATATAGAAAATATAGAACACAAGATCATAATAGACATAAAAAAAACACATAGGTTACATTATTTACAATGAGGAGGACAGAAACAAGAATATTACGATTAATAAGCTCTACGCACATTGGTATAAATACTAAACTGCATTATGTATAAGCAAAAACAGACAAAGTAAATACAGAAATTTCGCTCTGAAGATAAATACAGTCATTCGTCTCAAAACTTCTCCTGTCAACAATCCTTGCAAACAGAGGACTCTTCCAATGTTTTCAAAAGCCCAACGTATTTGACGACTACAAAGTTTGTTGCGCATTAATTGCCGGAGGGTCTGGGTCCATTGTCAAGGAGTGTGGCAATGCAAAAGGCCATCTTAACATTAATGTGAGAATATTTCATGGCCCTTGTCAAACGACTTGCCTCACGAGGTTTTTTTACACCACCACCACTAATACAGCCCACTATCTATCTACATACGTGAGTCACATACTACTTATACTAACTACTTACTATACTACACTACTACTACTACTACTACTACCGTGCCATGTAATATAGCAAGAACATGGTAGGACAGACGCAATCAAACATTGGTAATAGAGAAACAAGCAAAAACAGAAACCAACCCACCAAACAGAAAATACATGCGGGAAAAAACTATCACTATTCTACCACAATTTGATGTAGTCTTCTACTACGACTACTACTACTAATACTACTACTACTACTACTACTTTAATATTCATAACATAATACACAAGTAGGCCTAAGTTCATTCAAATAAAAAAGCAAAAGTAATTCAAATAGCACAATTCCACAATTAGCCTAATATCAATCAGATCCGAGACACTCCTGAAATACACCATGACACAGCTATTAGCCAAAAAAGACAAAGAGCTCTGTGTGGATGCATTAACAGATCATAACGTGTGTATTGGATAGCATAAGGAGATGTCCCGCAAGTTAGATATGGAAATTTGATCTAACTGACGGAAATCTCGCTTTGTACATCTGAAGGGCAGTGAGATTCCAAAAACAATATAGCCCTGGGAAGAAAAAAAGAAGGAGAAGAAGAGAGGGCCGGAAGGGGGTCGTGGCAAGGCGATGGGGAGGAAGGTGATGCAGTGGAAGAAACCGCAGTTTAATTCAATAAGCAAGCTAATCATAATGTCTGCAGTAGTAAATGTCCAAGATAGAGTGAGTGAACCATTAATTTTGTTTTTACAAGAGGTAGAAGACATCAAGTGTGAGAAAAGGGGAATCCAAAGAAACTGTTAAACTCTTTGAAGTTATTGACTGGGAACAGACCTCACTGTCAAGTGGTTCCCTATGTGTCTACAAGCCTTTTTATGTGATAGTTTCTGTTCAAAGAACCGTCGCCTTACTTGATTCGATGGTTTCAAAGTTTGATTAAAGAAACAAAACCGAGGGAAAAGAAAGAATGTAACCTGCGGACCTTTCAACAGAGAAAAAGGAAACGTAGAGTCACTTGAGAGTTTTGACCTCCGAATTTAAAATCTCCAGAATTTATTTTTTTTAAACGTTATTGGGAACTGGGTGATAGTGGGTGTGGGTTGATATGTGTGTATGAGAGAGAGAAAGTCCTATGGGGGTGGGGCATTTGGGGCGAGAAAGTCCTGGTTAATGGATCCTAAGCCAGAGCAATGGTGTGCACTTTTTTTTAAATTAATTGAAGTTTAATACTTTAGAAAACGTCCTAAAATTCAGGCGAACCCATAATCCCATAAAAAACAAAAACATCGACTATTCTCTAATGTTCACAAATGGTTTAATGCCAACAGAAACGAGTTATCTTTATAAAGAGAGGAGACACATTCCGGTTCTTTCAGACCCCGGTGTTGTGGATGGCGTTTGTGAGATGCAGCATTAAAATCATCTCATCTTCACAGAAACTCAGGACTGTGATGCAGTACCTGAACCAACCTCCGAAGCCATACTGGATCCATGATGTGTGAGCAGGTCGGTCTGGCATGGCCTCAGGATTCTCTTAGTTTCTGAGCAGGCGGAGCGGGCATCTCTTCTCCAGCACCGTTGTTGCAGGGTGTACAGAAGGACACTTGAGTGCTGAGTTGACAGGTCAGGATGGACAAGATGGCGGCCCACACATTGACCCCCCAGAGTGGGCACATCACGGAAGGCCGCATGCCCATCAGACCACGAGACGGGGAACAGCCGCAAGAAGTCGGTGAAGGCAAAACAAGGAAAAGAGCGGCGTGCGATGGGGGTACGCGTCTTGGATCTTGCCGTGGGCCCCGCCATTTTTCCCTGCACGGCGAAATGTGAAAATAAGTTATGAAACGTCGGCCACCATGCCGATGATTGACGAAGAGAACTAGATTCAGTACGATGAAAACTGCAGAAAGCGTAGAACTGACCGGAGAACTCTTTCCGAGTGATAGGGCAGAGGGAAGGCAGATGTCGGTCTCCCCCATAACTCTAAGTCAACAGCACACAAGGTGCATCTGCACAAGGAAAGGACCCAACACAGCACAGACGATGAAACATCTCGCCAGAGAGGAGCTCCTTTTTAAAGTGATCTCACTGTTGAAGGGAGAATGCCAAAACAACAGCCGGATTGCAGTGTGATGTGAGACAAATGGTCAGGGCAGACCATCTGCCGCGGAGAACACCAAGCTGAGGAATCGGCATTTTGCAAGTGAAGCTTATCTTTTCATTGGCCTTTCCCTTAGCCCACTCACATGCCTTGGAAGCTTGCATCTGCGATACCAATGATCATCAATTTAGACACCAATCAGATATCAGAGGTGCAAGGTTACAGACAGCGACACACGGAAAGATGTCGGGTAAGGATCCGTGTAGTTGGAAGCAGACTTCTAATGATGAAACACCAGCATGCCCAACAATGGCCAGTGAAACAAAAACCACAAGAACACCCATGAAAAAGTGTTAAACGTTACTAGGCTCATGCTACATGAAGACAGTTCATCAACAGGTGCAATGCAACTCAGTAGATTCAGTGAAATACGTACAACACAGCATTAGCGAGTCATCAGTTCGTAAAAACATTTAAGATCAGAATAACCAGAGAATATTTCCTTGGTCATAGAGCAAGATTTTGTTTCTTTGATATCTAATGTTCTAAGCTTATCAGGCGCCTGTCTAAAAGCTTTGTATTCTATGGGAACTGAAGTTCAGTATCCGTGAATAATCAAGATGGTATCAGACCTGACCAGGCCTCGACGATCGATGGAAGTCTTCAGAAGGTGGTCTAGAACCCGAGGGAATGGATTACCAGACAGGTTTAAGGTACTTAGGTCACTCAGGTCTATTCAAAACGTCAGAGAAGAAAAGTTGTTGAATTTGTGTTTGAAACTCAAATCACAGTATCCTGGACTTTAACATGATTACTAAAGAAACACGACTCTTAAAATAATACAGCCCAAGAAAGGTGAGAAATTTAAGATGTGCCAGCTCTCACAAAGAATGACAATGACAGCATTATGGCTTCCACTAAGATCTAATAGCACGAGCATGCCTTAAAACTGTATTGTCCCAATAAGACGTGATGCACGTGTGTATGAGCAAAAGCACCGATCAACAGAGTGAATTGCACGCGACACGAGAGATCAACACAGATAGCGCCTCATCATCTTTGTACGGACAAATGGTTTATCCAATCACACAAATGAAGAGCAGGGTGCAAAACATTGACCAGAATACTGACAGATGTAGAATCGGGACAGGTGTGTTCTACACGGGGGGATGCGCGCATCTTCACCGATGAGAGAGAGATTCTTTTTCACCGTTATGAGAAGGAAAGTGGAGATAGAAGGTCCAATCCAAGTCAACAGAAAGGCCTCTCCACTGCTGTGGCTTCATTGAAGGAAGTCATTCTAGACATGCATAATCCGTCGGAAAGTTACCAGAAAAGGTTGTTCGCCAAGACATCGACCACACATGATTTCTCCATATAAGCAGCAGTCGCGACAAGTCATGCACTGTACTGTTTTAGGTAACACAGCCCACACTATTAACACAGCTGCAGCACATGTGTGTCTCAATGTCTACCGCTGACAGATGTGACACTAGTCCAGCCATCAGAGTCAGTCCAAAGCATGTCCGTACCAGCCATCACCACTTGGGACTTGTCGAATCATTTGAAGATTATCAAAAACGGTAAATCACAGACTATCAGCACCGGTGGTGGCAGGCGCTGTTTCACAGTTCTGTTCATCACGATCCCATCAAGGCAGTAATTGGTTGCCGCTCACAGACCAATGTGTAGATGTTACCGGGGTCAATAAAACACGGCAGTGGACGAAGGCGAATGTGTAGAGAAAGGGCACACGCTGTTGTCCTCTGTGAAGAGCAGCTGTGTGGAAAAGGTTGAGAGGATACCAGGAGCCTCCGGCACACACCGCTTTGGGCTATCCTGTCCCAGCTGGGAGAGGGAGGGGAAAGGAAAGAACGGGACCTGGACTGGAGGAACCGACGTCCACAGGAGGCCATGGTGAGCGGTGGGGTTTCATGAAGAGATGCAAGCCTGTGGCGGAAGGCAGAAAACGCGCATTTAGAGAGCTGGAGGAAATGAAAGTAGGTTGAATAGAGAGAACGGCGCAGTCCCTTGAAGTTTTCCCCAATTCCTTTTTTCTGCATCTGCCAAATGTGTGTAGGCCATGGGGTGCCCTTGTCCCACCACTCCACAGGAACCTGGGGAAGCAGACCAACGGTGCCAATAGTGAAGTCAAGAACATTTTGCCACCGCCAAGTGACCTTGAATTTCAATTAAGTCTTTGAAGAAAGAGAGATTCAGGAAACTACGGCAAAAGTGTAGTCAGACATAGTAGTGTCTATAGGACAGGACCACCTGATTAGTGAGCACACGGGTCAGATTCGCATCCAACAAGGTACCGTTCATCGTGACTGCATGTCTTAAAATCAGTTAACACGGGGAATAAAATGTCAATTAGAATGAACCGCACTATCGTTAGTTGGCAGTTTCTGTCTAATTACATGTTACTAACCTGGTGAACTGTTCTAAGACGCACTCATTCAGTACTTTACCCAGATGTTAAAAATGCACAAAGAACATGTTCTCTCCACTGTCCCCAAACTTCTAAAGTTTGAGAGAGAGAGAGATGAGAGAGAGGATGAGAGAGAGAGAGAAAGACAGACAGAACAGACAGACAGACAGACAGAAAGACAAGAAGGGGCAGGGGGAGAGCGGGAGGAGGGGAGAGATCTCACATTCCATCGTGTGAGCCAAATTTGTACTTTTCTTGAACGAAAGAAACATGAAGACTGATTAACACTGTATCAAGATCACCTGTACATGTGGCGGAGCCGGGAGAGACTTCTTCCAGCGGGTAAATTTATCTTAATGCCCACCACAAAAAGCATATGCTCTGTACAGGCCGACTCCTGGATTTCACTATTCTGGACAGCCAGGGGCCACCCTCACATCCAGATGTGTGGCCAGGAGGCCTGGCAAATGGACAGCTGACACCTGTGTTCCGCCGCTTTGGGAAAGGTGGGTGGTTTGACTTGCCTTCCTTCTGTCACAAAATAATGGTAAAACTCTATCTTGAGCAGTGGCCATTGGGTCACCGGGCACCCAGCCACGGCTCGCAGCCCTGCTGGTGTACTCACCGTCCCGCTCCATCCTCGTTGAGGACACAGTCGAACCGCATGTTTGCCACCACATCACAATTCGGGAATTATGACGGTCTCCAGAAGTGGAACAGAGTAAAACTGTGCTGTAAAAGCCGTTAATGTCTCATTACACAGTTTGCCTGTTGGCATTTTGGGCAGATGTAGTGATATGTAGGAGTGTTGACAAAGGACTCAGGCAACCGAAGTGTGATGATCTGATGGGGGTCTAGCTCAACAGTGTGTACCTCTGTTCTCGAAGTATAAGGGGAACTGAAGGGACATTGTGTAGTCAAATGTAGTGAGCAAACTCCTCCGCTCCACGATCTTTTTCACCTCCTCCGGCCCGAGGTTGCGGAAGAATGGCTGAAGATCTTCAAAATTGCAACCATCCTAGCATGCGACATCTTGGAACAGCCAGCACAATCCCATCACGGGAGATACCTCGGATTGAAGCTCCCACGAATGCGTTTTACGCTTTTCTTAAACATCCGAGTCTTCCCTGAGCCAATCACCCCGCTGCCCACCTAGTTCTACATCCTTCTCATCCCGACACGGATCGTTGTACGAGGTAGAAGCTGGAGTTTGAGCTAGAGACGTGGCGTAGGTCAT
The DNA here is from genome assembly GCA_017654935.2 of Phymorhynchus buccinoides. Lineage (NCBI taxonomy): Eukaryota > Metazoa > Mollusca > Gastropoda > Neogastropoda > Raphitomidae > Phymorhynchus > Phymorhynchus buccinoides. The sequence continues at coordinate 4,337,621 of JAGGCT020000035.1, forward strand.
GGTTTGTCAAATTGCCATGGATAAAAACCTGTCAGTGACTCTGGAGTGACTTTCCATGTTAGCGTGGGTGTTTCCTTGCTGTGTGGGGAGTCACTGTTGTGCCGTGTTTAAAGGGGTGCTGAGAGGTTGTACGGAAACCAAAAAGCTGTTGGCAGACAATGGTCCTTAGCGTCAACTGTATTCCTGTCACCATCTTGTTTTACCTCAGATGCTATTTTTGCAAATATGAATCCACACATTGGTGTCGAGTGATGCAAGAAGGGTTGGTATCTTAAAAAAAACCACATCATAGTTCTTCAAGGGTTAAATGCCAGAAAGTACTACGCTACAGTCTTCTGTGTGGTGAGGTTTTTTCTTATTTTAGTTTTTTGATGGTAGACATCTAGCCATAGGCCCTTACCCAAGAAGAATTATAGTATCCTTTCGGGCATACATCTACTGATGTTAGATGAGGATTTAATTTGATTTGCAACAAAAAAAATGGAGTCAATGTCTTCATGTAACGAGACCTACACCATCCATGAATCGTTCAAGAAAAAATCCACAAGAGTTGATAGACAAGCAATGGTGAGTTTCTTCGTTAAAAATTATTAAATTTATGTAAGTGGGAATTAAAGGAGTTAAAAGCCAAAAGGTTACTATCTCAAGGTGGGATAAGGAAGGCTTCAGAACCAGTTGGATTTAACCCTTTACTCTCTCAATGCCATCAGCGGTAGCTACCGACGCGGCAGGCTTGCCACGTGGTTGTCAACTGGTCCTTTCCTATTTTTAGGCTTACATCATTGTCCAAAATAACGGCCGAGAGCTCCAACCGTTTATCAGTTGATTGAAAAGAAACCCGGATATTGATAGGGATTTGGTATTGGGGTGTATTGGCTGTGGTGACTTGTCACAAGTGGGAGTTGATAGGCGATCATGAAAGGATTGATGTACTTTTTGGAGGAATGCACTTACGAAGTGTAGACTGCAATCAAAGCAAAAGACGGGCAGTCAAAGTTGAAGCTTGATGAACTGACTCGGCAGAAGAGGTGGGTAGCAGCAGAACAGATGACACACAAGCTGATCTGATTCAAAATAATTGTTGGATAGTTCTCATGAGGACGGCCTGTTCACCATTTTCCACCAAGAGTGTATTCTTGTCCAAGAAATAAACGATTGAATATTTTTTTGATTAAAATGAGAATTAAATTTGTTAGAAACGAGCAAAGAACGATGTTACTGAAGAGTGCTGAGGATGGACACATGTGCCACGAATCTTTTTATTCAAGTCGGGAGGAAATAGCTCAAACTTTAATTTGCGATCTTGAAGTTGGTGTTAGGAATGATTGGTGGGAAAAGTTGACCACCGCACTTGTAAAATCGGCCCAATAACAACCGAATAATGTAACACGGATTTTCAGCCAAGATAAATTGAAATGTGTATTTGTTATGAGAATCATATATAGCATACACAGTTCTGCAAACCAACAGTGTGGACACAAAGGTTTGCAGGATATTCGTTTATATTTAATTTACATAGTACATAAGCACCACCGTCAACAAACACAACAAACAAAATTAATGAATCGTGTGTAAAAACAAAACATCACAATAATATAGAATCATTTTTACACCCTTCCTACCAAGTTCATTCGCCTTTTAATGAGAACTTATTTTCGTAAGTTTTAAAATAGCACGTTAAGGTGCTCAATTTTAGAATCTTGAAATTGACTCGGCTGTGAGAAGAGTTCAATGAAATTATGAGACTTAAAAGCGCTTGAAGGCTGATTTACATGCTTTAAAGGTTAATTTAGCCTTTTAAGATGCAGAAACACAAATAATACTGTTTGTGATGTGAAGTTGTTGATCAAAAATGTGTATTGAAAGTGAGTAGTCCTACACTGAGTCAACATCTTGCTATTGAATACACTTTTATAACCTGGATTGCATAAAACGGTGGTGACACATTGTAAGCAATAAAAAGTATATGACGGAGATCAAGAGCAATCTCGATGAACACAAGCTCACTCAAATTTGCTTACACCAAACTTCTGTTCACGTGCATCACGTGCATTTTGATGCCACCCCCTGATGAGAGTGTATTCGCTATGAATGATGGAATGGGAAAATATAAAAGTGACTGTAAAATTGTCACAGAATACAACGACATTTCCTGCCTCACTCGGAAAACGTAGTACCAATAGGACACAGGTTTCATGGCGGAGATGAGAATATGATGCGCACAAAAGGTGTGAGTTTCTGTGTGGCTATGCTGGAGAACAGACTGTTCACAGACTTCTTGTGTCATTAGTGTTTGAATTATCGCGCAATGTGTCGCTTCCAGAGCCTGGATTCACACGACATGAGGGTGGTACTGCTTATAGACGTCGTGGGAGAAGGTGCAGAATATTGGAGACTTGTAATAAAAAATAGGACGTTTTCTACGACTTTTTTCAGGCCTGCCCAAATCGTTCACACACGCTCTCTAGGTAGTATTTGATTTGCTGATATAGCCTCAGTGTCGGAACATTCCTCCAAATATTGTGATGAACGGACTCATGATGCCTGTTACTCCCCCTGGGCATGGTGGGCATTACTGCTCATCCATTTCATGAGCAGTGCATGTCCTTTTGAGAGCCCGAACCACGCCATTTAGACCTTATGAAACTGGACAGAATTATCTTCACCAACGAGTTCAGGATTCAGTCTTAATTTATGGAGGTCTTGACGTTGTGTGGGGATTCAGGAGAGCATTTGCCAGGACAATGTGGATGTCAGAGAGCTATGACAAATCTCGAGGTGGGTCTTTGACGGTTGCGGCCGTATCAGGCATGCGTCAGGAAAATAGGTCTGTTAACAAATTATTAAAAGAATCACTGATGTGTTCCTACAGATGAACCTCAGTCTTGATTTAACAATGTTGAAGCATGCTCCAGCAGCCGTAGAGGCGTCATAGCACCTCAGAAGTCTACATGACCCAAAACAGTGCCTGTTAGAGGAGTGGAACACCCTGGATCAGCAGGAGCTTTAAAAGCTCCTCCAGAACACAAAATCATGAACATGGCGTTACCAAGCTGGAATTGAAGTGAGGGTGTCTCGCAACATGCTTTTCCATGACTTTTCTTGCCACAAAAAAACAATAAATCTGAAAATGAAAAATTCGCTCCATTTGGTTGTTTTATGCAATTTTGAAGGGGTTTCGCAAACTTTCCTTGAGGTAAGCCAATAAAATTAATCTCAGACCTTGTTTTCAATCCAAATGTGAAGACGACATGTTAATTAAACTGAACAAGAAAAAAAAAGTAATAGTTTTATGTTTATCTTTGATAATTTGTGTAACTTTAAGGTAATATCCTTAGCACAGTTTGAGCAGTATATGTGATTTGTCTGTGCAAATGATTTTGATGGCGTTTGAACAGAGGGATGATACAAGCTTTCCCATGGGTTAGTTTCGATTTGTTTCTTGCACCTCTACTAATAGAACTGCCCACTGCGCGCATGCACATAAGAGAGAGAGAGAGTGAGAGAGCGAGAGAGAGAGAGAGAGAGAGAGAGAGAGAGAATAGGTGTGCATAATGTGTGTTAAAAAACAGCATATTTTAGAATTGTTAGGCTGAACCATCTGGATCAGTCAAACAGGCACAAATCAAAGTGGGAGATTCATTGCCCCTTGAACTTTGACCCTAGCATATTGACAGGTCCCCCCCCCCCCCCCCCCTCCGTGGTAATTACCGGGGGTCTTTTTTATAAATAGTCCCCCACCTTCTGGAAGTGTGCTTGCAACTTCCTCTCTGTTTACTCTCTTCGACTGCATTTTCCCTTTGCTTAGTATGGTCTAGTAATCTTTCTTCTACTATCTTTCTGGTCCATTCTCCTGCCCTTTTTCAAGAAACACTTACAAAGATTTTCTGGCAGCTGAAGACGCCTAACTATTTCTTAGTTTGGCGCATAACGGCTTGCAGCATGATGCATCCGCGCTCATAGTGACAGGAAACTGTGTGAGCGTTCGTAGAAGAAGACAGTGTGATATTTTTGATTGACATAGACATTGGACATGATGGGTTTTGAGTCTTACGATTCACAATTCATTAAGCAGGAAAGTTCAACAACATCTATTACTAAATTCTGAAATGTATTGCATGCATGCATCGACATCTAGGATGTCTAATGATATCTAAGCCGCCATTTCGAACATGAAGGTCATTGGTCTAAGGTCAAGGTTACTGGAGCCGAAAATGCTGTCGAGCATCTGGGCCTGTATTTACAACATTGAATTAGTATGAGACTCGTCATCATGATGCCTTAGAAGTCCTTCTAAATTTACTAGCTGCGAGGGGGCGAGGCGAAGCACTGCAGCCGAAAATACTGCCATGCGCTGGTGGTCTAGCGTCATAGCGCTCTTGTTTTTTAATGTGCTACAAGCATAACTTAGGACTTTCCAAGGACATTTCTGCTTATATTTATAATCTATCCATTTCAACTGAGATAATTATTGACGTTGGTGTCAGTTGGGTGCCACAACAAGAAGGTCTGCTACTCTGCTATTTGCATTTGGATAGCTGGGCTAATAGCATAATACCTATTCAATTGCATATATCTTTTAATAAGCGAATAATATATATTGTGGGTGCGGTGCGTGCGTGCGTGTGTTTGTTTCACGATAAAACCATATTTAGCTTTCTCTGATCGCCACCAAACTTTCAGAATATCGAAATGAACACACTGCCGGTAAAATAGGAGGCATAACTTTTTACAACACGCTCGCTAATCAGCGTAATTAAATAATTTCTACACTCAGTCGGCAAAACTGATTTCACTTTGCTTCCATTTCTTCATCATCTCGTCTTTTCATATCCTCTTTTTTTATAAAGACATTTTTTACTTTGAATCTTACGGCACTGTGATAGTTCAGTGGATAATGCGTTGCGCTTGCACGCAAGATGTTGTGAGTTCGAATTTCCTCTGGATACCATTTCTTCCCTTCTCTTTTCCTTTTTTTTGTGTCTTGCATATTCTTTTGTGTGTGTGTGTGTGTGTGTGTGGGTGTGGGGGGGGTAATCATTTCTTCCAATAGTGAACACATCAGAACTACAGCCAGAGCAAAGAGCCGGGTTCACTTGCTTGTATCACCGCCAGCCATCTTTGAGCCACAAATTTCCATTAAATTTATTTGGCTACAGAAAAGAGTTTGTCTTCAATATTGTGGAATTTCTCTGTGACACATTAAGAATAGGGTCAATCCTTACTACTGCCCTAATTTAGGAACACAATATCGTTGAATAACCGACCCTGATTTCAAGAGTTTTAGTGACTTGGGTGATACATCAATTATGGTGCATAAAATGCGACACTGGCAGTGAAAGGGTTTGAAAAATCGTACTCATGTGCAGGAATATATAGATCTAGCTTTTCTTTAGTTTATCACAATCGCATTTTTTTAGTCCGTCCGTTATTGGAATATGTGAGGTACATTGCAAATTATGGTTAAGGCATGCCCTTTGGCACACATGTACCTCAGACCCTCCCCTAACATAAAATGATGGGAAACAGCTTTGCAGGTGTGGTGGTTTATGTGAGAACCGGACCCCTTTGTGACGTCACCATAAGACCGCTATTGCCATTAATGAATCCAACTACATTAGCTTTGATTGGTTATCTAATGTACAGTTATGTCTTGCTACATAAAGTTATCTAATGTACAGTTATGTCTTGCTACATACAGTTATATATGCATGTCATAAAAACCAGACCAAACTCTAAGCGCTTTACAATCAGGAATCACACAATGAGCTAATCTGCTCATGTAGAGCCATAACCGCTGCCCGCAAGGTGCTAATAGTCCGTTTCTTACATATTAGATCCTACCAAAACAACTAAATTTGTTTGTACACTGCGTGGATATATGACAGAAAAATAATCTTTTCTGCTCCAATTATATATGAAAGTCTCATGCTTTAAATAACAATAAGGGCTATGTATTTATCTGTGATCTGTGAATGAATAAAACTTGTTTTTTTACCTTACAATCGCCATTGTCTCCATTGTCAATGATAACATAAGGAAACTAATACCTAGCATAAACTGATCTTAGCTTCTATTATATGCCCTTGTATATTTTAATTAATAAGTGCATATTCAATAATAATTCAGTAACTGGAATTCTGTTGGTTTCACTTCTTTTACTTGCTATTTGTAAAAAAAAATTAAATTCAGAAAAACACACCACTTATTAGACTTTAAAAAGGTGAATGAATGAAATTTGAATTTTGATGTGCAACATTTACTCAATATGCCATCAGCGGATACAAGTTGGTTATCTGTTCTATGGACAGACTCGTACTATTCTCATGGAGAACGTTTAAGTGATTTTGCATATTTTCTTGCAAGCTTACCAATTCCCTAAATCATTTGTGGATCTTCAAAAGTAACAGTGTGCAATAGCACATAAACAATTCAACAAATACAAACGGAGAGAGAGAGATGAGAGAGAGCTGAGAGAGAGAGAGTGGGAGAGATGTTTGAGACGAGGAGAGAGATATTCGATGACCGATAGAGAGTGAGAGAAGCAGTGGAATTGAATTGGATGTAATGGATTTAATTATATAGAGGGTAAGAGAATAAACAAATAGTACAAGCTTTTTAACATCAGGGCCCTGTTAAGCATAAACAAACACCAAAGCAAAGCTAAATAAACTAACCATGCAAACACAGCCATACATAGTAACATAAGAAATTGCAACCTAGTGTTATATGCACACGCATTGTGAAGAACAGACGAAACATTTTAAATTTGTTAAAGATGAGTACACGTTAACAAACATAAAATAGTAAAATATATACGAGAACATTCCCACTACAGAGAGACAGAGAACACAGAGGCAGAGAGCGGCCAGACAGACAGAGACAGGAAACAATAGACAATGTAAAGAGAGTAAAATTGCACCAATACGTTAGTCCCACCATTTCTACCAAACCTATTTAAATAGGATATTGGACATTGAAGTGAGAGTGGGGTGGGGGTTTAGGGAATAAAAATAATGCGGGACGCACGGGGGTGGATAGTGATGGACCAGAGACTGGTCTTCAAACAACACAGGGTATGAACTAATTAAGTTTTACCAGCGTTTCCACTTTGCAAGCAAAACTAAAAGAATGGGCAAACAAGTACACTAGCGACCAAAAGTTAAGGCCCAGAAAGCCAATCATCTCCCGAAACTTCACGAAAACTCAATAAAAACGCAACCCAGATCATAACAAAACTGAATTTATCTTATTAACATTAGATTCATTCTTAAAAACTCATTAATCAGAACGAGGTTCAGTCAACAAAATGCACTTTCAACAACTTCCCCCGTCCTCTTGAAAAGTCACACTCAGAATCAATTGCACTTTGGAACACAGTCAGTACACATTACTGAATCACGTTTTGCCTTCCTCTTCATGGTGACACATCACCAGAGCACAAAAATTTGAAGTGATTCGGTAAGCGGTTCGGTGCGATATCCTCGGGACATATGACAGAGAAAAAAAACACAAAACCCCCACATTACTTGACTGTTCCAAGACACTTGATATTTTCCGTGTGCGCGTGCGTGAGGTGTGTCGTGTGCGGTGCGTGTATTGTGTGCGTGCGTGCGTGTACGCGTGCATGCGTGCGTGTTGTTCAAAATATATATGTTCTCTGTTGGCGTGTGTTTGGTGTGGTGCGTGCGCTGGCTTGCGTGTATGTGAGTGTGTGTTTTCTAGGCGCATGGCCAGTGAACTTAATCAAGTTGGGGATAAATCAAGTAGTGCCTTATATTAAATGATAACTGGTTGCAAATCGCACCTGATTGTTGGCGGCTTGATTTACGAGCTGATTGGGAAAAAGAAAACCGTGAATCTGACTTTGAAAACAAAACTATAACAATAAAACAAAAAATAAAAAAACAAGACTCTGTCTCTTCTCTTCACTCTTCATCTCTCTCTCTCCTCTCCTGACTCTCTCTCGCTGAGTGCCTCTTACTCCTCTCTTCTCTAGTGAGAGCTCTTGTAGAGTCGCCGATGTGTAGACACAAATACCGGAGGCTCGCCACCCGTGAACTTGGACAGGGGTTATAATGATGGTGTTCCCTTTGTACACCATGGTTACATTTTATTTCTGGAGCCTTGACCTTGAAACAAAACCCCAAATTTCAGAAACACCAAAGCCAATGTACCTACATATCAAGTTTGAAGACTGTAAGACCAATGGTGTAGAAGATATGGCCCCTCTAAACGAAATATTAGGTTTCACGTTCATATGTCTAAGATCATGATCACGCTAGTGTGATAACTTATGCACGGATCTCTTCCTCTCCTGGGCACACAAAATTAAAAGCTAATTCTGTCAAGCGATTCACAGGCGATATCCTTGGACAGACAACAAAAACAACAAATTGAATTTTGTTTTTTTTACAAAACTTAAGACTCCTTTGCCCGATCTTTAGATCGGGCAAAGGAACATTTTTTTTTTAATGCTTAACGTTATCGGCCGTTATGAACCGATATGTAACCACCACTGTGTTATATTCACTTAACTGTAGCTTCAGTTATATTTGGCATTTTTGAAGCAAAATGATGTCAAATTTGCATAAATATTTTAAACACTATTTTAGACATTCAATTTTCATTTCATTTATGATCGTTAAGACCGTTTTTTTTAGTACATATTCGTTGCTACTGGTTCCTAAAATTTCAACAAGGCTGAGATCCAGAAATATTTATCCAAACAGGTTTAAAATCGATTCAAAGTAGTTTCAGAGATATTTGATTTTCAAAGATTTTCCGTTATGGACCGTTATTTCCGTTAATGTACATGTTCGGGCATACACGGACATGTACGGACATAATTTTGATACAAAAGAATCATGATGCCATTTAGTCTTTGTTATCAGTTAGATAGTTGCAATTTGTAGTCA
>JAGGCT020000035.1:4347038-4366372 GCA_017654935.2 Phymorhynchus buccinoides
ACCATAACCATCAGAGGCTCCAGAGAGCCCCTACACACAGTGCCACCTCAACACCCGTGCCACGAAGCTACACTAAAAGAAGCGCATCCATAAAGAGGACACGCCAGCCCCACACGCCGTGAGCCGCCCCTCGATGATACACTCCCCCCTGTGGCCCCCAACCGTTTTCCATCAAGGACACCTATATATCTTCAGAATAATAATTATGACATACTCTACACTGATACACCTGTCTCCGTGTATCCCATGTCACACCGAGGGCACATTGTCACCGTGTGTCCACTAGTCATCGTGCCGACTCATTTTTTGATCATCCTGGGGAACATGCCCATTGGTACCCACACGGTCACCATACCTACACCCAGCAACACAGCCTGAATATACAACAGTAATTTGTCCCAATCAAGATTTTTTTGCAATAATAAGCAGAACAAAAATTAAAACATATATGTTATTTGATATCATTTAGTATTCAATAAAATATTTGCCTAGTCCTATGACCTTATAATAGGTTTATGCATCCTATCCCTACACTATAAATTTCCACCTTTACTCATCAACCACGCCAATCGAATGCAAATGTATTCCATTCCATCAAAACAACTCTTTCATCCCCTGCATCATATTTGTTAGTACGGACCAAAAAGTATTGTGATACACAATGTGGAGGCTGCAAGCGAAGATCGAATGGTGACAATCTGCTTTGTCGAACACCCAGTACTCGTGAGTACATGAAGGAGGAGCGTCTATTATCCAAAAATGATAATAACTAGTAATAAGCTATAGTAGCATGTTACTATTTGGCGGGATCATTACAGTTATTGTTACACTCACTGGACATCATAACAGTGGGCACGTCTCCTAAGCGGGAACAGAAAATCGTGATCTTCCCAAAGTAGCGTAACTTTCCCCTCAAGGGCAGAGATCGGTCACTGCAGTCCATGTCACAGGATGACCCGTGCTGACCTGCTGGACATTGGCTGACTCCATAGGGCACTGCACAGGCATTATAAACAGAATCCAACCCAAATGCAGACAAAGTGAATCTACTGCTAGAGTCTACTGTGAAGTCTACTGTGAAGTCTACTGCTATTACTACTACTACAACTGCTGCTGCTGCTACTACTACAACTACTACTACTACTACTACTCCTACATAAAACTACTAATACTACTACTACTAACAACTGCTGCTACTACTACTACTACTACTACTCAACTTACTACTAATAGCTACTAACTACTACTACTGACTACTACTACTGCTGTTGCTGCTATTGCTGCTGCTGCTGTTGCTGCTGCCACTACTACTAATACTACTGCTGCTGCCATTACTACTAACCTATAAAAGCTGGCGAGTGCTTGAAGGCCGGACACAAATGCTGATCGCTTCTCGGCCTTTTGGGCTAAGACAGTGATTCAGGAACATAAATTTTTTGTTTCAGAGCCGCCCGGGTCGAGGTTTGTTTGTTCAGCCCGTCGTACATGGCGAAAGTCGATACGCGACGTTAAACTGAAACTTTCCACTGCCCAGGCCGACGCCTGTCCCTATCTACCTACATACATCCTAACTACTACCCTCTTATTAACTCACCGTCATACGAAGGGGTGCGGGCGGCCTGCCTAGAACTGGTCATATCCTCAAAAAGGACTAAAGATGCACTAGCATGGACAGTTGTACTAGCGTTCACCCCTATTCGAGCGTTCCTATTACTACTCACTAACCTACCGTTACCCTCACTACTGACTACTATGACCATCACTGACTACTACTAACTCATTTCTGATACAACGGACTTTTCTCTTGAAAATAAGAAAAATAGCAATGTTTTCCATAATTTTGGAAAATTATGATAGAACGGGGGGTAATAAGTGGACCGGAAACCCAATATCATCTCAGCCTAACGGCGTATGGCACTGTATTCATAATTATAATTCTAAGGTTTTAGATTTTTGAACTTTGTGCTAAGGGGTGTAGGTATGGGATGAACAGAGAAACGCCAGGATGTAGGGGTTGAAGTAGTGAGGAGTATGATGGTAGAGGAGGGCAATTGCGATGCTGTAGGATCGTTTCTAATAGGAATAGAATAACTGATAATGTTTTCTTTATTATTTAAACATATACACATATGAATATTGAAATACAAAATAGATAAATATATTTATTATTCACTATTATTTTATTAGTATTTAAATGTCTGCATAATAAGCTGAATAAAGATTGCATACACATTACTCATCTCTTAAACTAAACACTCACCCCATATTTGAATTTCACACAGATTCAGTGGATTCACCCGTTCTATCCAGGGTGACCCGAACTCTCTGTCCATACAAGACCTCAGAACACGTCACACTTTGCTTTCTGCCTGACGAAGGTTTGGTGATGTCACTGGCACAGGTGTCTCCGTCCACTGTGATGGTGGAGGGGAACAGTCGGTATAGCCCTGAATCGAATAGATATACATATGCAGATAAGGCGTCCGCTATTGGCAACAACCTCAGAAATAGGAATTTGTTTCGGAAATATAATTAAGGAGAGTACTCGCACCATGTCCCTCCCGTCCATTGTGATGAGGGATGGGAAACAGTCGGCTTTCGGACTAATCATACAGAGCAGGTTAAACCAGATTAATCTTCCGTTCTTCGCGGCGCAGGGTCTTTTAGTGTGGGACGAGAGAGAGAGAGAGATAGAGAGAGATGAGAGAGAGAGAAGGAGAGAGAGACGAGAGCGGAGAGAGATGAGCATGGCAGAACTTATGCGCGCAGAGAGAGAGAGGAAAGGGGGCGGAGAATACTCATCGTACCCCAGCACACACAACCATGCGCACTTACACATGCGCGCACTATAAAAAGCGGGAAAGGGTGCGAACATGACGAGTAAAGCTCAGAACAACTTGGTCACTAAGGGCTTTCTCGCCATGAGGAACGTAAAACCTGCTACTCAACAAGCAACGGGGGAAGGGGTCCTATGAGAGAGAGAGAGACAGAGACACTCACAGTGAGAGAGAGAGAGACATCCAAGAGCAGATCAGACTGACAGATAAGCTTAATATAGTTATTTGTACTTTTATTCCTATTTAAGGAAATTGATCTATTAGCGTATCTATACCAATAATGACAAGTAGATCGACTATTGCGACTTGAATGCTACAAATGAAGCGCGTTGGAAAAAAGATTAAAAAAAAAAAGACACAGACCACACGATAAAAAGATTCACTAAAGCAAGGCACACACAGCACAAACACACACAGAAGACACGAGACGACAAACATCAGACACCCAACACACACGCAGACACACACACAGAACACACACAACAACAGGACACACACATCACAGACACCACACACACCACAACAAGAGGCGACACCAGAGAGGCCGCGAAGTAGAAATCACAATAGTACACAACCTAATGTACTTACATATTATATAACTAATACACTTTGAATGAAGAAAAGTTTAAGAGACAAACATTTACAAAGACGCTTTATCCATGGCAAGCAAAACTCGGTTATAAGAAATCGAAGGGAGATATATTTTTTTATTTTCTTATATCCGAGTTTTCTTATATATCCGAAACTCGGATATAAGAAAACATTTTGAAGTTTGTTTTCTTACAACCGAGTTGAATAGGAAAAAAGGGAAAAAAGAAAAGAGAAAAAAAAAAAAATAAAGACAAACAGAAACATAATAACGAAGAGAAATCCTTTTTACCATAATTTGGTGCAAGAAAAAACGGCAAGGGAAAACGGCAAAGCAAAGGAGGAAAAAAAAAAGAACAGAACAGAAAATAAAAAACAAAAAATGAAGGCAGAATGTGGTGGTGAGTTGCATGATGAGCGAGCAAGATAGCAGGAGAGCAGATGAATGATTGGGTGAGGTGTGAGAGTAAAGCATATTTGTTTAAATGTAAATTTCTGTTTCATGCTTTTAATTAATATTTTGATTTTTATTTGGATGTATTTAACTTATTTTACACGGTGGAAGACAATTTTCCATTTAAGTTTGTACAATGCCAATGGACAATATAAAAAAACTTGCTGACTTATGACTTATGACTTCATGACTCATGACTATCATGAGGTATGGAACTGACCTATAATAAAATCAAAATACAGCAAAACTCGGTTGTAAGAAAATGGAAGGGAGATGATTTTTTTGCTTCTTATTTCCGAAAACATTTTGATTTTTTTAAAACTTAATTATAACCAAGTTGAATGGAGGAAAGGGGAAAAGAAAAAGAAAAGAAAGACAGAAAAACAAAAAGAAGAGAAAATCCTTTTTCCTAATCTGGTGCATGTCTTACATCATAAAATGTCCAACTCACTTTTAAGAAAATGTTGTCAATGGCAATTTGCTTATAAGAAAATGAACTGCAAACCAAACTCTCTTGTATGAAATAATTTTCTTATAATCTAAGTTTCCATCGCGGATGGGAGAAGGATCTTGCTTGATTATAAACGAGTTTACTTATAAGCGAGTTTCTTATATCCGAGTTTTGATAATACATAAGAAAGGAGTTCGGCAGGGATTTGTTTTGCTTGATTATAAGCGAGTTTTCTTATAAGCGGATTCGGCTGTAGTGAAAGGATTACAATGATAATACGTACGTTGTGACGTTGACTACAATTTCCAAAATAAACAGCAACAAAAAATCCTTAAACTTAAAACAGATTTTACATGCGTGTTCACACACACACACACACACACACACACGCGCAAACGCATCGCGCGCGCGCGCAAACTGTCAGCCACGCACACGCACACACACACGCACGCACACACACACACGCATAGAAGACAATAAATTATATAAGTGTGAACAAGATGTGACAGCAACATTTCCAAAATGCAAAAGGAATGAAGATAGGTAGATATAGAGACAAGGACAAAGAAACAAAGTAACAAAGACAGAGAGGGAGGGAGAGAATCAGACACGGGGAAAGACATAAGGAAAGAAGGACTTGTATGCATGATCAAACTCACATCCAGTGCGTGACCAGATATCGATGTTGTACACAGGGTACACTCTGCCCAGGTCCACCTCATACCAGGGGTAATCGTAGCCGTTTTTGGTTCTCATGCAGTTTTCATAATACTCCCCAGTGGTGTCGCCATTAGCCCCTGCGTTGTCTGGTACTGTGGATCTCGATTTACTGCTCTGACTGTATGACTTGTCCAGTGCCACATTGACTGTGGCCAAAGAGACACACAGACACGCGCAGATCGACATACACAGACACAGACAGACAGACAGACAGACACACACACACACAAGCAAGCACGCACGCACACGTTTGCACGCAATTGTGAGCACACACACGCTTCACACATACGCTGTGCAAGCACCAAAATAGAAAACACACCGATCAAACCAACCAAACAAACAGACGTGAACAAGTGCAATATGCTCTACGCCTTACACAGTATAGATGGAGCGTAATAATACCTGAACATGGCGACAACTCTAAACATAATGCAACTTTTTTGTATTTTTACTGAAAGAATGTTCGTATATACAAGGATAGTTTCTTTGAATTGGGCACGTCTTTGTGTATAACATCTCTCTGCCTCCCTGTGTCATTTGCATGCATGAATGAGTGAGTGTGTGTCAGTCAGACAGACGTTTGTCTCTAACCCTAATGGCTCTACCCTACTACTCACACTTCTGTTCATCTATTTATCGTCTTAGAGATACCGTAGCACGGGGTTACTCCCAGAGATCCACTCCGAGCAGAGTACACTGTCGTGACAGATAGGAGATTGTCAATGTCATTGTCCAACCTACCACGACTTCAATTATGTCCGCCTGTCGGATTTGTACATTCGCTCCTATCCCAGTTGATTGCACCTTGCATGTAATAGCTTCGTCACGTTTGCAATACAATATTGTTTATATCAGCAGTTGTCTCTCATCTTGATTCTTGGTGTAGATAGTATTTTTCATTAGACCTTGTAAATCCGAATTGGTGAAAAGACCCTAAGAAGTAGACGAGAATGATCTAACGCAATCTCGAATTAAACTTACCAAGAGAACACATAGCATTGCATAAGCACGGTACGTCCCGACCACACTACACTTTTTTACGTGTGTTCACCATTACTCCCCCACCCCCCCCCCCCCCCCCCACCCCCAACCTCTACCCCCCCCCCACCCCACCCACCCCCCCCCCCCACCCCCACCCCCCCCCACCACCCCACCCCACCCCAACCACCTCACACCTTCCCCCCCCCCTCCCTGAGGCCCTCTCTTCTCCTCTTAGCTCACTCTCAAATCTTCTCTCTCCTCTTCTCTCGGCTCTCCCCTCCCGCAACCACTTGAAACTCTCACCTCTCAGGGCACTTAAAGACGCCCAGGCTGCAACTATTAAACAAATCACACCTCACACCCACACTCTATAATGATAGAGAGAAGAAAGAGACGAGAGAGAGAGAGAGAAAGAAGAGACCAGACATACTCATCATTCAGAGACAGAGAAAGACAGAGACGGAGACACAGAGAGTCAGAGGGACAGACAGAGAAAGAGAGAAGAGAGAGACACACAAATATATAGGCTCAGAGATACATAGGACTGAATTACAGTTGCATGCATCATAAAATAACAACTTACTATAATTTGTACATAAAATAGTCACAAAAAAGGCACATAATATTCCCCCCCCCTCCCCCCCCACACCTACACACACGCACCCACCCCCCCCCACCCCCCCGACCCCCCCCCCCCCCCCTCCCCCCCCCCGCCCACCCCCCCCGCTCCCCCCCCCCCCCCACCCCCCCCCCACCCCCCCCCCCCTCCCCCCCCCCCCCCCCAACCCCCCCCCACCCCCCCCCCCCCTCCCCCCCCCCCCCCATTCCAGCGCACACAATAAACAACAAATGAATGGCACGCACGAGCCCACCCCAACAGCCGACGCATTTTACAACCCGCCACGCCCCATAGCCGCAACCTTAATACACACGCGACACGCACGATACACACGCACACTCACCCACGTAAACAAAATCACCCGAACATTAACATACACACATCCACGCCATCACGCACACAAACCGCACACGCACAAATGCACACCACACAATTACACAACGCACGCGCAACGCGCACACACTGACGCACGCACACACTCACACACGATCCTCACCCACGCACACGCACTCCACACACACCACAACCACAACTACGCACCACATGCGCGCATGTATACACACGCACGCGCTCACATGCACAGGTTCATCCATTGTGCATCACTGACCGTAGCGCAGAGAGCAGAAGCAGAAAGAAGGAAATGGACAAAATGGAAGGTAATGCATAAAAGCAGAAGAGGGAGCGCAAAAGAAGGAAGGAGTTGGGGATAGAGACGGGATAGAGAGGAGCAGAGAGTAGGAACAGATAGAAAACGGAGAGACAAAGACTGAGAGACGAGTAGACAAAGTGGGGAGGGGGGGGGGGGGAGAAGTTAAGAAAAGATCAGGGGGGTGGGGAGTGGGGACAGATGGACGAGGCATAAATGGTATGAAGTATTAACGAGCAGCGACTAAAACTATTGTCAGCTGTTGTATCTTAGATTTAACAAAAAATTACCACTGCAAATAATTAAGTGATGAATGGAGGAAATAATTCATAATTATACACATTTCATTCATCTATGTGTCTCGCACGCGCAACACACGCACACCATTTACACTTACACGACACGCACACGCACACGCACACCAGGACACGACCACGCACACACACACACACACACGCACACACCACACGCGCGCGCGCGCGCGCACACGACCACGGTTAGCAAACATCAAAACGTACGCACGCATGCACAATATCAATGCATAATTAACAGGCCTTAGTAATAAAAAAAGAGTCCCATCAAGGAAATCACATTCTCAAGGAATCGTATCGTTCAATAGTATTTTCTTATAGCCAAATGCTTTAGACAAATATAGAGGCAAGTCTGAAACAAATTCTTGTGTCAGAGAGTATCAAGGTAAGTCTGAAGGTATTGGGGGGGCATAATATTTTTTGGGAATGTAATTTCTCTTAGTTGCTTATATCGGGACACAATAAAATAAAATGTAATTTGATTCAGGGTGTGGGGACAAAATGGGCATTCAGTTTTCTTTCTGCTTGAAGTATAGTGACCGTGGGTTTTTAGTGAGAAACTCTGGGGGGGAAGAGAGAGAGAGAGAGATGAGAGATGGACGAGAGCGAAGAAGATTGAGACGATGAGAGAAGAGAGGAGGAGAGAGAGAGAGAGAGGAGAGAGATGAGCGAGAGGAGACGAGAGGAAGGAAGAAGAGAGAGGAAGACGAGAGGAGACGAGAGAGAGAGAGAGAGAGAGAGAGAGAGAGAGAGAGAGGAGATTAGGGGACATATATTGGGATACAGCCGCCAGGTTAATTGCTAAATGGGCATCTGTAAAATGTTTTTTATTATGAAACAGTCTAAACGTACCACTCCCCCCCGGTTTTTTTGTTTTAGCATTTTGCATGTAGATGAACATTGGTAAAAGATACAGTTTAACCAACCCCCCTATAAACGATGTTTATGCGCAATTTCAAAGTGTGGTTCCTTTCATTTTATTTAAACTTAGCCCAAAATGATATAACCCTATCCCTTTATCAAAGCAATCTAGAATGTTACATTCTTAGAGAAAAAAATGTGGTTGTTGGTTGCTTGAAATGTGTTGTTCTTTCTTTATTTTACATGACCCCCCGTATTTCCTTTTTCACAAAAACTGGGTGTGTGGGGCGTTTCTACGTGTCTGTAAACAAGTAACAGCCAACTTACATAGACGTCCAATACTGTAGACCTACCTTGTGGTGCTGGATTGTTTTCTTCAATTGTTTGAAAATTGAGAAATCTTCCTTTTTTCAATATTTCAATAATCTCTGCATTGCTGCTTATTCTCTTATCATAAGAGTCTTATGTGCGATATCCCTGCCCAGTGCCTGACGCAGTCAGTGAGTGTCCAGCAGGTCAGTACGGACCATACTGTAACATGGACGCAGTTGACCACTGTGGGGAGGGGCCTGAACGACTTCTGTGACCAGCAGACTGCGAACTGGTATGACTGGTCAGTACAGAAAAACAAAAACCTCTAACTACTCCTACTGCTGCTCATACTAGGACTACTACTACTACTACTACTACTACTACTACTTCTGCTTACTACTACCACCACTACTACTACTATACTACTACTACTACTACTACTTCTTCTACTACTACTACTACTGCTACTACTTTTACTACTACTACTACTTCTACTACTGTACTACTACTACTACTACGACACTACTACTACTACTACTACTACTACTACTACTACATACTAATGCTACTGCTGCTGCTTCTCTGCTGCTGCGGTTACTACTACTACTACTACTATTACTTTACTACTACTATTCCTACTATTACTCCTACTACTACTACACTACTTACTACTACTCACTACTCTACTATACTACTACTACTACTACGATAATATACAACTACTATTACTAACGACTACTACTACTGCTGCTGCGCTACTACTCCTGCTGCTACTGCTCGGCCCGCTTCTGCTGCTGCTGCATAGTTACTACTCACTATTACTACTACTACTACTATCCTACTACTACTATAATACTACTACTACTACTACTACTATACAAGTTGTAATACAACAGAATGGAACTTTCGTGTTTCCATGGTGACAAAAACAAATAGACACGGAATTTATAAGCGCCAAAAAAGAAAACGGGCTCATCCACATCCATTTGCTTCTCTCAGTTATTCCTAATTTTGTTTGTTTTAATTGAAAGCATTTGAAAGGTATTTCAATGTTTTGGCAAACCAACTCTATTTTAGTGCTCCGTTAAAACAACACTTGGGATGATCGAAAGAGGCAAAATTAGATGAATGTCAAACTAGATGTTTCCTGTCATAATTCTGTGCTCATTTCCAGCCTAATTATATACGCATAGAGATCAACAAAAGTTAGTATCACGTTGTTCCTTAAAAGAGCAGAAAAAATTGCAATCAGATCCTTTGAGTATGTTCACATATCTAATCAATTATGTATACACCAGACACTAAAATGCTTATTGCCATTTTTGTATGTAGTTTTGACAGCATAGTTTCAACAAATAAAGCAACCCCCATAAGTATTAAAATCACGAAAACACCAGCTGCTCAAACGTGTCAATGCCAACCAAAGCAGCAATAAATTCAACTGTATAGCAAGCAGGGCTTTGTGGACATATTGAAAGGGTTCACGAACATTGTGTAAACATTTATCATTGCCAACAACAGTGGACACACCAATTTCACACGTTTTGTCTATGCGTTGCTTATGTAACGGCAAGTGTGATGAGAAAACGGTTAACTTCATGCCAATACTTTAATGTTGTAAAAATAAAGATTCATGTCATCTCTCTCTCTCTCTCCTCTCTCTCTCTCTCTCTCTCGCTCTCTCTTCTCTTCTCTATCTCTCTTCTCTTCTCTCTCTCTCTCTCTGCAGCCTGAGTACGGACCGTTGGTGTCCGTGCGTTGCATGCGTGAGGAGTTGGAGTAAGTACCACGCACACACACTTGTGTGTGCGAAATGAGTGTGGCTCTGTTTGTCTGTATAAATACAATTTTTAAAAACATTTACATGAAAATTTATACGAATGTATGTATGTGTGTACATGTACGGTATTTCTGTGTTATTGTCGCTCGGCTTGTTGTGTAAACTGTCTCAACCCTCAATGGTTAAAAAAAAAAGAAGTTACTGATGACACGTTGCAGAGTGTTGTCGCTTTGTTGTAAATGTTCAATGGTAAAAAGAATGTACTGATGGACACGTTCGTTTGCAGAGTGTTTGTTTGTCGCTGTGTAAATGCTCAATGGTATAGTAAAAAGAAGTGTACTGATGACAAGTTGCAGCGTATTGTGTCGCTGTGTAAATGTCTCAATGGTAAAAAGATTGTATCTGATGACACCCAGTGCAGTGCAGAGTCAGACAGCAGAGTGTGGCGCTGTGTAAAGTCCTCACTCAATGGTTAAAAAGAAGTACGGATGACACGTGCAGAGTGTTGTGCCTGTTGGTCGCGTTGTAAAATTGTCTCAATTGGTAAAACAACGAATGTACTGATGACAAGTGCTGAGTGTTTGTTGTCGCTGTAGTAAATGTCTCAAATGGTAAAAAGAATGTTTACTGATGACAGTTGCAGAGTGTGTTCGCTGTGTAATGTCCAATGGTTAAAAAAGAATGACTGATTGACACGTTGACAGAGTGTTGTCGCTGTAGGGGTAAATGTTCTCAATGGTTAAAAAGAAATAATGTACTGAGGAACGTGCAAGTGTTTTGCGCTGTGTTTAAATGTCTCAATGGTAAAAGAATGTACGATGACAGTGGCAAGAGTGTGGTGCTGGTCGGTGGCATAGCGTGACCAGTGTTCCATGGCCTGTGTGAACGAGCTGGGGATAGCGGATTGTGACAGAAAAAACAGAGGGACTGTGAGTAGTGTTTAGCACGGGATACAAGGGGAGACATGACAGAGACAAATTGTGCAGGGTCAATTCCTCATGGACTAATAAAGAAGGCTACTTTAAGTATAGACGCCCTAGTTTAGAAAAGGAAAATACCAAAGAAAACTTTAGCATATTCAACTACTATAATTTACATCCAAAGTGAAATCAACTATTGTACTGTATTGGCCGGACTATTGCGTTCTGTGTTGGATTGTACTGTACTGATTGTATTGTAGTGGTATTGCATTGTATTGGTAGGGACTCTAAATAAAATACGCCGTCAATATTTTGGCAGTCAAATCGTTCATCAAATTTGAACGTGTCTTTTGATAAGGTTGTTAATACGGTTGAATTTCCTATCATGCATTCAATTTTAATCAATGCTTATCTTCTAAATATATATACAATTTGGCATGATTAATCCAGACGACCGTTTGAATGGATTAGTATTTGGTGCCACATTTTATGATCCATAGGTAAATCATTCCATAGGTTAGCCATTCGTTAGTGAAACAATTATTTTCTAATGTTAGTGTATATCGCGTAATAAAAAACCTTACCCTTATGAATGCCTTTGTTCTATCATATTGTTACAGAGGTAAACTAAATCATCCATGCCAAATCAACATGACCATTAAATAGTTATATGCTTCAATCAGTCTCACCTGACCTTCTGGTCTTTAAAGGGAATCAGAGATTAAGATTATAAAGTAAAGATGTCTGTTTTTCCATAATTCATATTTCTGCATGTTCTTAACAAAGCTTTTGAAGCCTCTCCATGTTTTGAACTGTTTCAATAGATACTGATTGATATTGAATTTATATTTAGGATACCATATACTGTTGCCATACGTCTAACTGTATGGCATTATAGTGCTGATTTATATAATTTTGTAATAGTCATAATCAATATTAATAATGTTCATTTAATTAACCTATCATTTTGTTCGCTTTATTTATGCAACTTGATAGTGTGCATCAAAAGACAAATCTTTATAAATATACTCACAAATTACTTCTCTCTTCTCACAGGTATGTAATGTAACTGGGACATAGTTCTTATTTCATTTAGTAGTACAATATGTGTTGGATTTTTCCTATCAGCATGCATATTCATAACCTTGCATTCTAATTATTTGTTTAAAATACAATTTCCATTTGAGGTGATAGGTTCCTTGTACGTACGTAGGTGGTCCTCATTGAAAGTCAAATTCGGATCTGAGGTGGTTTACATCAGTAATTTATAAAGCCAGTAAGGACTATCTAGAGCCCTGCGGATAAATACTGAAGCGAATTTTCGAAACGGTGTTTTTTCTAGAAAAGCGAGATATTTTACACTTCGCTCCGTATTACTGTGACATACTGTACACTTGCTTAAAAAACTATTCACAAACAATTAGCGTGAGAACATCTCCTCCCTGGATTAGAGGACGGGGGGGGGGGGGGGGGGGGGGGGGGGGGGGGGGGGGGGGGGGGCGGGGGGGGGGGGGGGGGGGTGGGGGGGCAGCAGAATTGGGGGGGGGGGGGGGGGGGGCAAGCAGAACCTCGAGGCGGGGGCGGCCAGGGGGAGCAGATCACTGTCATGGGGGCAGAGAGTGAGCGACAGACAAGACGAAGAAGAAGAGAAGTAGAAGAGAGAGAGAGAGAGAGAGAGAGAGAGGAGAGAGAGAGACGAGAGGAGAGAGAGAGAGAGAGAGATTTTAAGACGAAGAGAGGAGCCGAGCAGATCGACGAGAGAGAGAGAGAAGAGGAGAGAGAGAGAACTCGAACTCGAATGCTTCTTGACGGAACAAACTGAAATAAGCATATAAACAGAGCTCGTTTTCATCAGGTCCTCAGACAAAAAAAGAAATCAAGCAAACAAAAAATATTAAATAAACAAATAATAAAATAAACTATGAGCATCAACACAAAATGAAGGTTTGTAAAGAGGAACAAAAACAATAACACAGAAACAAAAGAAAGCAGAAAAATGCAGAACGAGATGCAGAATGAAAGGAAACGCCATCAAGTACAAGTAATGTACGAACTGTGTGGTTCTTCTTATGGGGGGGTTTTTGGGCTATCTTAAACTCAATCAGCATCTTGCCAACAAAGGCTTGGTATAATGCGTCCCCAACACCACCACCACCACTACCCTATTTTGGTTTATATAATCCACAGAGGCGTTCTGTGAATTCGGGTTGCTCCCACTGTGAAGAGGGGCGTCGCAGCCAAGAGGGTGCGCCACACCACCCATATTTTTGTTAATCACTTTTTGACCAACACATTTCCTGGCAAGTCTCTTGAGAATGGTTGTACACACATATTGGGATTGGATAACACTCGGGTTCGAAATTGCGTCCCTTTAGCTAGCACTGGGTTACAGACATTCTTGAAAGCCCTTTGAACAGGTCTTTATTCAGCGACAAAGAATATCTTTAGTCAACTATATGAAGATAAAGTAAGCTTGTTTAGGCTTAAAAAAGAAGTATATTTTACGTCGATAGCTTGGGAACGTCAACACGGACTATCGCTAGATAGTCAAGGAAGTATTATTGACGTTATTGAGAGAAAGAGTAATAACTTGGATAATAAATATTTAAAAAAACACTGCAAAAATATAGCATAATCCCCATTTATATTATTTTGCAAGAACTTTTTTTTTTTTAATACAACGTTCTTAGTTTTTGACAATAACTTCATAATAACGTCAATGACTATCTAAAGACAGTCCGTTTTTGATGTAAGCCACGAAAATTTCTTGCTCGGTTTACCTTTAACCCTTGTCACCGCAAATATGTTCGCATTTTAGGCCACCAATGGTTTAAACACCAGCCAATTAAAGGCAATCAAATCAGGGCCTGTTATCCAAAGACCCTTTTCCCTGTTATCCAAAAGACCTTTTTTCTTAATTTTGGGAGGTTAGGGTTACTAGGTTATGCATAATGTTATATATGTCACAGAGGAATCGCAATATCAGACCTATTTTTTTTTCTCTACCTATGTTAAGTTTAATGGTATATTTATTTGGCTGAAAAAAAAAAATGGCTGGCCGGCCGAAACGGGTTTAAAGCTTACTTGCTTCATAATCTTTCAAAATCCATTTTGCTATTCTGAATGACATTGCTTACACAAAGAGATAACCCCGGTAGTCAGAAAAAAGACAGGCAGGAGACCAACACGGGTGTATGAAAAATAATTGTATTAAGACTAGTAAATCTTCTTGTTTGAATTTCTGCTCTAAACTCGTCCATTGCAGAGGTGGCAGAATGTGAACGAGCAATCAGGGAACCGAAGTATATTTCTTGTTCTTTATACTTAAAGCTTACTTGATTCATATTCTTTTAAATCACGATCGAGTTTGCTTATTCTGAATGACAGTGCTTACATAAAGAGATGATAACCCGATAGTCAGAAAGACAGACAGGAGACCAACACGGGGGACATGACAAAGGAATACGACTAGTAAACTCTCTCTTTTGAACTCTGACCCTCTACTCGGCAGTGCAGAGGGGCAGAGCAGTGGAAGAGCAACAGGGACCCGTTCGCTAGAAAGTTTCGGGGAATAGTCCTGGAGTTGGAAACTTCCCAATCTGAAATACATCCAAAAAACGAGCAACGTCAGGGGGGGGAAAAACACTTTTACAGCTTTTAAATCATGATGCTTGCAAAGTCGAGTC
This sequence comes from Phymorhynchus buccinoides, assembly GCA_017654935.2. NCBI lineage: Eukaryota > Metazoa > Mollusca > Gastropoda > Neogastropoda > Raphitomidae > Phymorhynchus > Phymorhynchus buccinoides. The sequence continues at coordinate 4,362,205 of JAGGCT020000035.1, forward strand.
GGTTGTGGAAAGACAGGAAAACGCGCGAACCAAAAACATAAGACAATAAAGAGGAACTAAATTTTCAGCAGGTGATGACACTAAACAAAAATAACAGGCTCTCTTATCTACTCTCTCGCTTCTCCTCTAACCTAATACTCTCTCCTATTCTCTCTCCCCCTCTCTCTCTGCTCTCTCTCAATCTTCTCCCTTATCTCCCCCTCTCTCCTCTCATTCCTGCCGTAATCCAGTGAATACGTGTACGTGTTATCGTAGTAATATATTATTTTAAATTATTATATATATTAATTATATGTTTATTAATTTTATTTATCAGTTATGTGATTTACCCCGTAGAATTATTATCATATTATTAATTATTTAAAGTAATTAACATATTATTTATTCATCTAAATTAAAAAAGTTTTTTTTTTCAATTTTTACTCAAGCAACAATAACAAGACAGTGTTGTATTCAAGTTATGTTATTTAGGGGGTTTGAGTTTTTTTTGTTTCTGAGTGTCGTGAGTAGTAGTTGTTGGAGTTAACAAAGGACAAAGTCTGCACAACATCAAGTATGAAAGGTTTGGTCTTTGTTGTTGGGTTCTCTCTCTCTTAATCTCTCTATCCCTATCTCTACTTCTCTCCCCTCTCTTCTCCTCTCTCTCTCTTTCTTTTATCCCTCTCTCTCTACTCTCCTTCTATCCCTCTTCTCTCTCTCTCCCTCCACCTCTCTCTCTCTCATCTCACTCTCTCTTCTCTCTCTCCTTCCCTCTCCCCCCCCCCCCCTCTCCTTTCTCTCTCTCTCTCTATCTCCTCTCTCTCTCTTCTCCTTGCCGTAATAAAGTTTTTCAAGTGTCTGTCAAGTGTCTCTCTCTCTCCCTCATCTCTATCTCTCCCATATATATATCTCTCTCTATTCTCCCCCTCTCTCCTCGATCTCTCTCTCTATATCCTCTTCTCTATCTTCAATTCTCTCTCTCCTTAGTATATATAAATCTCTCTCTCTCCCCCCTCTCTCTCTACTCTCTCTCTCTCTCTCTCTCTCTCTCTCTCTCTCTCTCTCTCTCTCTCTCCTCTCATCTCTTTCTCACTCTTCCCATTGTATTGTGGCACAAGGCCGATCCGATGTATGTACATCAAGATGATTGTATGTTTTTCGTTTACGAGTTCGAGTCTCTCTCTCTCTCTCTCTTCTCTCTCTCTCTCTCTCTCGCCTATCTCTCTCACTCTCTCTCTATCACTCTCCATAGCGAGTAGTATGCATTCCCTTTTGTTCCGCCATTGAAGTTACAATGTCTGCTGTTAGTGCTTTCATACTTATTCACACAAAAAACAAATGTTTTCAAAATGTGTTAGGGTTAACGTGAACGCTTGTGCATACAAAACATGTGCGTGAGGAAAAGGCGTTGAAAAGTACAAAACAACAACCACCGCCTATGACATGTTTTTTGCTGCAGCGTTGTTTTGTTAATTCATCATGAGCACAACATTGTGTTATTTGCGAAGGAAGTGCATTCAATGTGTTCTTTTGAAACCATGACACATGTGCAAGGTAGAAACAAAATAGAATTAATGATGAGAGAGAGAGAGATAGAGAGAGAGAGAAGAGAAGTGAGAGAGAGAGAGAGAGAGAGGACAGGAGGAGGAGAGTCCGAGCCCTAGAGGGAGGCGTCACGAGGAGACGATTGAGAAGAGGAGGAGAGAGAGAGGGGGGGGGCGGGGGGGGGGAGAAGTAATGAGGAGAGGATGAGACGAGAGGAGAGAAACGAGAGAGAGAGGGAGAGAGGGAATTAATAGAGAGAGAGGAGAGAGCTAATTAATGAGAGAGAGAGAGAGAGAGAGACGAGGCGGAGGGAGGGAGAGAGAGGAGAGACGAGAGCTGGCGATGAGGAGGAGATTGAAGGAGTGGAGAGACTGAGATAGGCTGGACGGAATGCGGATGGAGGATAGAGGAGAGAGAGGAAGGAGAGGAGATAGACGGAAGAGAGGTAGGAGGAGAAGACGAGAGATTGAGAGGAGAGGAGATTGAGAGACGAGAGAGACGATGAGAGAGATGTGATGCGATGACGAGCGAGAGATAGAGCAGGCAGAGAGGATACATCAACAAACAGAAATCGATATAGAAACGCATACAAACAGACATGCATAACATTAGCAACAAAAGACACAAATACACATTAAATCATCAAACAAAAATACAACATCCAACCAAACAAACCACACAAAAACAAACAAAAGATACAAAAAAGAACAAAACGCATAAGAAAACAATTATACTCTTGCCAGAGACAACTTGGGCCAAGGACCCCAAAACAAAAAGCGAAAGCGCATCATTACCAAAATCAACCCACGGTCTCAAGGGGAGGGAAGGACCCTGCTGCCCAGCCAGGAGAAAGCGTGATAAGTAGTAGTGTGACCCAGGGTCACCAACATCAATGATATATGCACTGGTCACAATTGGAACACTGCTTATGATCAACACAACGTCACTGTAGACTAAATATGTCGAACAGTCAATGGTCACTTTTCCTACAACCCTAAAGACCAATTTTAGATACTTCAAAGGGGCCAGTCAGTGATCAACAGCGTAGTTTATAAAAGATACATCAACACGATATGTAACGTATGAAAGATAAAGAACACTGATTATGAACTGGTAATGCCCTAATGGTCAGTCCCTTCTATTTTTTCGCCTTTTAGCCTGAGATGAAAAGATTAAGTCATACAGAATTGTTTAATTATAAAGTTTCTGATTTGATGATAATGTTGTAACGGGCACAGCTTAAAATGCACTCCGACGGTTTTTTAACACACAAAAAATGGGAGGCGGGGGGGGGGCGGGGGGGGGGGGGGGGGGTAAAAAGTTACGCCTTTTGTGTCGTATAAAGTGTCAGTATTTACTTCTCTCAAGCGTGGCCTATCTATTGGCAATGTGGAGTCGCTCTGTCACTTCAACACTGAACAATGCTTCTTTCCAACTAGTACTAACGTCAGATCTAAAATAAATTCACCATTCAACCGTTTGAAAAAACCGTTTGTAAATATATTGTGATGACTATAAAACAAACCAATTTAAAAACATATACAAACATACTTACTGATTAAATTAATTATAATAATGGTTTAGTCACAATCAACGCTGGCCTTGAGCCTGGGTCACAGTAGAAATAGACAGATTCCCTGATGGCGTACGCTTTTGTTGTATATAATTTGATATTCTCGGTTTGGTAAAGTGAATTTGCAAGAGTGGCCATTTGAAAAGTTAGCATGTTTAGTTCCCTAACATCAACATTAACATGGTATTGTGTGCATGGAGAGAGAGAGAGAGAGAGAGAGAGAGTTAAAATGGTGGTGGAGAGAGAGGGGAGAGAGAGAGACGAGAGAGTAAGAAGGAGAGAGAGGAGACGGAGTAGAAGTGAGAGAGGAGGGAGAGGGAGAAGAAGATAGAGGTGGAGAGAGAGGATGACGGCAAGAGAGAGAGGAGGAGAGAGACGAGAGAGAGAGAGAGCGAGAGAGCGACGAGAGAGATTCTTAAAAGGTCTAATCAGTTTAAATTCCCACATTCTTAACACAAATGTACACATGCATAGCGCATTGCAAGTGTGTGGTGGTGTGTGGGTTTTGTTGTGTGGGTGTGTGTGTGGTGTGGTGTGTCGTGTTGTGATGAGAGAGAGAGAGAGAGAGAAGAGGAGAGGGAGAAGAGATGAGGAGAGTGATAAGAGGAGAGAGAGAGAAAGAGAGAGACCGAGACAGAAATAGATATAAAATGGCACCTCCTAGTATATTGGAAAAGAACATGCGCGCGCGTGTGTGTGTGGTGGTGTGTGTGTGTGTGGTGTGTGTGTAGGTGTGTGTTTGTGGGTGTGTGTGTGTGTGTTGTGTTTGTTGTGTGTGTGTGTGTGTTGTCGTGTGTGGTGTGTTGGTGTGTCTGTTACATTGCGTCAGCTGCGGTTCAATGTGGTGTAGTGTGTGTGTGTGTGTGTGTGTGTAGTGTGTGTGGTGTGTGGTGGGTGTGTGTGTGTGTACGAGAGAGAGACGAGAGAGAGATGAGAGGAGATGAAGTAGAAGATGACGAGAGAGAGAGAGTGAGAGAGAGAGATTGTTCATTCCCCTAAGACCACATTAATATGTGAACATAGCATAATGAGAGATGGGGGATGAGAGAGAGAGAGAGACGAGAGAGTCTG
>JAGGCT020000035.1:4366872-4389634 GCA_017654935.2 Phymorhynchus buccinoides
ATGTGGGCTTTTAGCTCACATATGTCGGTATTCTATCCACGTGGGCTTTTGTTACATATGTGGTATCTATCAGTGGGCTTTTGTAGTCCTACATATCGTGGTATTCCTAGTCCAGTGGCGTTTGATCACTAACAATGTAGCATTCGTATCCAGTGGGCTGGTCCTACATAAGGCCGTATTACTCATCAGTGGCTTTGTCTACATATTGGCTCATATCTATCCAGTGGGATATTGTCCTACCATACGCTGGTATTCTATCCAGTGGCTTTGTCCTACATATGTGTATTCTATCCAGTGGGCTTTTGCCTATACATATGTGGTATTCTATCCAGTGTGGCATTTTTGCCCTACATATGTGGTATTATATCAGTAGGGCTTTTATCCACTATGTGGTCTTCCATCCAGGGGCTTTTGCCTCTACATATGTGGTTTCCTATCAGTGGGCTTTTGTACCCTACATATGTGTATCTATCCAGTCGGCCTTTTGTACTACATGGGTGGTCGTTTGTCCGGGTTTGAAATAATGATTCAAATCGCCGATTTTTATTTCAAAAGGTGTCGTCGGATCACCAACCACGCTTGAAATTAAAATCAACGCGTTTGAAATATATGAAAGCACACGGTTTAATCCTTTAATTGTAATGACTTTATTTGATCCAGTGGTATCTGCCCGATGGCTTTTGTCTACATATGTGGTTATTTATCCAGTGAGCGCTTTTGTCTACATGATGGGTATTCTAAAATCCCCCAGTTCTAGCGTGGCCTTTTGTCCTACATGAGGGTATTCTGTCCGGTGGCTTTGTACCTTACACGGGGTGGTATTCTATCAGGGGTGCTTTGTTGTCCCCTACAGAGTGGATTCATCCAGTGGCGCTTTGCCTACACGGGTAGGATATTCTATCCACGGGCTTTTTGCCTACTATGAGGAGCGTATTCTATCCTAGTGGGCTTTTGTCCTACATGAGGCGGTATCTGTCAGTGGCTTTTTGCATACATGAGGTGGGTATTCTAATCCAGTAGGCTCTTTGTCATACATGAGGGTATTCTGTCGGTGGGCTTTGTCCTACACGGGATGGTAGTATATCCAGGGGCGGCTTTCGATCCTACATGAGTTAGAATCTCTATCCAGTGCGGCTTGTACTACATGAGGGGATTTTATCCAATGGGATTTTGTGCCTACATCGAGTGGTATTCTATCCAGTGGGCTTTTGTCCTACTATGGAGGGGTATTCTATCAAGGCGCTTTGCTCCTAAAGATGGGTATCTGCTGGTGCTTGTGTCTACATGAAGTGTATTCCTATCAGTAGGGCTTTTGGACTAAATGAAGGGGTATTCTATCCAGTGGGCTTTTGTCCCTACATGAGGTTTATTCTGTCCGGTGCTTTTGTCTACATGAGGGGTATCTATCCAGGGCTTTTGTCTACATTGAGCGGGTATTCTGTCGCGTAGGCTTTCTGTCCTACATAGGTGTATTATGTCTGGTGGCTATTGTCCTAAATGGTTTAGGTTCTGATCGATGGCTTTGTCCATCACGAGGGGTTATTCTGTCGGTGGCGCTTTTCGTCCTACACGGCGTGAAGATTCTGCCAGTGGCTTGATCATTCATAGGGTGGTGGTGGTTATGGTGGCCTTTGTGGGTTTGTCCAGTGGCTTTTGTCATGCATGGTAAGGTTTTGTCCAGTGAGGCTTTTGTCCTTCATGGTTGGAGTTTGTCCAGTGGCCTTTGTCCTAGAAGTGCCGGTAGTGTTTATTCCAGTGGTTTTGTCTTCATGGATGTGTTTGTCCTGTGGGCTTTTGTTCCCGGCCATGCGGTAGTGGTTTTGATCAGTGGTTTTTGTCCTGAATGGGTCCCTACACAAAGACTCGGTGAATTATTTCAAATTGGGTTTATTCAAAAGTGTCGACAACACAAACGCGCCCCCCCCCCTTTTGAAATAAACTGAATAATTATTTCAAACGCGTTGTTATTATGAAAACGGCGTCGTCACAAAAGCTTTGTATCTCAAACCAGAGAAATGGATGCTAGGCGCAGACCCTCACAAAAAACACATTAAGGCATGCACAGGAGACAATCTCACATCCTACACTAACATGACTATCATCCTGCACGCTATGGGCCTGTCACCAGATTCTTCTTCTTTCTCTTCTTCATCGATCACTCAGACAGTTTCCTGTCACATGAACGCAGATGCCTCACTACTGTCAGTTAAGGAAATAGTTAGAAACAGTTAGCCAGAATTCGCCTACTACTCCAGGAGAAAACCTTTGTAAAGTGTCTGCGAACAAGCGCAGGCAGAATGGACCAGCAAGGCGAGAAAGAAGGAGATGACAGTGCGCGAAGGGACAAGGCAAACAGGAGGATTGATTAGAGGAAGTTGCAAGCCACAGGACTCCAGAGGTAGGGAACTGTTTGTATGGAGACCCCCCCGGTATCCCAAGGGGGAGATCACAAATCTGACAATAAGGCGACGGGACACGGTACACTCCGCTTCATTATTTTTTCTCCTTCTTTTACTTATTTATGATGCGCTTGGGTTCGCGCGGAAATACGTATCCGGTAGTTGGTGTTATACCACGGAGCCTAGAACAAAACTGCCAGTTCAAGAAAAATAATACTTGAGAGCTCACCACATGTGTCGGCATCGCAGGCCGATCCAGACTGAAGAAGCTTCAGTCCCACACAGGCATAACCATAAGGGACGGCTGCACACACACACAACTACACACACACACACCAGTGCAGCTATAAAAAAGAAATTGAACAGTATTTTTCCCTTCATTTTACAATTTCCAGAAGAAACACAAACGATAAGTAGAATACTAATTGGTGGAAGCTAAAGAGCAGCACAACTCAAACAAGAACAACAATGACATGGGCAAATGCGAATAATCAATTTAATGAGTAGAATAGTACTAGTTACGTACAAGCAGTAATCTAGTAGTGGTGTCATCACACATCTTCTTCATGAGATTTAACACCGACACTAACAAATATCAATTAGTGCTTCATGTCATTGTTGGGGAGTAATTCGTCACTATAGCTTGTTGCCTTCCTATTATACCCCGATTGTTGACTAAATGAGACTTTGCGTCATTGGCAGATGTCTTCAACTTGTCAATCTGTCTTATCACACCTTTGTTTAGTTTTCAACAGATGAAATACTTGTCTCTTTGACACACTTGGCGTCTATATTAGGTTTTTAAACCCTTTCACCGCAGCCTATTTCAGCATAAATGTCATTTAATGACCTGGGTATGAGAACAAATCCATCTGCAGTATTGGGATCTCTGTGTACAACATAAACTAATGGTCTATCTTACTTCCAAAACTAAGACAACAGGGTCTTGGATATAGACCCTCAATGTGATGCCTTTAGTATTTTTTTTCCCCAAAAAAAGATTTAAAAAGATAGTGATAATCACTGGTGCTACAATGCGACTTTGGACTGTGAAAGAGTAAATCTCTCGCTTGCTGTGCTGTCTTAGGTTCTTTATATAACTAGTTTCTTTTAGCATACAATCTTGATCGAACCAATATCTACTTCTTATTTTTTTCTTCCCACCTTTTCACCATGCATGCAGCGGCACTATACAGACTATTATGTTACATAGATTAACACATGTTATGACACATTCGACATTTTTTATAGATTTCAAGCTTTATTCATAATGTTCTTTAAATTCTCAATTCAGTTCATCTTTGAACAGCTATGCATTTACCTCAGACCAGACAATCCTTTATTCGTCTTTCATCAGCGTAAGATTCGGTCTCTTCATTATTAATTCCTAATGTTTCTATCCATGTCATTTCCACATGGGCGGTTTTTCAAGAAACATTCATACATGGTTTTACTTTAAAATTACCAAGAAGTTTTTTGTGATAATAAAATAGTCCACATTACACTGCTGCCATTTGGCGACACAAAGGTGAAGCTCATACTTTCATCTACACTTGACCATTCAAAATTAGTTAAATAAAAAAGAAACGAAATCGATAATGATTTGACCAAAATTACTACCAAAACAGAAACAAAAGTAACTCCCATTCACTATACAGCATTAGGCCTGTCATGACTGCGAGAGAAAAAATGAAAACGAAAATGGAAAATTGTTTAATGAATCAGCCTCTGCCCATTTTCAGGAGCACAGTTCAAATAAATACAACACGAATAAATATCAAAGCCACATTACTTAGAGAGAGAGCAGAGAGAGATGAGATGTAGACGAGAGATGAGACCGAGAGATTGAGATGAGAGAGATGAGAGAGGATGATCTGCGACGAAGAGAGAGAAGAAAGCAGTAGAGAGGCAGCGAGAGATATTATTATTCAGCCTAGATAAATCCATACACAGGAGGACTGGGGAGATACAGAGAGCAGAGACAGAGAGTGAGGCAAAACAACAGCAGAGCGAGTTTGGAACTAACACAGATGTTAGAGTCACAGACGCCCTGGTTCTGACAGTGTTGTTCGTTCCCTACGCAGTTCTCTCCATAGGGAATGGCTGGGCACAGTACAAAGAAAACAGCCAGAGAAATGAATTAATGCAGCACAAAAATACCTTATTCAAATATCGACTAACAGCTTTAGTGATTGACTGGTATTATTCTAAAGCAAAGACGAGCAAAGGGCGGTTTAGGTGGAGTTATGGGCAAAGTAGTACTTTAGGACACCCCTCCCTCATGTTTACGACCCTCAATTTCAAAGTCTGCTTTCTTTGGTTTAAACAACTTTTTTTTAATTCAATGTCAAGTAACAACAAAATACAATAAATACCGTTTGAGCAGCAACAAGCTTATAGTGTGACTCGTTAAGATACCCGGTATTTAACAACATCTAACCTGACGTGCTGCCATAGCAGAAATTATACATACATACATACATACATCACATACATACATACATCACTAACAATCCATACATACATATATGAATACATGACATACATACATAACATACCATATACATACATACATACATACATATACATTTAAATAAATAATAAGAAGAAACAGAAAGAAAACGAATGAAGTGAAACAGAATTTGAAGAGAGACACGGAGATTATAACTCCACAGCATTAAACAATCTACATGTTACACTTTGGAATACAATATTTAACAAAGGAACAAGATATGAACATTAAAAATAATTATGCTAATCTGAAAACCTACCACTTTCGGAAATAAATTTGTGGAAAGTGTCAAATAATAAAAAGTTAGAATGGATAGGCAGATCTGCTTTACCATTCAGAAGAATTTGAATTTGAATATAATCCAATGGAAGATCATGTATAGTATCTGAACGGACCTCATTGAATAAAGGACAAGACAATAAATAGTGTTCAGCTGTCTCAGAGCCCGTACCACAAGTGCACATAGGATCATCAAGGATCTTTTTTTAAATTCCACTCATACCAAGACGAAGGCGAAAATGAAATATCTGTTCTTTTTGACTCCCATAATAATAGGTAGGGAGTGAGACAACATCAATAGACATAATGACTTAAAGCACTCAACGAGCTTTCAAAAGTCTGCTTCTTTCAGTTTTATTAAAATAATCTTGGGCTGATCCTAACCCTATCCCTTTTTTGAGAATGGCTGAGTATCGTTCAAATATTAGATGAATTTCTAAGTTCAAATGCTTGCCGAAAATTAAAAAAAAAAAAATATTTATTTACCCCTCCCCCCTTTGTTTCCACAAACATACATATACAAAACATTATATCTGGTGCATAGCTGTCGCACAAACATAAGCCAACAGCATCATGTTGGTGCATTTGTGCTGCGTGTGTGACATCAGTTAAACAGCACACTACAGTAAATCATACATACATGACATCTCTTACAACTACAAAATCCTATTTGCCATTGTTTTAGCCACAAAGTGCATAAATAAATACTGTAATGCAACTTCATATTCTGTGCATTGATCACAATAGATGTGGCCCCCTGGGTAACCTTTACACACAGACACATACACACAAGAAGAAACAAATATGTCCCAGAGATTATATCTTTCTACCTTCCCAAAAATTCATGATTCTGAAAATTAATTATAGATATGTACTCTTCAATTTTGTATCTGTGCTTTAAAACATTCACAAAACCCTGCAGGACAGGGTATCTCCTGTCTAACTTACAGTGATATACGTATTCTTTAGCTAGTAACAAAATAATATAAAAGGTAACATCAATTCTAATATTTATATCTATACCAAATACAACCAGACTGTGAGTAAGGTACATGTCACAAGCATTCCAGTTTGCAATGCAAGTTGATCCGATAAATAACATCTCTAGGTTTGTCCCCTTTTGGTATACAGGTTATAACTCCTTGTTTCTGATCACTAGACATTTCTCCCTTATCAAAGCTGGCATTCAACGCCCTAACAACAAATCGCCCAATCTGTCTCCAAAAACATTTGGAAAAATTCTGCACTAAATCCATCAGTCCCTGGACTTTTATTCTTCTTCATCTGTTTTAATGCATCACTAGCCCCTTCTAATTAAATATATCCTTCTAACTTTTTAGCGTCATTATCATCCAGCTTAGTAATGTTTCGTACCAAGTCTTTTATTTCACAATCTTCATCATCCACTTTTTTATATAGGGAATCGTAAAAGTCTTTCACTTCGTTCATAATATCTACTTTTTTTTAGTTAGAATATTGCCATCCTTATCAATAACTAAAATTTAGTTAGACTATTGCCATCTTTATCAATAAGTTTAGACATATTTTTACTAATATAATGTAGTTTTTCTATGTTACAGAAATATTTGCTAACCTTTTAACCCTGTGATACCCATCTGGCTCTAGACATAAGAAGTACCCCTTCTATTCTTTTTTCTCGTATTTCTTTTAACCGTTGCTTCTTGAGTGTAATCATATTTAACTCTTCTCCTCCTTTGACTTCAACTGTTTCTAGTAAATGTATTTCTTTTTCAAGTACTTTTTCTTCTTCGTTTGTTTTCTTCTTTTTCATTGAGGCATAGGCTATCGTTCGAGATCTAATCTTCATAAGAAGAAAATCAAAAAACAAATCGTCCGGAATTGAAAAGGACAGATCCAGCAATGGAATCGTGTCAACTGATTCTCTTTTATATGGGCTTAAAGCATATTCTGCTTTGATTTTTTAAATTTCTTCATTAAGTTCATGAAGACATATTTTTCACTTTTAATAATGAAGTGTTGAATTTCCAAAACGTATTATGCTTGAATTCTTCTTCAAATTGCATTTGTATCAAGACAGGTGAGTGATCTGTTCTGTACCCGCAATCTATGTCAGCATCTATAATGAATGTGACAAAATGGGTCTGAAATAAAGGACAAAAATCAAGCCTGGCTTGTTGAAAAGGGTTACACCTTCTTCCAGGTATATCTGTGGCATTCAGGATTTAATGAATCTCCATAATATCGGTGAGTTCCTAATTTCTTGCATCATATTCTCTGCGATTTCTCTACTTTTTGGATTATTAATATTATTATGATTATGATAATCTCGAGTAGGCTCCAGCACCAGGTTAAAAGTCACCAGCAATTATGGTATTTTGCATATTGAACCCTAATATTCTTTAGCTTAAGAGAATTGGAAGAAACCTGCGTCATCTTTATTTGGTCCGTAAATGTTTACAAGAAGAAAATCTTTTTTCTTGTCTTCGATATATACCATAATGGAAATTTCCATACTTTCCTATGAACTATTTTTTTTTTTTTTAAACTCTGTAATTCATGAAGTATTTTTAAACAGTATGGCTACACATCGTGAATTTGCAAGAGAAACTAGCAAAAAAGCCTTCACACCCCCATTACTGATTTGATAAATCAGTTCTTGTTTTCCCTCAAAGTGAGTGTCTTGTAAAAAATAGACTAAGGAGTTTTAGTTTTTAAATGATGAATCCCATCAGAGGCGAGGTTATATTGTTTTTTTTCGCGTACCTCGAGGCGGGCATACCCAGAGTGAGTGGTTGTGGGCTCAATGGGAAGACTGAAACCTCACAGCCGAGTTTCATCCGCTTAACGGATGCGATTCTGAGAGTGTTGCTACAAACAAAAAAATAATTTCAAGACCAACACTGCATGTGTATGTAGTTCTCGGGCCTGGTTAACACCAAGATATCATTATGAAAGGAAGCATAGACATACAGCCCTGTCACAATAGTCTCAGACTGATACGGAACCTCCATGGTATCATTCCTCGTCATCGGCCTCATTTCCATCAATCATTAAAAAGAAAGAAAAAGTCTCAAATTCTGTGACCTTGCATACCCTGCTCTCATGGTGACCTTAGTTTCAATAAGGCCTACCTACCAATCCAGTCTATGGCCTTGGTGCCTTCGGGTCAAAGTCATGGGATGGGAATCGGTGTGTTCTGTGGAGCCGTCGATGGACGGCCATGGTGGCGCCCTCAGAGAAGGACCTCACTCACGCTGGTTCCGCGAATAAGAGAATAGTGTCGTCAGTAGGGGCTTAGTAGGTGGCGTCCTGAACAAACTCCACTGAACTCCACCGAAGTGATTCAACAGCAGTGCAGTGTCTTCTCGGTTGGCTGCCTTCCTGACGGCCAAACACTAGCGCCACTCTTCTTGAGTTTGCTGGTCTCTCGGATTCTGCAAACCTGAACAATATGGATAAATGACCTGCGCAGTTGGGACACGGAATGACCGGTGTGGAAGCAACGCCACTGTCGTGCCTCAGAAGACGGAAGAAACAACAAAGGAAAGCGGGATAATCAGGCATAAAGAATAAATAGGTACCAGGGGGGGGTGGAACCCTAATGTGCAATAACTGAGAGAGAGCGAGAGAGAGAGAGAGAGCATGATGGAGACTTTCTTATTGAGAGAGAGAGACAGCGAGAGAGACGATGAGGGCCCGCCCACAATCAAAGACAGACAGACAGACAGGACAGGACATCCAGATAGACAGACAGATAGACCGACAGACGAGCATTACCACAGATGCCAGAGTCACAGACGCCCTGGTTCTCACAGTGCTGTTCGTTCCCTACACAGTTCTGTCCATAGGGAATGGCTGGGCACAGAACAAAATAAAGACACAGAAATGGATTCATGATCAATTGTATGTGTTCCCGTCTCTATGTGTTACCCTCATTATAGCCCCCTTTTCTATGATGTCCCTAGTCTCTATGTAGCCCCCCGCTCTCCTATGTGTCACCCTCATTGTGCCCCCTGTCTCTATATGTACCCGTCTCTATATGTCACCCTCTATGTGTCCCTGTCTCTCCGTGTTTGCCCCCGTCTCTATGTTGTCACCCTCATTGTGTCTCCATCTCTACATGTACCCGTCTCTATGTGTCACCCTCTATGTGTCCTCGTCTCTATGTGTCCCTATCTCTATTTGTCACCCTCATTGTGCCCCCGTCTCTGTGTGTCCCTATCTCTATGTAGCTCGCATGTATCTATGTGGTTCACACACATTCACTATTGAAAACTCTCTCTCTCTATCTCTCCTTCTCTTCCTCTCTCCTCCTTCTCTCTCTCTCCTCTCCTCTTCTCTTCCTCCCCTTTCGCTTCTTCTCTACTCCTTCTCTGCCCTCGCTCCACGAGTGTTGAAAATAGAATTGTAACTTTTATTATTATCAAATAAAATAAAATCAGCCAGGTCTGCCGAGCAACGTTGCCCTTACACAAAAAGCGAATCAGAGCATTTCTGAAGTGATGCTGATCAAGAACAATAATATGAGCCTTAGGGTCTTTAGCAAATGGCTTCTTTTGAGTTGTATATAACTCACAGAGCATGTGTCAGTGTCTGCTCATTTGGTATTTGTTTAGTCCTATTCTCTTGCTCATTTGCTTCCTTTACAAAAATAAAATACATAATACTGTTCTCTCGCTCTTCTTTTTTTCGGCTTCTTTTTTAGCTTAATTGTACATTAACACATAGCAACATATGTTGTGCCTGTCTGTCGTTTCCGACTATGACTGCCCGATAGCCAGAGGGGGCAGCTAGCTATTCCGGCAGGCTGGGCTAGAATTTGTTTATTGTAAGAGAAGCCTGTGCCCAGGATACATCCCACTCTCTCGGGCCAAAGGGACTCGAGGATGATTAATTAGGGCGTTGGGGAAGGTCTCCAAAGGACAAACCAATCCCTTTGGCTGCAGCACTAGCAAGCCAGCTGAAAATGCCCTCCTAGTTAGAGAATCATAGTCTTCCAAGAAAGGACTAAGCTGTACCACGATATAATGCCAATAGGCATGACATTAAATTTCAAGTGAGAAATAGCAACACGAAAGCAATAATTATTTAGACTATAAATATACTTTTCCTTTTCAAAAACAACTTTGAAAGATCTGTACGTTTCATATCGATCTCGATCTCGAATTACACCCGGCCACTCTTGAATGAAAATATCTACCAGCCTCTGTTTAAACAAATACAAAAAAAGCCTTGATATCTACCAGAGAGAGAGAGGTAGAGAAGAGAGAGAGAGAGAGAGAGCAGAGAGGGTGAGAGTGAGACGAGAGAGAGAGAGAGAGAGTAGACGGGGATGGAGGAGGTAGGGGAAAAAACAATGCAGGAAAGTTTCTTTTTGTTCGGCGTTTTTGAGAACCCGAATATACGAAAGATTAGGTATAATTTGTAGAAGAGAAAAAGGGGAATAATCTTCGCGCTATAGGGGCTCGTATTTTGGAGGCACAGCAGATAAGGTGAATGAGATTTAAGGAGGCCACCCCTCCTTCACAAGAAGAGACCGCAAGAGAGATCTTTGTCTCGGATACGCCAGTTTGAGTTATAACTCCGACAGGTTATAGCGACAACCTTGTACTCAAATTCGGTGCTTAGGGGGACAAACCTGAGAGACTCACAGAGCAGGAACGTTTGCAAGAAAGGAGCCCTCCGCTGTCCTCGCAGGATCGAACGACACATCTTCCATAAACACGATGGCAGAAACAGCGCAAAAAGTGACGACCCGGTCATTGAGCCATCACCGCCTGTCCAAGTTCGTCAAGATCGAGTGGTTTAGTAGACAATCCACATTCGGGCGGGAAGCAATTGTCCGAACGAAACAAGGGGGAAAATAAAAAAGGGGAGGGCAAAAATATAAACAAGAGAGAGATGAGAAGTCGCCCACCGAGGGGCGGTTGGCGAGTCGGCCCGGGGAGGGGACGAAGCGGATGAGATAGAGAGAGAGGAGACCCGGAGAGAGAGAGAGGCGACAAACAGATAGAATTAATCACATAATACTAAAACAGAGACAGGGGGGGGGGGGGTAAACAAAGAGAGGGGAGGGAACAGTTAACATTGGGGGGGGGATAAAAAAAAGGCCGAACAAAAAAATTAACTATCATGACAAAGATACAGACCAAAAAAAAACAGACAGACAGACAGACAGATTTGCGTCGAGCGTCATGGAAACTACTGCACAACATCTTTACCGGGACCAATGATTTTATTGCACAAAGATGGAGTGTGAGTAATTCAGACGCGTGCAATTATTGTCCTAATACTGTGGATGTCATTGGAACATTTTTTTTACGACTGCCCTACTGTAAGACAGTTTTGGATATACATTGAAAAACTTAATTCCTGTTCAAAGATCGGCTTGAAAGTAACCTTACGGTTTATAATTGACGTACTGTTTTGGTTTGAATATGAAAAACACATTAAATAACTACTGTTGGATTAACAATGGTAATTCTTGTAGGCAAAATGTGTATTAGTAAAAATAAAAAAAGATTAAAGGTCTGTATTACCCTACGAATTTGTATTTTAATCAAGAGGCACAGATAAGAAAGTTGCCTCATAAAAAGATTGCAGGACAGTCCAGGGTCAGCTGTTCATGCTCAATAATGTTAAAAAAAGAAGAAAGAGTGAGAGAAACAGTGTACCATGTGTTTTGTGTAGACGTAAAGCAGAGAGCGAACAGCTCTATTGTGCTTTTGTGTAGAAGTAAAGGAGAGAGAAACAATGAATCATGTGTTTTGTGTAGAAGTAAACTAAGAGAACAGCGAAATCATGTGTTTTTTGTAGGAAGTAAAGAGAGAGGAGGAGAACATTGTATCATGTGTTTTGTGTAGAAGTATACAGAGAGGAGAACAGTGAGAAAAAACAAAACAAGACAGACAAACAGACAGACTAGACGAGCATTACCACAGATGTTAGAGTCACAGACGCCCTGGTTCTGACAGTGTTGTTCGTTCCCTACGCAGTTCCCTCCATAGGGAATGGCTGGGCACAGAACAAAATTAATAATAATAATATGATCATATAAATGCGGGTTTTTTTTGATATATCGTTTTACTATCTAATGAGCCAAGTTCGCAACAACTTAATTCGATAATGAAAGAGAATGGCACTAGGAAGGCGCGAGCTAATAGACCCACCCACTAATATCTATACTACATGCACACTTAAGCATCGTAGATGTAAAACACAGAAAGACACAGAATAGACACCAGAAAAGACACACACACACACACACACCACACACACACACACACACACATACAACACACACACACACACACACACACACAAACAACCCACACACACACGTGCGCGATAGAGAGAAAATCAGCTTGAGTTATAAAAAACCCAGATAATTAGATATAATAAACTCTACTTTTCCTTTATAAGAAAATATTCAACTTCTCATGCATTCTGCTCAGATTATTATTACTAAAGAATATAAGCCTTTTGGTTAATTTTCGCCTAGCTCCAAACTCACGCACATGTTCTTAAATATTTTCAATCCGTTCAAAAACATCTGTGTTACTCTACAAGACCAGAAGAGACGAGCATTACCACAGATGCCAGAGTCACAGACGCCCTGGTTCTCACAGTGTTGTTCGTTCTCTACACAGTTCTGTCCATAGGGAATGGCTGGGCACAGAACACAAAGACCACAGAAGTGGATTAATGCAGCCACACTACAACAATGACAACAAATATTGTGATTAGAGTGACATTAAGGTCAAAGGCAAAGAGAAGTGGATTAATGCAGCACAGTACAACAATGACAACAAATATTGTGATTAGAGTGACATTATGGTCAAAGGCAAAGTGAAGTGTATTAAGGCAGCACACTACAACAATGGCAACAAATATTGTGATTTGAGTGACATTAAGGTCAAAGGCAAAGTGAAGCCTCTGTGATGTTAACATTGGGTGTGTTGTGTTACAGAGGGTGGTGTGTATATATGCATGAGTGTGTAATCGAGTGTGTGTGTGTGTAGTGATGTGTGTGTGTGTGTGTGTGTGTGTGTGTGTGTGTGTTGGTTATAGTGTCGTGTGTGGTGTAAATGTGTGTATAGTCGTGTGCATCGTGTGATGACGAGTTGCATGTTGTCGTGTGTGCGTGTATTACAGAGGAGAGGGCAGTGTAGCGTAGGTGTGTGTGCGCACGCCTTAGCGGGTGTGTACGGCCATGACTTGAGTGTATGTCTGTGGTGTGTTTCTTCCTTCTTGGTTGTGTGGTTTGAGAGAGAGAGAGAGAAAGAGAGAGAGAGAAGAGAGACGAGAGAGAGAGAGAGATCGAGAGAGTGTGAGAGAGAGTGAGAGAGACAGTGAGACAGAGAGAGACAAACAGGCAGACAAACAGATCGATAAACGAGAGACAGACAGTTCTTACAAATTCTGACAGCAAAATAATAGTAACATTCGTAACGATGCTGACTTTGAAAAATAAGCATTTAATTCATTGTATTATTACAAAAGGTACTGGTATTGATTTGTTTTGGGTGCCATCTCATTGTGGGCTCTTTTGGAATGAGGTTGCTGATAGAGCTGCTAAAAGAGGAGCCTTCAATAACACTAACGCATTTTTAGATGAGAAATTGGTATTGTCAGCACATGAAACTTACTCTTTGTTGGAAAAATCCTTTTGTATACATCCATCTGACTTTAGACCTAAAAATTTTTTTTTTTTTTAATGCATAGCATGATCCATTAGTTTGTTTAGTCGCGTACAAGATACGTCTAAATTCATGGAAAGCTAAATACATAGAAACTAAATTGTCTATGCACTCAGAGATTATCAATTCATCATGTACTATTAGAATGCCCAATGCTGCTCTCTAAATACAGAATGTTCGATATGGACTTTTTCATACGTATAATAATATCAAGGATAGCTTAAGTGACGCAGCAAAATTTGGAAAAAAAACAATATTCGGGATTTTTTAAATATCGAACAATTAATGCTGCCACACGCCTATTGAAAGCCTTACTGTCAGATGGTTTGCTTGTATTTTGTGTTGTTGTGACTTGTGTTTTTAAGCTTGCGCATGTATACATTTTTTATTGGTTCAATTGGTGCATCGTTGTCTAAAATACACATTCGTGTGAAAAGACATTAAATTAAAGATTAAATTCAGAGCACAGACTGATAGAAAGAGAGAGAAACTAGTTAAGACCGAAAAAAGGTATTATTATATGATAAGAATGCAAAGGCAGAGACAGAGAGACAGACAGACCAGCCAGACAGACAGACATGACAGACAGACAGAAGAGACACCACAGATGCCATTACCAGCAGAAAACCAGAGTCACAGGTGGGGCCTGGTTCTCACAGTGTTGTTCGTTCCCTACGCAGTTCCCTTCATAGGGAATGGCTGGGCACAGAACACAAAGACACAGAAGTGGATTAATGCAGCACAGTACAACAATGACAACAAATATTGTGATTAGAGTGACATTAAGGTCAAAGGCAAAGAGAAGTGGATTAATGCAGCACAGTACGACAATGACAACAAATATTGTGATTAGAGTGACATTAAGGTCAAAGGCAAAGTGAAGTGGATTAATGCAGCACACTACGACAATGATGACAAATATTGTGATTAGAGTGACATTAAGGTCAAAGGCAAAGAGAAGTGGATTAATGCAGCACAGTAGGACAATGACAACAAATAGTGAGATATAATGTCCAGATGACGTGGTTCCGGGCTATCAAAAGACAGCACTGCTCATGAGCTAGAATTAGCAGAGATGCCCAAACATGCCAAGGGGGAGTGAAAGGCAGCATCATGGAATCCGTTCCTCACAGTTTGGGTGGAAATGTTCTGCACTGAAGCATTCAGCCAATCAAAATACTGCCAGAGAGTGTGTGTGACACTATTTTGGCAGGCTTGAAAAAGGCGGAAAACAGCCATTTATTTTATTACCCGTCCCCCAATTTCTGTTACGTTCACGACGTCTAACAGCAGTACCAAGCTCATGGCAGCAAGTCCAATCTCTGGAGGTAATGCATTGCGATATTCCAAACACTAATGACACAATGGGTCACGCATGTGTTCTCCAGCAGGCCAACACAGACGACAACTCTTTGCAATGTCAAATGGGGGGGGGGGGGGGGGGAAAAAAAAAACGTTTTTTTTTTTTTTTTGTTTTTTTTTTTTTTTTTTTTTTTTTTTTTTTCCCAAATTTAAAAAAATTTTTTTTTTTCACTTCGACCCATGTTGTGTGAAATGGGTTGATTCTGACATTTAGGTCACTTTTATGTTTTTGCTCCATTTCAGCGAAACTACCACTTTGGGGGTGGTGCTCGAAATCACGAGATGCATCGTGAAACAGTGAAGGTAGATAGCACATGTTTGAGGGAACTTGTATTCACGGATGATTGCTCTTTAGTCATGTAAATATCTATTGATACATTACTACCTCTTAGTATAATCAAGGTTAAAAAAAGAAATATGCCTCAGCAAACTGTGAGCAGTGGTGCAATAATAATAATAATAATAATGGGGAATGTATTATCGCGCTCTTCTCACATGAGCTCAGTGCGCTTTACATTAATAATAAGAACATAAAGCAAAAACAAATAAACAATCATTACAAGAAGATAACAACTTGATAAATGAAAAGGGGGAAGATCTTTATGAATAGGATAGGTTATCAGAGTTTAGGCCAAAGGTCCTAATCTGGACATTGGCATTTACATCTAGCCCACCGTATCACATTCTACATGCACCAAAGGCATGAGTAACACAGCGGGAATTAACGATATATGACGTCTCAAGCATTTAAATCATAAAACGAACATAATAAACAAAGCGTGGGAGAGAGGAGAGAATGAGAGAGAGAGAGAGAAGAGAGACAGACTAGAGAGAGACAGAGGGAACAGAGAGAGACAGGCAGACAGATGGGCAGAACAGTGACCAGACAGGACAGACAGAGAATAGGACGAGACAAAAAGCACAGAGAGACAGAGACAGTTGCAATGAGAGAGATTATGGAGGCATTACTAGATACTGTTACGAGACAGGACAATAGACAAACATTCTACAGGTCACCGAACAGAACGAACAGGCTATACACACGACAAATAAACAGACACACAGACAGGACAGGAGCCAGCACAACCAGAAAGCAAGAGACACGATTAGACAGAATGCACGGAGTCCACAGGAACCGTTGGTTGGCGCAGTGTTCGTTCATTTCCCTACGCAGTTATCTCCATAGGAATGGTGGTGACAGAACAAAAACATCACAATGACAATTAATATTATGGGTAATTGCATGGCGTTTACCCCAATTGAAGCTTAGAAGCGTTTTACAAAAGGATGTCCACTCAAGTGGCAACAAGTAATCATAATGGAAGAGAATGCACTGGAAGGTAGCAGTGCCACAACTAACATAATACATAACACATATGCGTATACACAAACCAAACACACATGTATATGCACAAGCACACACACACGCAAGTACACACATTCAACCACACACACACACACACACACACACACACACACACACACACAACACACACACCACACACCACACATACCCACACACACACACACACCACACACAACCACACCACCACACACACCACACACACACCACACGCACACCCACACACACACACACACACACATACACACTACAAAATTACACACACCAGCCAACCACACACACACACACACATGCAACAGCTTGGTAAAAAAAGAAGATCAACTTGAGTTAAAAAGATTAGAAGACAATAATAATAAATCCACATTTCTTTGTAATGAAAATATTCGAGTTTTTTCATGTATTCTGTTCAGATAATATTAACAAACAAACACAAGCTCTTGGTTGATCTTAGTATCAGCTCCAAACTCATACACGTCTTAAGTATTATCAAACCATCCAAAACATATGTGCTACGCAACAAGACCAGAAACAGGAATTCAATTTTTGCTACTACACACTTGCTGGGCTCACTAAAAGACATCTGTATTTGAGTGATGGTCCACAGCAATGGTATTTCTAACAAGCTTGGTCAAACACAAAAGAATCCATACAGAAAAAAGGGACAGACAGACAGTGGACGAGGCCTTACCACAGATGCCAGAATCACAGACGCCCTTGTCTCACAGTGTGTCGATTCTCTACACAGTTCTGTCCATAGGAATGGCTGGCACAGAACACAAAGGACACAGAAGTGGATCAATGCAGCACAGTCACACAATAACGTACAAACCAAATATTGATTAGAGTGACATAGGTCAAAGGCCAAAGTTGAAGTGGATTAATGCAGACACTACAAACAATGGACAACAAATATTGTGATTTGAGGACATTAAGGTCAAAGGGCAAAGTGAAAATTCTCCTGTGATGTTAACGGTGGATGTGTTGGGTTACATCGGTTGGGTGTGTGTGGTTTTTTGTGTGTGTGGTGTGTGTGTGTGTGTGTGTGTGTGTGTGTGTCGTGTGCTTTTTGTGGGTGTGTGGTTGTTCGTGTGTGTGTGTGTATGTATGAGTGTGTATGGTTACAAAAAGGGAACATCTATCGTTACCATTTCACTACAGAGAGAGAGAGAGAGAGAGAGAGAGAGGAGACGAGAGAGAGAGGAGAGGGAGAGAAGAGAGAGAGATGAGAGAGAGGAGAGAGAGAGAGAGAAGAGGAGAGAGAGTTAACGCGAAAGGCCGAAATTTAGTTTTTACTTTATGACAAAGTGCAGAACAAAAGAAACGACAGGGGGACAGGTTCAGACGTACAGACAGGGACAGGAGACAAAAAGACAGGGCAGAAGAGCATTACCACAGATGTTAGAGTCACAGACCGCCCTGGTTCCACCAGTGTGTTCGTTCCCTACGCCGGTCTATCCATTAGGGAATGGCTGGGCACAGACAATAATATTATTAATAATAATAATGATAAATAACAAAAATGGTCGTCTTTTTATATTACGTTTATACTTCTAATGAGCCAAGTTCGCACAACTAATCGTAATGAAAGAGAATGGGACATGGAAGGCGAGCTATGCCCACCCATAATATATCTACATGCACACTTTATGCATCGTATATCTAAACACAGAAAGGACACAGAAGACACACAAGCCACACACACACACACACACACACACACACACACACACACACACCACACACCACATCCAAACACCACACACCACGCGTAGAGAGAAAATCAGCTTTGAGTTATAAACAAAAATTCACAAATTAGACATACTAAATTCTCCTTTATAAGAAAATATTTTAAATTCTCATGCATTTGCTCAGATTATTATATAAAGAATATAAGCCTTTTGGTTAATTTTCACCTAGCTCCAAACTCTACGCAACAAAACATGTCGTCAATATTTTCGAAAGCGTTCAAAAACATCTTGTTACTCTACAAGACCAGAAGAGGGACGGCATTACCACCAGATGCCAGAGTCACAGACGCCCTGTTCTAACAGTGTTGTTCGTTCTCTACACAGTTCTGTCCCTAGGGAAGGGCTGAGAACAGAACACAAATGACACAGAAGTGGATAATGAAGCACAGTACAACAATGACAACAAAATTGTGATTAGAGTGACATTATGGTCAAAGGCAAAGTAAGTGGATTAATTTGCAGCAACTACAACAATTGGGACAAACAGATATTGAGAATTGAGTGACATAAGGTAAAAGGCAAAGTGAAATCTCTGTGATGATCAAGATTGGCTGTGTTGTGTACAGAAGGTGGTGTGCGATGTGTGTGTTATGAGTGTGTATGTGTTACAAAAGGGGCACATTCTATCGTTACCACTTTCACGAGAGAGACGATGGAGAGAGAGAGAGAGAGAGAGAGTAGAGGAGAGAGAGAGAGAGACGAGAGAGAGTGGGGGGGAGAGGAAGCGAAGAGATGAGAGAGAGAGAGAGAAGAGCGAGAGAGAGAGAGAGAGAGAGAGGAGAGGAGAGAGAGAGAGGAGAGAGAGAGAGAGGAGAGAGAGAGAGTGAAACGTGAAAGGCCGAATTTGTTTTTAATTATTAATCAGACAAAGATGCCAGAACAAAAACAGACAGTCAGACAGGACAGACAGACGTACAGACAGTCAGACAAAAGACAGGCAGGACGGAGCATGTACCACAGATTGTCAGGAGTCACAGACGCCCTGATTCACAGTGTTGTTCGTTCCCTACGCAGTTCTTCTCCATAGGGAATGGCTGGGCACAGAACAATAATAGTATTAATAATATAAGATATGTAAATGGGTTTTTATATATCGTGTTACTTATAATGAGCCAAGTTCGCAAACAAATAATCGTAATGAAAAGAAATGACACTGGAAGGTGAGCGATGCCCACCCATAAAATAAATATACAGCACCAATTATGCATCGTATATGTAAAACAAGAAAGACACACAAGACACACAAGCAACATTACACAGGCATAAGCACACACACACACACACACACCACACACACAAACCACACAAAACACAAAAACACATTACACACAACACACACACACACACACACCACACCACACACACACAACACACACCCACACACCACCACACACACAACACACACACCACACCCAAACAAAACACCACACACCAAACACAAACGCGCGTAGAGAGAAAATCAGCTTGAGTTATAAAAAACAAAATCACATAATTAGAACATAATAAACTTTACTTTTCCGTGTATAAGAAAATATTCAACTTCTCATGCATCGGCCTCAGATATATTTACTAAGAATATAGCATTTTGGATAATTTTCGGCTAGCCAATCACGCACACTGTTCTTAAAATATTTCGAAGCCGTTTCAAAAGGAAATCTGTGTTACTCTACAAGACCAGAAGAGACGAGCATTACCACACCGATGCAGAGTCAAGACGCCTGGTTCTCACAGTGCTGTTCGCTCTTCTCTACACAGTTATGTCCATAGGAATGGATGGGAACAGAACAAAAGAAAAAAGGAAGTGGATTAAGCAAGCACATACAACAAATGCTGGACCCAAACAAAAAAAAAAAATATTGGATTAGGAGTGACCTAATGACAAACAAATACTTTGATTTGAGTGCACACCTGGTCAAAGGCAAAGTGAAGTGGATAATGCCGCACACTACAACAATGACAACAGATATTGAGATTTGAGTGAACATTAAGGTCAAGGCAAAGAGTGAATCTCTGTGATGTTAACATTGCTGTGTTGTGTTACAGAAGGTGGTGGTGGTGTGGTATGAGTGTGTTGTGTTACAAAAAGGGCACATTTATCGTAACCATTTCAACGAGAGAGGAGAGAGAGAGGAGAGAGAGTAGAAGAGAGAGAGAGAGGAGAGAGAGAGCAGACGAGAGAGGAGAGAGAGAGAGACAGTTAACGTGAAAGGCCGAAGTTGTTTTATATATTATCATTACTAAGATGCAGACAAAAACAGACAGTCCAGGACAGACAGACGTACAGACAGTCCAGACAGGCAGGACAAACAGACAGACGACGAGCTCCACAGATGTCAGAGTCACAGACGCCCTGGGTTCTCACAGTGTTGTTCTTTCCTACGCAGTTCCCCCATAGGGAATGGGGCTGGCACAGAAAAATATATTATCTTTAATAATAATGTAATATAAAATGGGTTTTATATATCGATTTACTTCTACGGAGCCAAGTTTCGCAACAACTAAATAATGAAAGAAAATGACACTGGAAGGTGGAGCGATGCCACCCACTAATATATTACATGCACACTTATGCATCGTATATGTAAACACAAGAAATGACACACAAGGGACACACAAACCACAGACACATGCACAAGCACACACACCACACACACACACACAACACACACACACACACACACACACAAACACACACACACACAGATCAGACAGACAGACAGACACACACACAAACAACAAACACACACAGCGCGCATAGAGAGAGCAGATCAGTTTGAGTATATAAAAAAATCACATTAATTAGGACTAATAAACTTCTACTTTTCCTTTATAAGAAATATATTCAACTTCTCATGCCGTTCTGCTTCAGATTATTATTAATAAAGAATATAAGCCTTTTGGTTAAATTTTCGCCTAGCTCCAAACTCACGCACACGTTCTTAAATATTTTCCAGCCGTTCAAAAAACATCTGCGTTACTCTACAAGACCAGAGAGGGACGGCATTACCACAGAGCCAGAGAAAGGTCCCGAGGGCCCTGGTTCTCACAGTGCTGTTCGTTCTCTACACCAGTTTTGGTCCATAGAATGGCTGGGCACAGAACACACAAAGTCACAGAAGTGGATAATGCAGCACAGTTACAAACAATGACAACAGATATTATGACTGGACTGAAACGCCTTATTTTGCACGCTCAAATGTTTTTGTTAACGGCTTCTCTTCTCACTCAGCTGGTCTGGATTATGGAGTTCCCCAGGGTTCTGTTCAGGCCCCATTCTCTTCGTCTTTAAACATAACCTAGTTCTACATTGATACTCACCATGGCTACTAACCATTGCTTCACACTATGGCAATTCCCACCATTGCTTTCTCATGGACAAACAAGTGTTCTACAGATCTGACGATAATCTTCAGCTTCCTTCTATCATTGAACGAACTCAAATATCATTTCGGACATCAAGGCTGGATGACTGACAACAAACTCCAACTTACCAACGCACGACTGAAATTATATTTCATTGTCCCAAGAGACTTTTGTTGCAAAAACTCGCTCCTAATCTCTCCAACTAGAGAACTCTTCTCATTCAGACTCTGCAAGCGTTCGCAACCTTGGCTTCCACACTGGACCAAACACTTTCTTTTCAAACTCAAAATTTCCTGTCTGTCGTGCTTGCTATCTGGAACTCCACTGCAGTGGGCTTCGTTCGTTCATCTTCTCTGTGAAGGACGCACAAAACTCTTATCTCTGCCTTTGTTCTCTCTTCGCTTCGACTACCTGAATCACACCTTCTTGCCTGAGTTGCCCACAAAATCTTCGTAGATTTCAGAACATTCAGACAATGCGCTCGCGTTGTTGTACTGAGGGTTCCAAATTCTCTCACTCTACCCCAATGCTTGGAATCCTTACTGACTTCCTGTCAGAGGCGGATCGAATAAAAGCCCTCTCTGCTCTGTTACAAATCCCTGAATGGTCTGGTCCCTATCTCGCTGATCTTCTGAAACTTACACACCTCTTAGATAGACAGTTACGCTCCCTTCTGGAATGCTCTCCTCCTGATCCCTCGTTACCGCCGCCAGGACCCTGGGCGAACGCTCCTTCTCTTTTCAGGCCCTCACTTTGAATAAACTCCCTTACCTCTCCGTTTTTGAACTCCTTTCTTCATTAAGTCTTCTCTCAAAGATATTCTTTTCAAATCATAGCCTGTATATTTCTTGTCAAAGCACTGTTGCCCCTTCCATCCGCATTGTTTGCGCGTGCGCGTGAGTGCGCGTGCGTGTAGGTTGTGGCGTATGTGTTTGTGCGTGTGTGTGAGTGTGCGTGCGTGTGCGTGGTGCGTGGAGTGCGCGCGGCGTGGCGTGCGTGCGCCGTGTTGCGTGTGGGTGTTCGTATAATATGTGTGTGTGTGTGTGCTAGTGCCT
>JAGGCT020000035.1:4390134-4408701 GCA_017654935.2 Phymorhynchus buccinoides
GCACGAACGCCCAGTAGCGACACCTTGGCCCTCCGTCTCCTCTCTTCTTCTTACCCCCCCGCCCCTCTCCTCTTCCTGCCCCGAGGACCACCCCTCTCGTCCTCCCTCTCCCCGGCAGCGAACGATGTCCACAGAGCCCACTCCGCGCTCCCCATCGCCTCCCTCACCCCTTACCACCCCCCCCCCCCACCCCCCCCCCCCCCCCCCCCCCACCCCCCCCCCCCCCCCCCCCCCCCCCCCCCCCCCCCCCCCCCCCCCCACCCCCCCCCCCCCCCCCCCCCCCCCCTCTACCCTTAAAAAAACGCACCCAGCAGCAACAACAAAACAAAACAAGCGGACGCCCAGCGAGATAAGTTCCCGAGCATCCGCGACTGAACTTGGGCCACAAAAGCAGTATGACGCATCTGCGCTCCAATGAAAGGAAACTGAACAATTGCAAAAAAAAACTTAATAACTATAATTAAATGTGTCAAAAATGGGGGTTGTAAATTACGGTTAAGATGGTCCTATTCGGCAGACTATAACCATTCTGACCTTGACCTTGTATAAATATTCCGAATTACCATAAGACAAGCATCTGCACACCAAATTTGAACATGTAAGTCCAACGATGTGAAAACGTATGGCCACAAGAAGAAATGTACGTTTCAAGGTCAAAACTTGACAGGATCAAGGTCAAGGTCAAACATGATTATTATTTTTGCATGGGGACCTTTTGCATGCCCGTAAATGCACGACAACAGTTAGATTTGAAAAAGCAATTCCAGCACAGTTCTGGAAGATACAAGGCTTTGGGTTCGAAACCCGGGATTGACACACGGCGCGATTCGTGATATGATGCTAAATGCCCTTTATCAGATAACGTTGTAAAAAATATTTTTAATAAAAAAGCTTGAAATACGTGCAAACGTTCGCGAGGATATAGCGATTAGTGTTGGGGGGGGGGGGGGGGTTGAACTCTAATCAGCATGACCTGACTTAAAATTAAAACTAAAAGCAATAAGTCGATAGGTAATATCCTGTAGAAATTGTATGCGAAAAGTGATTGAAACAGACTGAACGGTTTTCAAGAAAACACGGATGGACGGACGCACGCACGCACGCACGGACGGAAGGACGGACGCACGCACGCACGCACGGACGGATGAAAGGAAAAACAATACTCCCGAAGCTTTTCTCGGGAACTTAACAAAACAGCAAAAACATCCAAATGGCAAGCAACCGTTAACACTAAATATTTATGATTACGTCGGGTAAAATCCACAGATAGGCTTATTATTAGCCTTTGTTGTCCTTTTGTGGGTAGTATATTATTAGTAGGAGGTGGGAGGAAAAACCTGTGTTGAATCCGAAAAACCCGGATGCTAAACTTTCCGCGGTTCCAAAAAACGGTTCGAGTTGCTCGTGAACGGTTATTAACTGCCAAACTGAAAGTAAGTTTTCTTAGAATAACGCATTCTTTTCGACAAACAACACGGATTCTCAGCGCAGATGGGTGTTTGTAAACCAAGAGCTCAACTGTTTCTAGTTTGTGGTGGGTATGAGCTTGACTGTAAACTGAAGTGTTGATTGAGGTGTGTGTGTCATAAGTCATAGTTTCTTTACTGTGTGTATGTGTGCGAAGGCGTGCGGCGTGTGAATTATTTTGACAAAATAAAATATGTGTTTGCATAGTTGAAACTAGTGTGCGAGTACTGGTTTAAAAAAACCGGTTCGATAAAACCGGTCGAAGAAGGAAAAACCGGGATAAAAACCGGTTCGGATTTTTGAACCTGGTTTCTCAACTCTAATTATTATGTATTAGGTACTTTATAGTCACAGATGCGTTCGTAAAATTGGCGTTGCTCCCACCTGGAGAGCGCGTCGCAGCAGAGGCGCGCACCCCCAATATTATTTCAAACATTGGCATGCGATTTTTGTGTGACTGATGAGAAGGTAAAGAAGGGGTGAGAGGTAAATTTTGACTAAATACAACTTTTTCGTTGCCACTTGGATTAACGTGTGCGAAGGCATGGGCACACGGGACCTCGGTTATCGTCCATCCGAAGGACTCACGTTAGACTTAAGGCCTAGTGCAAAGGGAGAAGGGGGGTAAGGGAAACTGTACCCAGGTTCGAACTCGAGTTTATTTGACACAAGGCGAACGCGTTACCCTCTGTACACACCTACAGCATGGTACATACAGTGATGGTGCATTTGGATTTCACACACAAAACCTATTCGTTTTTATTCTCTTAGGTCTAAACATTTTAGCGCTCAAGGGGGTAGACCCTTACCGTATGGGTAAAACAAAAAGAGGGAAAGGTGTTCCCATAGCCTATCGGCCGTATGGGACAGTTAGACTGTTAGTATGTTCACCGTGGAAGGCACGGCATAATGGAAGCGGAGACCCATCGTCCTTCCCGCCGCTGTTAACCTTCCCAGAACGGAATCAGGGTACCCATTCGCTGATACCCTTTGAGGGGTACTGAATTTAGGCTTTTCTTACCAAACATAAAGCTGTGCTTTTAGAACCTTTTAGTAATAACCTTTTTGTTAATACTAGCACTATCCTAACCCTAACCCTAACCTAACCTGGCCCCCCCCCCCGATTCTATTCGGGAATCATCCCAAATTTAGACTGAAAGTAAACACAGCCTGACAAACATATAGAAACTTTGTGTGGTTGAAAATTAATCGGTCACGCTAATAAACATTAAATGGAAAAACTTATATCTGTTGCTGAACTACACAATAGCAAATATCTTTTTTCCACACTTTTACTTTGCGGATTTATCACAAACGACCCTACACCTATCCCGAACCCTTATCCCAAACACTATTCCTAACCCAACCAAACTGAAACAGATCTAATCACAAACAAAAATAAAAATTGTATGAGTATGTATGAGATTGACACTTAACTGACCCAAAGCCATCACTAACCCTAAACCAAACCCTATCCTAAACCCTAACTGAAACCGTCTGAAAATGAAATGGCAGGGCAGAGGAGTCTTGGAGCTGTTCTAACTTTTACGTATTATAAATTATTGATTCGTATTTAGGGTCTGCTGGTACTGAATATCTCAAGGATCGATACACCATTTGTTACATATAAAAATGTACCCTATGCGCGTGTACCAGGTCGGAGGACGTTAATAGATATTCATCTACACCCACCCCTCTTTTTCTGTTCTTGTCCAATCTGTGTACAACGAAGTAGATTTAGCATAAACGGAAACATTGTCAGGCACAATGTGTGTCGAGTCAACAGAAAAGTTTGACATGTGCTTTTTACCAAAACATTTGTATACTCTACAGTCGCCTTCGTAAGAAGAAGAAGAAGCTGTTTAAGCTACTGATATCGAATGTCGCATAACTCCATTTAGTTAGCCATTCTCTGTTATGTTGGTCAGACAGAAGCTCTCATCCTCCCTCCCCCCCACCCCCCTTCTCCAGTCCGCTTCCCTCCTTTCACTTCCATTCTTATTCTACCACTTATGGCTTGTACCCACGTGTCGTCATATCCGGCACAAGGAGCGCCATATTATGGGAGACCGCCATTTTAGTCAGTAACTTTTTTTGAAAAATGTCAGATCGATGCTGCGTATTTGGCTGTCCAATTCGAAACTTATCTAAACTGTATTTATAACATATGGATGTTTTCTTTACACATTTAGATAATATTTTCACTTTGTTTACACACAAATAAGGACTAAGATGGCGACACTTACGTTGGAAGGGTCGAGATGCGCACGCAGGTGGGGGGGAGCCATTCCTCTGTCTACGAAGATAAGCTTATCAGCCGAGGAGACAGAAACCCATCTACAGTATCGACGCCAAAGATTTTGTTTCAAGTTATGAACCCACTGCTACTCCTATGCCTTTCTCCAGGTCTGGATAGGGCTAGATAGGGATAGGGTTAGGATAGAATGCCCGGGAAAGGGATAGGGTTAGGATTAGGGTTAGGGTTAGAAATGAAAAAATGTCAACACAAAATGGCCGCTTGCTGTTGCCGTTATCCAATGAAATTGCAAGCAGCTGGCGTCGATACTGCAGATAGTTTTCTGTTATCGGGAGGGGAAGGAGACATTGTCAGCATTTCAAGACCTCGTACTCCTCCTCCGCCAATCGGAATGTGTTGGTTGCATGCAGCGTGGAGACCAGTGAAAAACTGAAAACTGGGCACATACGCTGGTACCTCACCTATTTATATGGCCATATGGCCTGGTAACACATAATAATAATAAGAAGACCTCGTCCAGAAACCTGGATTGTATAGACTCTTAGCTGTTGTTACTCGAAGTTCATAAATGTATAGATGCTTTGTTATGATTTTCAATTCTTGAATAAACTTCTTGTTGAAACCAAACCTGGGCTTATTATTGTACTTTACCCACACACACACACACACACATCCCTCGATCCCCTCAATACCAAAGTACATATTTGCTAAAGACTGATGAAATGGAGGGAAATTCCCTTCTCTTTGCTTACGTCCCTTGCCCGTAACTTGAAGTGGTGCCTGGCTCCAAATAAAACATTTGTGTCTTGACCCCTGTAAGTCTCAAACAATATCGGAAAAGGGAGATAAACCAGGGGCGGATCAGTTAGTTCGGGTGGTGGTGGTGTTGTTGTTCCCCAATGGCTCTGTTGGGGAGTCTGCGGAGCTTCGCTGACGATAATTAGAATGTAAAAGAGACAATGAAGGCCTTTCCTGTTAGAGTAAGCTAAACATTCTGGCATGTAAAATCGACTTACATGAGGTCATGGATTTCACCCTCTTTTTCTTTCTTTCTTTCTTTAATTTTTTAAGGGGTCGGTGGGGGGTTAGGGGGTCCGGAACCCCTGTAATCCCCCCACCCCAACGATACGCCTCTGTAAACACGTGCGAGTGCTCTACTAGGGATAGTAACCTGTCACTTTCAGGTTCATAAAAAATCAGAGGTTCAAAGGTTTTATTCAATCATGTCCGCTCAGGTCAAGGTTTCTCTCTCTTTATCATTTCGTACTGTATGCTGAACTGATATTACTCTTTTGTAACCGGGGGTGGGGTGGGGGGGGCGGCTTCACATATATACTTTAGATACCCCCCTCATGTGTACAACCCTCAATCTCAAAATCTGTTTCTTCCAGTTTCATGAAAAAGGATTTCCTATGAATGATGGTAACCCGGTACTTTCCCAAAATGGGACGAATTGTTGGAAAAATCACAGTGAAACTTTCATATAGCAAAACAAATTGGAGAGAGAGAGAGAGAGATGACGAGAGAGAGAGACGAGAGAGGAGGAGATGGAGAGAGAGAGAAGGACGAGGAGAGATGATAGCGAGAGAGGGAGAGAAGAGACAGAGGGAGAGAGAGAAGAGAGAGGAGACAGACACAGAGAGAGATTGAGAGGAGAGAGAGATTGAGAGAGGAGAGAGAGAGAGAGAGACGAGAGCGAATTGAGAGAGAGACGAGAGAAGAGAGAGAGAGAGAGAGCGAAAGACACAGAGAGAGGGAGGAGAGAGAGAGAGAGGAGAGAGCGAGATTGAGTATGAAGACGAGATGAGAGTGGGGTAGGGACGAGAGAGAGAGAGAGAGAGAGAGAGACGAGAGAGAGTGAGAGAGAGACAGAGAGAGAGTGAAGAGACATAGCGGAGGAGAGAGAGGAGTAGAGAGAGATGAAGGAGAGACCGAGAGAAGAGAGTAGAGATAGAGAGAGACATAGATCAGACAGACAGACAGAGAGAGACACAGAGAGAGACGGAGAGAGAGACAGAGACAGAGAGAGAACCACAGAGATAGCGAGGACCGAGACAGACAGAGAGAGAGAGAACAAGAGACAGAGAGAGAGATAGAGACAAAAACACACAGAGAGAGAGACACACACAGAGACACAGACACAGAAAGAATACAGACCGCGATGAGGTAAAGAGAGAGAGAGAGAGGGGGTGAATAAAATGCATGATAGCCGGGGTGCTTTTCGCACCATTACCGTGTATTCCAACGCTTTTCTTTGACATCCCTTTTTTCCCAGTTCGCGGCAGCCTTGGTCCACTGCAACAGCTCCTACAAGGACGCGGTGCGACAGTCCCTGGAGCAGGTGGACACCATCAAGAAGTTCGTCCACAGGTACCCCGATGCCTTCCAGTGGGTCACCACGGCACAGGGTAGGTCATGTCAAGGTCGTTCTGAGGTCGAAGGTCAATATGGCCCGAGGTAGGTCACGTCAAGGTCGTAGGTCAATATGGCCCGAGGTAGGTCAGGTCAAGGTCATTCTAAACTCAAAGGTCAATATGGCCCAATGTAGGTCAGGTCAAAGTCATTGTAGAGTCAAAGGTCACCCCAGCCCAAGGTAGGTCATGTCAAGGTCATTTAAAAATCAAAGGTCACCCCGGCCCAATGTAGGTAAGGTCAAAGTCATTGTAGAGTCAAAGGTCACCCCAGCCCAAGGTAGGTCACGTCAAGGTCATTCTAAGCTCAAAGGTCAATATGTCCCAAATAAGGTAGGTCAGGTCAAAGTCATTGTAGAGTCAAAGGTCACCATGGCACAAGGTAGGTCACCGCAAGGTCATTGTAGAGTCAAATGTCATTATTGTTTTAAATAGGTCACCGCAAAGTAGCGTTAAGGACCACCGTGACCTTAAGGTAAATAATCACAAGATCATTGTATGGCGAAAGGTTACTGCAAGTAGTGCACGATAGAGGCGACATTGTAAGCTCAAAAGTCACCACAGACGATAATTGGTCACTGCAAGGTCGTTCCAGAGTCAAAGGTCATTACGGTCCACGGTAGTTCAGGTCAAGGCCATTAAAAAAGTCAACAGATGAAGGCAGGTTTCTGCGAGGTCATTCCCAAGTCCAAGAAAAGCCACTACGAGGTCATTACAATTTGTGTATGTGTCACCATGGAACAAAGAATGCCATCACAAGGTCATCATAATGTCAAAGGTCATGACGGCCCAAGGTAGGTCACTGCAAGTTCATCATAAAGTCAAAGGTCATTATGGCCAAAATAGGTCATCCAATTTCATCCTAGAATGAAGGATCACCGCCGATTAATGTAGGTCAATTCAAGGGCAATAATTTATATAGTCAAGGGTCACCATAGTCTGAGGTCAGTCACAGCAGAGTACTCTACCATCACTAAAATAGTCATTGTATTGTCAAAACTACCACGTCCCTGTCAGGTTACTGCAAAGCTAAAGATTCAATCGATTACATTTCGAAGCTAATGCTGTTCGCCAGTCATCAGTTTACAGGATTTTGTTTTTCAATTTAACATTGTTGTCGTTCTTCTTGTTGATTTATTATTTTCAAATCGCTTGCGTGTTAACCTCATCAACCACGATAGTTTTGTGGTGTGCAAAAATAAAAGGGGGGGGGGGGGCGTTGCGAGGGTGGCATGCAGTGTCAGTGTGGTGTGTACATTTGTCATGGGAGCAATACACATCTTTTAGTATGTTCTACTTGTAAACTTGGTTGCAAGGGAAAAGGAAGCAAATTCTCGTGGTCCGCTTAACCCTTTCACCGCCAGCCATATTTCCATTAAAGTTTACCTGGGTAGAGAGCAAAAATTCCATCCGCCCCCCCCCCAGTATTGGTAGATTCTTCTGTGACGTATATTAAAATAAGGTCTGATCCCCTACTTCCCAAGACTACGACAATAGGGTCTTTTGAATAATAGACCCCCATTTTATACCCTTTTCGTGACATAGGTGTTAAATTCACTGTGGTGCTAAAATGCGACTTTTGGCGGTGAAAGGGTGAATACACATCTTTTTAGTATGTTCTACTTGTAAACGTAGGTTGCAAGGGACAAAGTGAAGCAAATTCTCGTGGTACGTTTGCTTGTTGTTGTTGTTGTTGTCTTACCCTGGCTTAAAGACTCGCAGGGATCATCCCAACCGCCGAAGCATTTGAACACTATGGTACAAATGCACCTTCTAGGGATGAGAACATTACGTGTGTTGTGTGACCGTTTTTGATTACCCCACTACGTGTGAAGCCACACTCCGACTTCGGAGGATCGTGGTCTGTTACTGGCCAAATGTATCGTCAACTACCCTTCCTTGCGACAGTTTTTTTTAAAATTTAGAATTATGCACGGGAGACGACAGGCTTCCGTGTTTTATTTCAGCACAGGATTTCCATGTTCTATTACTTCACACCACCATACGGCATGTCACAAAAGACA
This sequence comes from Phymorhynchus buccinoides, assembly GCA_017654935.2. Lineage (NCBI taxonomy): Eukaryota > Metazoa > Mollusca > Gastropoda > Neogastropoda > Raphitomidae > Phymorhynchus > Phymorhynchus buccinoides. The sequence goes on from JAGGCT020000035.1 coordinate 4,398,294, forward strand.
GACAGAAATCACCTTAATTTCTCACAATTCAATCTCTAAAAAAATAAACATACACGTTGTGAACTGACTTTACGCATATACGGGTTGCCCCAAAGTGTTGTGAATGAAGGACATGGTGATTGAAATATCATAGACTATGTTTGATTTATACACATCTTTCAAGTACGACCCTTATGTGGCCTACCTTTGAATAGAACGTCTCACATAATAATGAACACTCCGATTCTTCCTGGGGACGTAACGTTAATTTACACATGTCATATCTGCTTGGCGTATATCGTTCTCAGATTGGAGAAAAATATCAATGGTAAGTATTTGCAAGTAGTTTTGGTTGTTTTGAGTTTTTTACTTATAATTTGGCTCCCATCTCTGTCTTTGCACACCCCCCCCCCCCACACATAACACACACACACACACACACACTTCTCCTACTTCTCCTAAAACTCATATCTGTTGTTCGTTGTTGTGTGTGCAGGGATCGAGGATGCCTTTCCACAACGGGAAGGTGGGCAGTCTGATCGGGTGGAGGGAGGCCATTGACGTCCATCGACAGCACGTCTGGAAGCCTGGTATGTTCTACGGACCTGGAGTGCGTTACATGACGGAACCCACAGCTGTAACCACCCCTATGGTCAGTATGGGAAGTAAGGTTCTACGACCTGGGAGGCGCTACATGACTGTAACCAGCAGCTGTAAACAGACCATGGTCAGATTGGTATAGTTCTACGACTGGGGAGTGCGTTACATGACTGTAGCCCACAGCCTGTAACAACCCATGGTCATTATGGTATAGTTAGTGTTATACGACTGGAGTGCGTTACATACTGAACCAACAGCTGTAACACCTATGGTCAGTAAGCATAGTTTAGCTGTTCTACGACCGGCGAAGTGCGTTACATGACGGTAGCCCACAGCTGTAGCAACCCCATGGTCAGTACTGGGATATGGATAGGAGGTCTTCTGTACTGGGATAGTAGGTCTCTGTACTGGGATAGTAGGTATTCTGTACTGGCATAGCTAGGTCTTCTGTACTGGGAATAGTAGGTCTCTGCTACCGGTATAAGTAGGTCTCTGTGCTGGTATAGTATGTCCATACTAGTATAGTGGGTTTTCTGTACTGGAGATAGTAGGTCTTTCTGTGCGGCTAGTATGTCCCTGTAATAGTATCGTAGGTCTTCTGCACTGGATTTAGGTCTTCTGTAATGGCATAGTAGGTCTCTGTACTGGGATAGTAGGTCTTTCGGTAATGGGATAGTTATGTCCCTGTACTAGGATAGTATGTCCCTGTACTGGGATAGTTATGTCCCTAGTGATGGTACAGTAGTTGTACTACTACCCGGGAGTTACGTTTACATGATTCTCACACACGCTGTAGCACAACACTGGGAGTTTTGTATACAGGTTTCTGTGTTGGTATGGTAGGTCTTCTGTAATGGTATAACTATTCCCTTTATACTGCGTATAGTAAAGTGTTTTACGACTAGGATGCGTTACAGACTCTGATCACTAGCTGTAACCCACCCAGGTCAGTATGCAGGTAGAGTAGGTCTTCTGTACTGGTATAACTATGTCCCTATACTGGCATAGTAAGTGTTTTACGGACTAGGAGTGCGATACAGACTTGACCCGTAGCTGTAGCCCACCATGTTCTAGTAATTGGTGGACTAGTTCTGTGTTGTATGGTAAGTCTCCGTGTTCGTACTGGAAATGTTGCTCAACATGGTCGGACATTTGTGTTGAAACGGTAGATCCCCTGTACAATAGTATAGGTCTTCTATGGTTGGTACTAGGCGTACTGTTAAGCACATAACCAGTGCTTTCTCACTAGTTATGGACTTATGCAAAGTCCCTGTTACAATAAACTCGGTTAATACTGTAAAGAGTGCGAATGTAAGACCATCAGATCAACTTAGATGTTATGCTCTTCCTGAAATACAATCAAAATAAAAACAAACAAATAACATAACTATACATTTCATGTCCTCCCACCGTTACCTTTACTTCATACTGTCTGTTCTGCTTCCAGGGCCGAAACTGGATGTAGACACCCCAGGCAACACCCAGAGCTTCATCATACTGTCTGTCTGCTTCAGGGCCGACAACTGGCTGAGTAGACCACCCCAGGCAACACTCCAGAGTCATCATACTGTCTGTGTGCGGCCAGGGCGATAAAATGGCTAGTGGACCCCCTGGCACACTCCAGAGGGCATCTTATACTGTCTGATGTGCTCCCCAGGGCCGACAATGGTGGTAGAAACCAGGCAACAGCTCCAGAGTTCATCATATGTTGTTGTGCTTCCAGGGCCGACAACTGGCTGTAGACAACTGGCAACACCCAGAGGTTCATCATACGTGTTGTTGTGCTTCCAGGGCCGCTAACGGCTTGGTAGACACCCAGGCAAACTCCAGAGTCAGCATACTGTTTGTTGTGCTTCCAGGGCCGACAACTGGCTGTAGACACCCCTGGCAACCCACTCCGAGTTCATCATCGTCTGTTGTTATTCCAGGGCCGACACAGGCTGGTAGACACCCACAGGCAACACTCCAGAGTTCATCATACTGTTGTGGCTTCCTAGGGCCGACAAACTGGCTGGTAGACAACCCCTGGAACACTCCAGAGTTCACATACTGTCTTTATTTTTTATGCTTCCAGGGCAGACAAACAGGCTGGTAGACACCCAGGCAACACTCCAGAGTTCATCATTACTGTTTGTTGTGCTTCCCGGCCGGCAACTGGTCTCGGTAGACACTCCAGAGTTCATCATATGTTGTTGTGCTTCCAGGGCGACAACTGGTGGTAGACACTCAGAGTCATCATACTGTTTGTTGTGCTTCCAGGGCGATAACTGGCTGGTAGACACCCAGGCCAACACTCAGAGTTCATCCATACTGTTGTTGTGCTTTCAGGCCGACAACTGGATGGTAGACACCCTGGCAACACTCCAAGGAAGTGCATCTATGTCTGTGTGGCTTCCAGGCCGACAACAGGTGGTAGACACCCATGCAACGACTAAGAGTTCATCATAGTTTGTTGTGCTTCCAGGAGCCGCAACTGGCTGGGAGAGACCCTGGAACACTCCAGAGTTCATCATACTGTCTGTGGCTTCCAGGCGACAACAGGCTGGTAGACACCCCAGGCAACACTCCGAGGTAATCATCCTGTGTGTTGTGCTTCCAGGGCGAACTGCTGGTAGACACTCAGAGTCTCATCATTACTGTTTGTTTGTGCTTCAGGGCCGACAATGGCTGGTAGACACTCCAGAGTTCATCATACTGTTTGTTGTGCTTCCAGGGCTGACAACTGGATGTGTGGACACCCCAGGCAACACTCAGAGTTCAACGGACCTGACAGAGATTTGGTAAGGTAGGTGTCACAGTGGAATGTTTTATACTTTAGTATATATGACTAGTTGGGTGTTTTATCATGAAAATGGAAATGGATGTCTTCGTAATATGGACAACATCGAGGACGTTCCAGAAGCACACATTCTGGGAAAAAAAAAAAATTCTGGTGCATACTAATAATACTTCTGTTGCTCTGTGGTGTGTGGTGTGTTGTGTGTGTGGGTGGGTGTGTGATGTGTTGTGTGTGTGTGTATGGTGTGTGTGTGTGTGTGTGGTGTGGGGTGTGTGTGGTGTAGTGTGTGTGTGTTGTGTGTTTGTTTGTATTGTTTGTGTAGCACGCGCGTCGAGATGCTCGTGGAACTGTCCCACGTGATGATGATGATGATGATGATATGATGGTATGATGATGATGTAATGATGGTGGTGATGGTGATGATGATGGTGGTGGTGATGAGGTGGTGGTGATGATGAGGATGATGAGGATGATGGTGTGGTGATGATGAGATGATGATGGTGGTGATGATGAGATGTTGATGATGATGATATGATGACGAATCTCACACTATTGTTGTCCCACAGATGAGTGGTGAGTAGAGAACCGTATCGGGAGGCTGGTGGATCTGTCCCACGTGTCCCACGGCATATGAAGGACGCACTGCTGGGCACGAGCTCGGTCATCTTCAGCCATTCCTCGGCCTTTGGCTACTGCAACACTACAGCGAATGTGCAGACGATGTTCTTGAGGATGGGTCGTATCGTCATCATGTATCAATCGTTCCTCATCGTATGTGGTCAGTATTCTCATCATAATCATCATCATCATCATATCAGCCATCTCGGCTTGGCTACTGCAAACCACTACAGGAATGTGCAGGACGAGTTCTTGAGATGTGGTTCAGTATCGTCGTCATCATCATCAATCGTCATTAATAGTCATCATCTCACATCATTCATCATCACCATCATCATCCTCATCACCATCACCACGTCATCATCAATCATCATCATCATAGTCATCATCATAACCATCATCTATCATCATCATCATACACCATCATCATCATCATCATACAATCGTCATCACATCACATCATCATCATCTCATATCTCCTCCTCCTCCTCCTCCCTTCTCCTCTCCTTCTCTTCCTCCTCTTCTCCTCCTCTTCTCTCCTCCTCCGCTTCCTCCTCTCTCGTCTTCCTCTCTCATCCTCCTCATCCTCTTCCCCTCTTCCTCCTCTCTTCCTCTCCTCCTCCTCTTCCTCATCCTCCTCTTCCTCCTCTTCCTCCTCCTCCTCCTCTCTCCTCTTCCTCTCCTTCTTCGAATTCGTACTCCAGGCAATGACAAAACATAAGAGTCCGAGTCATGTCTTTCGCTGTCCTCAGACAAAACATTATGGTTTTGGAGGAGCTCACAGGAGAATAATGCTTTTCTAGAAATAGAGCAGAGAATGGACACAATAGGGCAGCAAAAAATGGAGATGACAGTAAGAAAAGGAAAATCTGAACCCCCCATAAAAACATAAAAGGGGGGGGGGAGGGGGGAGGCGGGGGAGGGGGGGGGGATAAATCAAATAAAAAATGTGTGTAATCCTTTTTCCATCCTTTGATGAGTGCAAAACACACGGATCAAGCACAAATAACTTTTAAATACTTGAAGTGTTCAACAAAATAATTTGAAATGTTCACACAATGGGGAAGGGGGGGGGGAATTTTTTTTTTTTTTTTCCAAAAAGAAAAGGTGTAAAACTAGCCATTGAGCAGAGGTATTCTACACGGTTCTGTCGCCCTTCTAGCTCATCTAAGTCGTCATCTGTTGTCATTCTTCATCAGCTAAGTCGTCATCGTGCCATTGCTTAAATCATCTTAGTCGTCATCTGTCGCCATTCTAGTTATCTAAGTACATCAATATGTCGCCATTCTAACTCATCTTAGTGCGTCACTGTCGCCTTCTTAACTATCTAAGTCGTCATCTGTCCCATTCTTAACTATCTAGGTCGTCATCCGTCGGCCATTCTTAGCTCATCTAAGTTCGCATCTGTCGCCATTCTTAATCATCTAAGTCTCATCTGTCGCCATTCTAACTTCATCTAAATCGTCATCTGCTCTCATGACCAAGGTGGCGACTAACTGTTAAAAATGAGCAGAGGATGACAGCCTGTCTTAGTACGAATGACATCAGATGGACGACAAGGGCAGGGCATGAGTTCACAAGAGAGATCCAGTATCAACTGCCCTTCCTAACAACATATTCACCACACAGCTCTCACTCTCCTTTTATATTTTCCAGAAACCACGAGGAGCGTGGTGATGATCAACTTCTACAACCCCTAACATCATGCCCTCCTCGCAACATCATTCACCACACAGCTTCACTCTTCCCTTTACTATGTCCAGAAAACCACGACGAGCGTGGTGATGATCACTTCTAACAACCCCTACATCACTGCCCTCCTCGCAACATCATTCCACACACCAGCTCTCACTCTGTCCCTTTACTGTTGTCCAAAAAACCAGAGGAGCGTCGGTGATGATCACGTCTACAAATCCTACATCAAACTGCCCTCCTCGCAAACATATCACCACACAGCTTCTCACTGCTCCTTTACTGTTGTCAGAAAAACACGAGGAGCAGTCGGGAGATCAAACTTCTACAACCCCTACATCAATTGCCCTACTCGCAACATTCATCACACACAGCTTCTCACTCCTCCCTACTGTTCGTCCGAAAAACCACGAGGAGCGTGGTGATGATCAACTTCTACAACCTCCTTACATCACTGCCTCCTCCCAACATCATTCACACACCAGATCTCACTCTCCCTTTGCTGTGTCCAAGAACACCACGAGGAGCGTGGTGATGATCAATTTCTACAACCCCCTAATCAACTGCCCTCCCACAACATCATTCACCACACAGCTCTCACTCTCCTTTACATGTTGTCCAGAAAAACCGAAGGAGCGTGGTGATGATCAACTTCTACAACCCTACATCAACTGCCTCCTCGCAACATCATATCACCACACAGCTCTCACTCTCCTTACTGTTCCAGAAAACCACGAGAGCGGGTGATGATCAAACTTCTACAACCCCTACATCAACTGCCCTCTCACAACATCAGAGGAGAGCCACGCTGTCCAAAGTTGCAGGTAAAGGTCTCAATACACGTTAAAATTGTTTCACTCTTTCCCCAGCGGCAACACAGTGATGTTGCAAGGCGATGTTACGACTGGCTATCACTGTGTTGCCATGGGGAAAGAGTGGAAAAAATGTTCACTGTACAGAGACTTAAAGGAACCCATTAGTATTTGTCTATCTAACGTTGTTCGTCGGTCGTCGTAGTTGTGCCTAAAATTAAGTGCTTATTGCTTCTTTAACTCTTCAGCACCGTCCAGTACATCACCTACACTCCACCAAATTGCACAGACATTCACTCGCCAATTACCTCGCTATGAGTATGTCTATTTTAGAGCTATGGCAGGGATTTGTTCCCCGTTAAAAGTCAAACGCTGCGCACTCGAAAAAAATGTTACTCCCCTTATGTCGGTTGAGATCCAAAAAATACAAAAAACAAGAAGGTCAAAACAATCCAGTGACGCAGAAGAGTTATTCATAACGGGAGATGAGGTAATAATTATTGTTGTACTACGAAAAATGTCGTATGTTTAACCTCAATAAAAACAAACATTTCTTGTTCTTTTTACGTGTTATACAGTATACGTACAAGATTATATGATAATAATAATACGAATAATATAGTACATATATGGCACGTTCACGAGGTAGCTGCGGTGTGTGGCAGACCCCATTGCTACATCAAGGACAAAATCGCGTGGATATATCGGGATGTAGCGACTACGGGACGGCGTGCCATGTAAGATCGTCAGACACAAAACCCCATGATTAAACTGTTTCCGGTTTTTTTTTCCCTAATGTTCCTGGTCTGCGTGGTGTGTCTATCTTCACTCCATCCATCCCTCATCAAACTCCTTCTTTATCCAAATTCTTACACTTACCACCCATGCATAGTAGAAACGCGTCAAGCGTAAATACTAATACAAAGCATCGCTCAGACAATAACCTTTAAGACAGAGCATTTTCCCTGAGTCGTTCTGTCCCCTGCTGCTTTTGAATGTCCATTCTGAATCATCCTTTAGCCTATGTTATAGGTTGAAAGCTATTTAATGTGTGATGATGGGAAGGGTATTGATGTTGCTGATGTGATGATGATGATGACGACGGACGACGTGTGATGATGACGGACGGCGACGACGAGGATGTGATGGTGATGAGATGCTATGACGATTATGGTGACGACCCCGATGATGAGATGATGATGGTGATGATGATGATGATGGCGATGATGATGAGATGATGATGATGATGATGATGATGATGGCATGATGATGATGATTACGATGATGATGATGATGATGGTGCTGATGATGCTGATGATGATAACGATGGATGCCGTTTCCCCATTGGCTTGAAGACGTGTCCACCTACCTCAGTGTCTTTGATGGAACTCCTTGGTCGTGGTTACTATGATGAAGATGATGCCGATGATGATGATGATGATGCGATGATGATGATGATGATGATGATGATACAGTTTGCCCATTGGCCGGAAGACGTGTCCACTACCACAGTCTCTGCTGAATCCATGTCGTGGTTACTTGTGATGATGATGATGATGACGATGATGATTATGACGATGATGATGGTGAGATGATGATGACGATAAATGATGATAATTATGATGCAGTTTTCCTCATGCCTGGAAGACGTGTCCACTACCAGTCTCTTTGGGAACTCCTTGGTCGTGGTTTACTGTGATGATGAGATCGATGATGATGATGATGATGATGATGACATGATGATGATGAGGATGCAGTTTGCACTTCGGCATGGAAGACGTGCCACCTATCCCAGTCTCTTTGCTGAACTCCCTTAGTCGTGGTTACTCGGAGGAAGACTGATGAAAATTCGCCGGCAAAAACCTGGTCAGGGTCTTCAGAGGAGGCTGACAGGCTGGGTGATGTTTTTTTCTTCTAGAATCAGTTGGTTGGTTGATAGGTTGACTGGCTGGCTAATCGGTTGGTTGGTAGCTGATTCTAGAATAATTTTATCACATCATCCATGAAGTGGTGCAAAACGGAACTACGTTGGAGTGGTGACTTACGAATACGACACGAATGTTTTATTGAGGGTAAAAGGAATAAGCTACAATAGCGTCTTTGCACTTGCCCTCTCGCTGACAACATTCATACCAGGCATCAAGGCAAGAAAATGATGTGGGCCACGTCGGAAAGATGATACAGTGTACTCCCTTATAAGACTGCCCTCCCTTAGGACTACTCTCGGAGACATGCCATTCTTTGTAAGTGTTAAAATACCTCCCTATACAAACTCCATCCCACTTAAGACCTTAGTGTGATGGTTTTTCAAGGTTTCATAAGGGAGGTTCCATTGTAGGATGGGTGAATGGGTGTAGATGAGGGGGAGGATGGATATAGCTGACTGGTGAAAGTTGCCCTGTATAAAGGTGTTGTTATGTGTATGCATGTGAAACATGTGTGTGTGTGGGGTGTGTGTGTGTGTGGTGTGTGTGGTGCGGTGCAGGCTGTGTGCGTGTGTGCGTGATGTGTTGTGTGTGTGTGTGTGTGAATGTGCTTTTTAGTAGGCGAGGAGATAATAACACACTGTCAGTGACGTGTGTGCGTGCGTGTGTGTGTTGCCCGGGGCCCCGCGCATGCCATGCGTGTTTTGTGTGTGGCGTGTATGTCTGTGTATTCTGTGGTCCACGTTTGCGTGATCTTTCTCTGAGTCAATGTGCACGCCATGTGATTCAAGTGCCTATGTCTGTATTCGTTTCAGGTTCGTGACAGTCTTCGCTCAGAGAAGCCCTATGATAGACATCATCGTTCATGTGGACCGCTGATACAACGCGTCCAAGTACGAGGCCTGATGCAGAACTTCCATCCTGAACTGAATGCAGACTTACATCTGAACTGAATGCAGAACCTTTTTTCTTTTTTTTTTTTTTTTCCTTTTACATCTGACTGAATGCAGAACTCCATCTGAACTGAATGCAGAAACTTCGATCTGAACTGAATGGGCAGAACTTCCATCTGAACTGAATGTAGAATCCAACGAACTGAATGTAGAACTTCATCTGAACTGAATGCAGAATTCCATCTGAATGATGTAGAATTCCATCTGAATGAATTACAACTTCCATCTGAAGTGAATGCAAGCTTCCATCTTGCAAACTGAATGCAGAAACTTCCATCTTAAATGAATGTACACATTCCATCTGAACTGAATTATAGATCTAATCTGAATGAAGAAACTTTCATCTAAACTGAATGTAGAACTTCCAATGATGCAGAACTTCATTGACTGAATGCAGAACTTGTATACTAAACTGAATGTAGAACTCCAATAAACTGAATGTCAGAACTCCAAATAAACTGAATGTGAACTTCCATATAACACTGAATGTAGAATTCATATAAACTGACTGTAGAACTTCCATATAAACTGAATGCCGAACTTCCATCTGAACTGAATGTTAACAACTTCCATATAAAACTGAATGCAGATATTCCATATAAACTGAATGCAGCACTTCCATACTGAACTGAATGCCAACTTCCATCGAACTGAACGGAATAATTCCATCAAAAAATTGAATGTAGAACTTCCATTGAACTGAATAGAGAGCTAACTGAATGAAGCTCTTCATCTAAGCTTGCTGTTAGAATGGCAATTGCTATGGCTTTTTGTTAAACCAGACAGGGATAGATACGTTTTCACGACTAAACAAAATGATTATCGAAGTTTTATTCATTCAAATTCATGCTATGTGCACTGGATTCATTCCTTATCCAGCACAGAAATGACACAGGACACCCCCCCCCCCCCTCTCCCCACCTACTATGTGAAGTATTCAAGCCCATTTCAGAAATCCTGTCACCCCAACAATATGATATAGATGGATTCATGGACTGTACCTACTTACTGAATGTTCTATTTGTTTGTTGTGTGGTCTTTTATGTTGGC
>JAGGCT020000035.1:4409201-4436396 GCA_017654935.2 Phymorhynchus buccinoides
CGTCATGTGGGAGTGTTGTGCAATCATTGGGGAATAGATTCTTATGAGATTTTGTGAATTTGCCCCTTTTCGTTCCTGTGTGAAGTTTGTTATTTTTTGCTGTCACTTCCTTGCTGTTGTTGCGTGCTTATGTAACGTGTTGTAAGTGTTGCCTGAGCGCCATAAGGCCATGTAGGAGGAATGGACAAACAGTTTTCTGATGGGATCGAGTGTCGTGATGTAGTTCTATGAGGCTATATACCGTACACAGGCTGGAGATATACAGAGGTTAGGACATCACCTGGTTTGGTTTTTTCGCCCTGAATTCGTGGGGGGAGACACACACTCGTGTAACTCATTGCACAAATGCCACTCCACATAACATGCACACGTACCTGTCTAAGTCGAATGAGAAATGATTCTAACCATCAAATCAAAAATGCCGGCAATCATTGCCGCCAACCTGGCGTTTTGACCGACGTTTCGTTGCAGACACCAACCCTCAGCAGGCAAATCGTCTGGAGGACTCTGGTGACTCGTGTTCTGACTAACGCCTGTAACAAGAAAGGAAAACAAGTGCATCGCTGGGCAGCATGATAATTTTCCCGATCAGCTAAACTTTGTCATATGACAGAGCAGCATGAAGTTTAGGGTTGCACACACATCTGATTAGATGACACTACAAACACAATATTTGGAAGCAAAATCTATACTTGTGGATTTGAAATGTTCCTGACGTGTATGGTTAGTGAGAAAAATACACGCTATGTTATAATTTTTAATGATCAAACATACAAGCCGTGAATAAAAGGAGATTTTCACAAACCAAAACAATATTCCTATTTAAAAAATCCCAGTTATTCCCTAAGCACGCACACACCAACGCATAATACATTTTGCACATAATAGGTCTCTGCTGTTTGGGAATTATATGGGCATAATACCATTGTGCAACATGAATAGGTCTCTGCTGTTTGGGAATTATCTGGGCATAATACATTGTGCAACATGACTAGGTCTCTGTTTTTTGTGTGGTGGGATTTATATGGGCATAATCCTTTGTGCAAAATGAAATAGTCTCTTCCATGTGGGGAATTATATTGGCGTAATACATTGTGCAACATGAATGGTCCCTCTGCCCTTGTGGAATTAATAATGGCATAATACATTGTGCAAGATTAATAGCTCCTTACAGGATTATATGTTCGTACCATTGTGCAACATGAACAGGTCTCTTGTCTTACATGTCAAATTATACGGGCATAAAGCATTATATTTTCCACACAGTTTTTAATCAGCCAGGTCTCAAACCTGCACTTTCTTCTTTGTTCTAATTCGTCTGGGCACTCTTTCCCCCCTTTTTAACAAAATGTTTCCAATCACTCGTCCCAAGTGTCGTGTCTTCTTATGTCCGCTGGAAGTTTGGGTGCCTCTGAACGCCATCTCTGACCCCTACTTTTTCGTGAGATCGGGTTGAATGAAAGACTCGATATATGTGGTAAGATTTCACGTGGTGACAGCCCTGACATGGCCTTTTGTTGTCGACGGGGTTAATTTTGGAATTAATCTTAATGCAGACTCGAGATGGTACCCTAGAGGGATCTGAGTTTTAAATGATTTCAGTGTTTTAACTAAAAGTGAGAGAGAAAATAGGGGAGAAAGAGAAAAGAAATGGAAAAAGGGAAAAGAAATTGAAGTGAAAAAATTAAAAAGAAATAAATAAGAAAAATGGTTTAAGAGTGGATGGGAAAAATGCTGCCCCTGAATCATTACCATACTTTGTGCAACTCACCATATCTTTGACAGCACCTTTTTCTCTGAATCCTTGTCTGATTCTTCAGTTCCAGTAATGATCTCGATCCACATTACAGTAAAACAGTCCGGCAGACCTGCCTGTTTTCCTTGAAAGTTTTTTCCAGATAAACAATCACTTGATGAGAATGTTTGATGAACTTGCATGTGCTGCTGGGATGCCTCTTGGTCAGAAGGTCACTGTTCTTCTTTTTAAGCCCAAGACGAGATAATGAGACTGAAACAAGTCGTCACGCTGCAAGAAGAAGAAAGGTCAGCTCCTGATTCACGTAGCATCGTCCTTCATCCACCCTCGGGACACCCACGCAGAAATCAGCAGGGTAGCTCACAGCGGGAAAACATGTAAACAGCCAGCCACCTGCAACTTTGATAACAGCACGACTTTTATCAGTTGATTTTTGGTGAAGATCTCCATTTTTACTCTCATCGACGTCGAATACTACACTGCAGAATCAATGAAGTGTTGTTCCGTGAATTGCCCCAGACATGATTATTAGTTTTGTACAAAGACTAATATTTTTAATAAGGTATAAAAGTCGTGGTTAAATTTTAAACATCAATGATAAGCTTTTAACTGTGTAAGTTTTTATGCACGACCTAAATTGGTTAATCCTTATTTAACTTTTGTTTCAATCTTGGTTTTTAATTGTATATTTTTTAACTATAGAGGTGCATGGTGTCGGATTTTAAGCTGGTGTTGATATGTTGCTCAAATTTTTGATGTGGTGACAGCCCTGACATGGCCATAGCAGTCGCGGGGCTATAAAACTCAACATCAACGACTCTTCATCCATCATCTGCAGACCGATCAGCAGGTAGCTCACAGCCGGGGAAAACATGTAAACCAGTCCAGCCACCTGCAACTTAATAAAAGCACACTTTTATCAGTTGAATCTGTTTGGTGAAGATCTCATTTTTGCTCTCATCGACGTCTTCATCATCAATCTGACAAAATAGCGTCCTCACCTGTTCTCTGTCCTCTCCTCTCTATAACTGCTTGGCGAGAGCATCCCAATCCTTAGGTTCAACGGCGCGGAAAAGGCTGGAGTGAGCTAGCTAGGGCCTGGAGGGTCACCTTTTGAAGCAGTGTCCCCGCATCGTTAAGATGTCAAGGAAAAAACAAAGTGGCAAATTATTCAGCGTAAACTGATCGTGGAACGAAAAACCAAACACAGTGCAAAATTGACAGCATACTGTGTAATCGCACAAATATAAGCGGCCACAGTGTAGACTTGGAGGAACAAAGAAAAAAACCCTGTGCCAGAACCACATTCCTCGCGCGCACACACTCTACCCTTTAGTGCCTACCGGTTAGGCCTAGGCTACGGTTATATTCCGATCCAAAATCGGGATGCTAATAAACTTTCTTACTATCGAAATATATTGCAAATCCACAAACTAATGCCTAATATGCATATACACTATTGGACGTGAAGGAAAGGGAAAAATATAACTCAATTGAAACATTTTAGTTTGCGCTAAAAAGCCATGCCTCTGCACTGACGTGCTCGCGGATGACTTGTTGCTGTGACACGTGATCTCCCGTGATACTCTCGGCAAAAGGTTTCGTCTGACTGTTCTTAGTAGATGAATATAAATCTTAAGTGAACCATTTTTCTCGTCATCCAAACTCACAGTTTTTTTCTTTCAGCTCCTATCATTCTTTTGGGACGTTCTTCCAATGATTTTTTTATTATGGTTTATTTATTTTATTTTATTATCTTTTTAAAGTTTCGGCCTGTACCCTTTTTAATACGTGGTAGATTTAAACGTGTGACAGCCCTTAATGGCCTTATTGTTGACAGGGCTATAATTTTAATCTTCATCTTAATCTAAGGCCACGCGCATGTGCACACGTTGACGTAAAACCCATTTGTGCAGCGTGAGCATGTGCTTGTTTGTGCTGTCTTTCTGGTAAAAGTTGTTTTGGTTTTTTTCGCATTTTCAATGGGGGATCCAACATTTTTATTTCATCATGATGTATTATCATCATGTTCATAACGGATCTAAATCAAATACAAAGGGATTTAACTGTAGGCCTTTTTTTGAGACCCCAACCTATCCCAATTTTATCTTCATTATTCTTAACGCTAATCCAACACGAACTTTCTATTATTAGCTTAATCCTGAACCACGACCTCTTATAACCCTATCCCTTTTTATAAGTGTGAGATGTAACGTGGTATGTGCACGTGGTGACAGCCCTGACATGGCCTTTGCTGGCGACGGGGCTATAATTTTAATTGATCTTAGTCCTTTCCTATAACCTAACCTTATCAATCCTAATCCTATCTTCATCTTTCCAACTATAGAAGCCGCCCTAGTCCATCATACCCCCAGCTTCTATCAAATACATGGATTTATTGATAACCAAAGAGTTCATTTTCACTGGCCTCTAGGCCCTCCAACGGCCCAGATAAAATTGAAAGAAAAAATAATCCTGCAAATCATGCCCATGAATTCAAACAACTTATCAGAGCCTCAATCTGGCAAATAGGTCTGGGGATATTACTCTCTTAGTACCTGATATGTTTGGTGTTAAACGACCCGACCATGAGATTCTATCCTTTGTACCGTTATTATTAGATCCTATTCCTAATATCTTCGATGTTTCTCTTTCACCCCATTTTTCTCAGGATGCGCCTGTTTCTTATCACTTTTTACATGTGTTTCACCCATTTCTTCACAGCCCACATTCCCCCCTACCCACACAAGATCACCGTTTTACTTTCGTTTTTTGCTTTATTTCCGATCTGTCCATAAAGGGTGAAAGTGGAAAGAGCTGAACTTGGCAGGCGATAAAAAAATGGTTCAGCGCTCCCACCTCCACTTCCTCACCCTTGTTAGTAAATGGGAACGGTTGTATACTAAAATAGATGGTGGTTTTTCTTTTCTTCAAGTCTTGATTGCTTCAACTGAATATTGCGGACATGTTGAAGGCAAGTAAATGGACTAGGTTGTTGGAAGGTGAAAGGGTTAGTTGGTGATTCTTTTGTTAAATGAATTGTTGTTGTTGGCGTCCTGGCTACAATACTCCAGGAAAAGAATTTGCTGTTAGAAAAGATCTTATAGCTTTACTCACATCAGAAGATAAGCTGAGATAATCTCTATTGCAAAATTCACAGCTAAGCATGGAGAGTAAGATAAAAACAAACAATGCTTACAAATAATTAATAATGGATATCTAGCCCCCAACCGTTTTTTGGGACCATAAGGCGCCCTATTAATATGGCCCCCAATATTTTGCACAAAATTATTTCTGTTATTATATGTTCTTACTATTTTTTTTAGTCATATTAGAGGCGCAGGGGTCTCAGTCTGGAAAAAAGGTATCCCCTATAGTAAACAAATACTGTAATATTGTTCAAACATTTTTATTAACCCAACCAATGCAGATTAAACATACGCGTACAGCAGCCTGCGCTTTACTAACTAGGTTGGTGTAGGGAAATTGAGGGCTTAATGAGCAGAAAACACATCACACCATCAAACAGCAATAACATGAATACAATCAGCAAAACCATTCACAACCATCAACAGCAAAAACACGAATAAATCAGCAAAAACAAACGAATACAATCGGCAAAAAACAACGAATACAATCAGCACAAATGAATCATCAGCAAAACAAACTTTTTTTTTTTTTGGAAAAAAATACATCAGTACAATTATACAATCAGCAAAATCAAATGATACAATCAGCAAAAACAATTAATACAACTACGACATAATGAATACATCAAGCAAAAACAACGAATACAATCAGCACAAATGAATCGATCGCAAAAACAAATGAATACAATCAGTACAAATGAATACATCAGCAAAACAAACGATACAATCATCGCAAACAAATGAATACAATCAGTACAAATGAAACATCAGCAAAACAAACGAATCATCAGCCAAAACAAATGAATACAATCATTACAAATGATACATCAGCAAAACCAACGATACAAATTCCCCAGCACAAAACAATCAATACAATCAGTACCAATGAATACAATCCACAAAAAAACACCCCAAAACGAATCCTCAGTACAAGATGAATACAATCATCAGAAAAAAAAAAAAAATCAAACGAATACAATCGCAAAAACAATGAAGTACATCAGTACAATGAATAAAATCAGAAAACAAACGAATACAATCGTACAACAATACAATCAGCAAAACAAACGAATACAATCAGACAAATGAATACAATCATCAAAAACAAATGAATACAATCAGCAAAAACAAATGAATACAATCAGCAAAAACAATAATACAATCCGTACAAACAAACGAATACTAATCGGCACAAATGAATACAATCAGGCAAAAACAAATGAATACAATCAGTAAAAACAAACGAATACAATCGCAAAAACATACGAATACATCGCAAAAACAAACGAATACCAATCAGATACAAACAACGATACAATCAGTACAAACAAGTGACTACATCAACAAAAAAGTGAATACAATCATACAAACAAGTGAATACAAAATCAGCAACAAACAAACTCATACAATCAGTACAAACAAGTTAATACAATCAGCAAAACAACGAATACAATCAGTAGCAAACAAGTGAATACAATCAGCACACGAACAAACAATACAATCGGCACAAACAAATGATACAATCTGCAAAAACAAACGAATACAATCAGTAAAACAAATTAATCATCAGCAAAGCCCCAAAACGAATACAATCAGCACAAACAAACTAATACAATCAGCAAAAACGAAGACGAATACAATCAGTGACAAACAAGTGAATCAATCAGCACAAACAAGTTGAAATACAATCAGCAAAAACAAACGAATACATCTCAGCAAAACAAACGAATACAATCATACAAACAAGTGAATACAATCGGATCACAAACAAGTGAATACATCAGTACAAACAGTGAATACAATCAGCAAAAACAACGAATACAATCAGCAAAAACAAACGAATACAATCAGTAAAACAAGTGAATACTATCAGTACAACAAGTGAATATCACTCAGCACACACAAGTGAATACAATCAGTGCAAACACGTGATCCAATCAGTACGATAAGCCAAATGAATACAATCACATTTCAACTACAATCTAGGTGCATTATGGCTGAACAGAAAAGCTCCAGACAACAGTCAAAGCCATTATTATGCAGTCATCATCCAACAAGCAAGAGCTCTATGACGAGAAGACAACAAGATTATTAACGTTAAGCAAACAAGTGGTGACATTCTGTTCTCAAAGTCCAACAAAAATATCGACTGGGGGGGGGGGAATAAGATGACTATGACGATTTCAGTGTCCGTCCCACATGTGGGGGGGGGGGGGGGGGGGGGGGGGGGGGGGGGGGGGGAAATGTTTTCACATGCAAATCTGTCATCGTACAAGGAAAGTTAGTAGACAGAGAAAAACAACGCCCGGAGCACAAAGTGAAGAACTATACTACACAGTGAAACTAAAAGATGAAAACAAGAGCACCATGAAAACAAAGTAAAAATCCCACACAAAAGTAATTTAAAACCATGTCCATTACAAACAACCAGGCGTTGAAGGAAATTCGTCTTCTAAATAATATAGCAAAGCACTCGTACACCCATAAACTCCATGTGATCCAGTCTGTGTGCCATCCTTCTAACGGTCTCTTTCCGTGGTTTTTTTTCTCTGTGGTGCCATATTCTTTTCTCTCTCTCTCCTCTCTTGCTCCAAGCTCTCGCTCCATCTCTCTCCTTCCTCTCTCTCGTGTCGCTCTCTCCTCTACGTCCCATCTCTCTCTCCTTCTTCTCTCTCTCTCTCTCTCCCAACTCTCTCGTCTCAGCTCTCTCTCTCTCTCTCTCAGTTCTTTGTCAAGTGTCAAATCAAGTCTCCTCTCTCTTGTTGTATCGCCTCGCGTCTTTATCTGACTTCATCTGGTCAAAGTATTATATAGCCTTCTCCACACATGACGTTTTTTCACCCAAGTGGCGTCTGCTGAAATGCGTTTTTCATGTACCTAGTGCAGCAATTCGTCGTTGCAACCTTTTCTTTTTTTTTCCAAAGAAATTTTGGAAGACCTACGCTTTCCACAACTCAACACAAAACAGGACTCAAAGTACGCACTGGCATTCATTTTCAGTCTCAGATGCACAACACGATCTCTTACCTGGAGAATGCAGTCCGAGGCTGTACTGCCTTTGTGCAGGCCTACCCCTTTGTGTCTCCCAATTCATATCAAAGACTACAGTGTCACATCCCAGGGCTGATGCCGTTCGTCCAAAACTTTATCACCGTCCTGTCCTCAAGTTAAACCAGAAACACCAATTTTCATATAAATTTCCATTTTTGTGGCATACCAACTTCGATGCTTTGAAAAACAAGGTAATGCTTGCCAAGAATAATATTTAATTGTATTCCTTGGTTATAGTTCAGCCACGTCTGAGCACATGCCTGAGATTAAAACTTTTTCATAAAACCCTTTGAAGCGCCAATATTGACAGTGCATTTATTGACAGCTTTTTTTCTAAGTCTGAAGCATTGCATTATGCAGCGCTTCCTCTCGGGCCATGATTTTAACGTGGTGACAGCCCTGAATGGGCTTAGTTGTCGACGGGGCTATAATTGTAATCTTAAGCTTAATCAGGCCAATGAGTCAACGGTTTGTTCTGAACCAACAAGAAGACCTGAACACTGGAACATGGGATAAGCAATGGCAGTTGAAATTTAAAACATGTCTTCCCTAATGATCAGAAGGAGATTAAATCTCCATTTCATGGCACAAAGGAGCAGCTGCTGAAGCTTGATTGTTGTGCAGGAGGTAGTTGCGCACCTGCTCCAGGACCGGGTTTCAGGCAAGAGTGGATTATGACAGAAGGTTTTCTGACCAAAGGTGTCAACGAGAGACATGAAACTCATCTTACCCCAAGTCAATGAGAAGAATGGTCTGACAAACCTGGCTTACCTTTCTTCTTTTGATGTATTTTTTCCCTTTTTTTTTGCGCCTCTTCTAAGAATCAGGACAAAGCTTCCCCCTTCGACTGATGCATACAAGAATGGAAATCTTGGATGACAAAGTTTCACAAGTAGTGAAAGAGGCTGCACTTGGAACGTTTGGCCACATGCATGGAAACATGGACACTTCGCTGTTGCTTTACAGCATTTGCAAGGGCTTTCGCTCAAGCTTCTCTAAACCATGGGACTTTGAAACTAAATGCATATTACAGTCAAGTCCTTTCCAGTACATTTGGACAGTTCCAGGAATGTAATTTTCTTCTTTTAGATTTTGTTGCTTCTCCCAAAGTATGAATTTCTTGTTATGGTATGTCCTTAGTACTTGTAATATATATAATACAGTTGAATACTTCACCACTGCACTTCAGCAAAAACTTATTCCTCTTTTGCTTGCTTCCTCATGCTGGGAACGCTTTCTGGAGAACCTTGGCCCTCGTGGAAGTCTTCAGCTTTGCATCACTGAATGAAGTTGAAGTCGTGGTTCACACCCATTGTGGGTAGAGATAAGGCACAAATAAAGGAAAAAAGTACATGTATACATAATAATATAATACAATATATATATAATAATAAATAAATCAAAGGATTTGCACAACAAAAACAATTTGCCCACTTTTAAAAAAACGTTCCTCTTTCTTTACTATGACAAAAATAAAACGGAGAAAAAGGAAAACAACATAGAATAATAAGAAATAAACATAAATATAAGAAAACCCAATATTTCGGGACACTTGTGTTCCCTGTGTTAATTAGAACGGATGGTGCTAGACGGATGGCTGATGGAAGGACATAAAATACGGAACAGGAAAAGTACTCGGTGGTGTCATAAACTGATCCAACCGTCTTTGTTGATCTTCATGATACTTTTGCTGGTTTTACGCCCGTGGGTCTGAACCATGTGTTTCGGGAAGCTCTTCAGTGAGGTAAGCCCTGGACACATATGAACATGAATACACCTGAAAACACACAAAAAAGTAACCATACATCAACTTCAATCATCCAACAACAAACACACAAGAACACAACCCTGCCACCCATACGAAAGACACACACCATACAGATACTGATACCAACAGACAACGCATCACATTACACGAGCTGTAAAAAACCATAAAAATAAAGGGGGACGCCAAACTAACAAACACCATGATGCACACAACAACAAAAAGGATATGGGGTGGGGGGGGGAGAAAGGACATGGGGGGGGGGGGGATGGAGTTCCATGATAGACGAGGCCAGAATAGAACCCACACAACAAAAGGGTTCACAAACCACACACGTGCCGCACACTCACTACAAAACCAAATACAACTCAGCTTCGTGGTTCCCAAGTTACACGTAGGGTGTAACCGGTTACTAAGGTTCATGATTCGTTGCTTTCCAAAAACAAAATGACATAAAATAGAACAGCACATAATATATGTAACAAAAGGATATATAGACGAGGCAGAAAGAAACCCCACACAACAAAAGGGTTCACAACAGAACGCACTGACAAACAACACGCACAACGCAGCTTCGTGGTTCCCGGTTACACTTAGGGTGTAACCGGGTACTAAGGTCTCACGATTCATGCTGTAAAAAAACATAAAAATACAAGGGGGACGCCAAAATAACGAACACCATGATGTACACAACAGCGGTCCATGACTGGTTGGAGCTGAAAGAGGTCACCAACAGCAAGGATGCAGACACCACCAAATGGCCTGTTGGATCCCATCACATCCTGCAGACGCTGGTCAATGAACCCAAACATGTTGACACCTACCATCGATATCTCGTCTATGATTAGGACACGCAGTTCTGCCAGAGATGAGCGGAGGGTATTCAGCCGACTGGCATCCATCTTGATGTACTCCTTCAGGTTTTGGTTGGCAGGCAGACATAAAGCTGCATGAATAGTGGATCCTCTCACAGTATAGGCAGCACGCCCTGTAGGGGCTACTATCTGGACTCGGAGACGATCAGGATTATCTCCAGGACGGCTGCTCAGAAAGCGAACAAGAGCCTGGTATATGGCAAGAATACAACGGCTCTTGCCAACACCCGCTCCTCCGGAGAGAAAGCAGTAGAAGGGTTCTGACTCAGACAAACTGCCACTGCATTTGGTTTTAACCCAATGCAGAATGTGGTTGAAAAAGGCCTTTTGTTTGCTGTTGAGGGAGTTGATAATGTTAGATAGTTCGTCATATGTCAGTCAGGGTTTCAGCTGTCATGTTAGATGTTGGATGACAGCCCATGTCAAGTCCAATGTCATACTGTCTGTGTTCCTCACTTCTTGGCTGAAAGGCAGCATTGGCTGTGTAAAACTGTTCCTGGCGACTCTCAAGGTTTTGGGCTACAGGGGCAACTTTGTCAAAAGCTTCCTCGACAAGTTTCTTTGCATCATCCAACGCCTGTGGCTTTTTCTCAAACTTGTCTTCCATCTCCTTGATCTCCTCCTCCACCTGCTGAAACCTCTCTTTGAACAGCTCACAGTCGGCAATTGATTGTCCCTGGCCTCGTCCCTCAAGTATGTACAGCATCAGTTTCTCACTAGAAGTTCTCTCGGTTCCTTGTGTCATCAGAAAAGCGAACACAGCGCAATATCTTGCCTTGTACCGTTTGTGCAGCAGTCTGCCATCTGATAGTTTGTAGACTATTCCGGATGATGCATCGTTATCCCAGATGTTGGCGCGGGACAGCTTCCTCATAGTTACTTTGGCACAAACTCGTCACTATTTTCTTGGACTTTGGGTGTCCCACCTTCGGATGTCAAGGTGTAGCAAACTATGCTAGACAGATGTGCTCCAGCTTCTTGGGTCATTTCAGCAATCTGCGATCAAACTGGTTGCACGGATGTCTGGGTCGCCGTCTTCCATCAACTTCTGCCGTCCCTCAATGGCAAGGGGCGGTGCACGTGAACACGGCAGTGCGTGAACTGCTTCACGAGGGGTCTCAACGGCTGTTCATGTAGCATTTTTAGAACAGATACTTCACAAAGATATTACAGATTTTCGACTTATGTTCCGCACCAGTCAATGCCACACGTTGCCCGTATCAACACTTTTCACTGGAGGGTGTAATTAAAATGTGAATCTTCAACGTTTGAGTTTTTTACAGTTCCAAGTGGATTTGGATGGGCCCAAGATTAAATGGTAATGGTTGAGTAGATCGTGTGAAAAAGACCCGTTTTTTTTATTGTCGCTGGTTCATTCAGTTATATTGAATTTGTTGTTTTCGGCCTTAGTAGACGTGGTACCCATTAAATGAGTACATATCTCCATTCTGGGAGATTTTGAAACGCTGAAATCAAAAAGTCACTTGGCAGGATCTTGAATGATGTACCCCCCCCCCCCCCCTCCCCCCCCCCCCCCCCCCCCAGCAGCATTTTGGCGCTCCTCGAGCGCGTGGTTCGTAGTTCCTAATGGGGAACGCCATTTCTCCACCATCGTCTGTGGCTTGCGTCCGGGTGTAAAACACAGCCTCCCAGTTGCGGTGGTGGTTCATGATGGACTGTATTCCAATCCCCAATCAACCTGCAGTGGTGGTTCACTATGGACTGTATCACTCCCAAATCAGCCTGCAGTGGTGGGTTCACGATGGGACTGTATCCACTCCCCAATCAGCCGCAGTGTTGTGTTCACTCATGGACTGTATCCACTCCCCAATCAGACTGCTCTCAAGAGGACACTTCTCAAAGATGGAAAAAATAATATCTTTATCCTTTTATAATTCCATCAATTACCAGCGTTTCCAACAGACCATGGAGAGGACTGAGGAGTTCGTTGTTAATACATAAATCACTGTTATACAGCCCTGTTTCATTTAATTACCCCTTACAACGCTGTGGCCGCAAGAGCTATCTTAAAAAAAACCTGTACTGTATGCTCCATTTATTACCTCCGTTCTGTTCATGTCTCACTAAGCAACACGTCGTAGATCTTATTGACCAGCTTCCTGAGACCTTTTCTGCTTTTGACGGACTTTAAGGCCTGGTTCCATGGTGAAAAAAACAAAATTTTACTTATTTTCCTTATCTGAAACCTTTTTTTTAATAGTATTGTTATTGATTTTTATGAGGAAACGAGGTATTCTTCCACTATTGTTATAGTAAAGGTAAATCCCCTCTATGATAGAGTGTATGACATTTTAGCAGTAAAGCGTTAAAAAAAGGTACTAAATCACAACGGAAAAGGGTTGTGTCATGTTCTCATGATAACTCCCATTCTATGCTTATCTCATGCTTCATTTTTTGAACAGAGCTGTAAAATACTTGAAAAAATGAGATTGAAAGCACTCAGTTTCTTTGAGCTATAGCTAAAATCTGCAAGTATTGCACTGGATGAATGACTACCCTAAACTTGAAGCATGAATTTCATAACCACGACTGAATAGTCTGACAGACTAAACATTGCTTCAAACTGTACATCCAGGGTGTGGCAGAATGTGTGCCAAAGTTCCAAGTCCATAAGATATGGCTGTGAAACAGATGCGGAGGTGCGTCAAACATTTGTTGAGAAAATTGATTTTAACACTTCAATAAAGTTTATAAAGGATTTAAACAAGAAATTGGAAACTTGAGTGACCAAAACCATCTGGAAATCAGCCCAAAACATGCATAATATGAAATGAACTGCCTTCACCTAACTCACAAAAGCCCCAGACATATATTTGGTCATCTCTTTGTGAGTTTTGTTTGGCCGACGTTGTAGCGCGACTCTGGCGAAGAGTCGGTGATGGTGTAGACTGTGTGATCGGCTGCTGTTATGCTGTTTTTGTCAATTTCTTGACAGCCTTTCTCTGCAGTATAGTAGTGTCCAGCAGCCATGCAAAGCTCTGTCAAAAATGGACAACCTCCATTTTCACATTGATTGTAGAACAATAGTTGCATCAACCACAGCGAGGCACAGTCTCTTCTATTCCGACAAAAGTTGTCTTTGGGCAGCGATGGCAAATAACATTATGAGAAGGACTCATTTGTGTTTTGATCCCCCCCATGACTGCATTTCGAGGAACCTCACATGGCGTAGCTGGTGTTTATCCAGGAGCGCCGAAAAGAGACTTCAACTCCAATCCGGTCCATCTTCCCAGCAGATCCATTGTGGTTTTTGTACGTGGGCTCGTGCCGTACCTTTGAACAAAAAAATAGAATGACTTTTTTACAATAATAATATCTAAACAGGACAGTAGAAGGAAATCACATATCAAGAATGCAATCATAAATCACACACACACACACACACACACACACACACACACAGATGCACACAACACACAGTGCACACACACACACACACAACACACACACACACAAACACAACACACACACCACACACACACAGTAGCCACACACACCCACCACACACACACACAACACCACACACACCACACACACACACACAGTGCCAACACCACACACACACACACACAGGTGCACACAACACACACACCACAACACACACAGTGCACACAATACCACACAACACACACACACACACACACACACACAGTGCACACACACACCCACCACACACACACAACACACACACACCCACATGTGCACACACCACACACACACACACACGTGCACACACACACAGTGCACAACACACACCACACACACACACACAGTGCACACCACACCACACAAACACCACCACACACACACACACACACAGAAAGAAGTTCTTATGTTATACAGAACAGAATTTCCTGGAGAAGTGAAATGTATCAAATTAATAGTTAAAAGGTAATATACTAAAATCCTCACATATAAAAAAAGATAGAACTTTGCATTTTCTTTTACTGATTGGGTTATAATGTGTACAGATAAACTTAGAACTGTGGGTTATCTGCTCGGGCACAAACACCTATCTGGCTATGATTAGGACACGTAGTTCTGCCAGAGATGATGGAGGGGCATTCAGCCGGACTGGCATCCATCTTGATGTACCTCCTTCAGGTTTTGGTGGCAGGCAGACATAAAGCTGCATGAATAGTGGATCCTCTCACAGTATAGCAGCACGCCCTGTAGGGGTACTATTGGACTCGGAGACGATCAGGATGATCTCCAGGAAGGCTGCGCAGAAAGAGAACAAGAGCCGTGGTATATAATGGCAGAATACAACGGCTCTTGCCAACACCCGAACTCTCCGGCGAGAAAAGCAATAGAAGGGTTCTGACTCAGACAAACTGCAAGCATTTGGTTTAACCAATGAAGATGTGGTTGAAAAAGGCCTTTTGTGTGCTGTGAGGAGTTGATAAGGTTAGATAGGTCGTAGTCAGTCAGTCTGTAGTCAGGGTTTCGCTGTCAGGTTAGATGTTGGATGACAGTCCCAATGTACAAGGTCCGATGTCATACTGTCTGTTTTCCTACTCTTGGCTGAAAGGCAGCATTGGCGGTACTGTCTGTGTTAAACTGTCCTGCGGACTCTCAGTTTTGGGCTACAGGGGAACCTGTCAAAAGCTTCTCGACAAGTTTTCCTTGCATCATCCAAACGCCTGTGGCTTTTTCTCAACTTGTCTTGCCATCCTCCTTGATCTCTCCTCCACCTGCTGAAACCTCTCTTTGCAACACTCACAGTCGGCAATTGATGTCCTTGGCCTCGTCCCTCCAAGGTATGTACAGCATCAGTCTCCCTGTAGAAGTTCTCTGGTCTTTGTCCTCAGAAAGCGAACACAGCGCAAATACTTTAGCCTGTCGTACCGTTTGGGCAGCAGTCTTGCATCTGGATAGTTGTAGACTATTCCGGATGATGCATCGTTTATCCCAGATGTTTGTCAGTGAATACTTCCTCATAGTCTACTTCTGGCACAAATCATTCACTATTTCTGGACTTGGTGTCCCAGCCCTTCGGATGTCAAAGTGGTAGCAAAACTCTGCTAAACAGTCTGTTCTCCAGCTTCTGGGTCGTTCAGCATATCTGTCCTCTCGATTCAAAATGGTGCACGTGATGTCCTGTGGGTCGCCGTCTTCATCAACTCTCTGCGTCCTCAATGGCAGGGAGCGGTGCAGTGAACACCGGGCATCGTGCGCGAAACTGCTTCACAGAGGTCTCAAAGGATGTCTCCATGGTGTGAGCTTTTTTATGAAAAAGATATGTCACAAGATATTAAGATTTCGAATCATTTTTCCGCCCAGTCAATCGCACACGTGCCCGTATCAAACAATTTTCTGAGGTGTATAAATGTGAATCGTCAACAGTTGGAGTTTTTTACAGTTCCAGTGGAATTTGGATGTGCCCAAGATCAAAGGGTTAATGAGTTTGATTAGATCGTGTGAAAAGACCAGTTTTTCTTTATTGTCACTGGTCATTCAGTTATATTTGACTTTGCGTTTTTCGGCATTAGGCGACTGTCGGTACCATTAAATGATTACATATCTCCATTCTGGGAGATTGTCTCTGGAAACGCTGGAAATCAAAGTCACTTGGCAGGGATCTCTGATATGATGAAACTCTTTTCCTATTTCGCTTGCTTACCTTCATGCTGGGAACGGTTTTTTTAAAGAACTTGTCCTCCTGGAAGTCTTCAGCATTTTGGACATTTCCAGGAATGTAATTTTCTTCTATTAGATTTTGTTGCTTTCTCCACAAAGTATGAATTTCTTGTTCTGGTATGTCCTTATGTACTTGTAATATATATCTATACAGTTGAATAGCTTCACCACTGCATCCTTCAGCAAAACTTATTCCTCTTTTGCTTGCTTCCTTCATGCTGGGAACGCTTTCTGGAAGAACTTGCCCTCGTGGAAGTCTTCAGCTTTGCTTCACTGAATGAAGTTGAAGTCGTTGGTTTCACACCCATTGTGGCTAGAGATAAGACACAAATAAAGGAAAAAGTACATGTATACATAATAATATATATACATATATATATAGATATAACATAACATTCAAAAAGGATTTGCACCAACAAAAACACTTTCCACACTTTTAAAAAACGTTCCTTTTTCTTTTACTATGACAAAAATAAAAGAGAAAAAAGGAAAACATAACATAAGAATAATAAGAAATAAACAAAATATAAATAAATAAACCCCAATATTTCGGGACCCTGGACACTGTGTTCCCTTCTAATGGAGGTGGTAGACTAAAACTAATGTAAACAGACAAATGGAGACGTCATAACTTTGATGGTAATATTAAAACGTCGTAAAGCAATGACGTAAACACATAATCAGATACGTAAAAAAGAGAGAAGAAGAAGAAAGAAGAAAAACAGGAGATAGGGACATTTCGGAACACAAGAGAAAATGGGGGAGAGGGAGGGGGAGCATTGAAACAAAAGGGGAGAAGAGAAACAAAATAGGATAAAGACTAACAATCCATAAGAAATTGCACGGAAACGAATTAATGCGTGCGCGCACACACATACACACACACACACACGCACACAAACAACACACACATGTACATTTGCGTGCACACTCTCACAAACACTCATGTGCCCCTGTGAGGAGGGGAAATGGTGCAGTGTTCACAAACTTCTCATCTAGTTCTCCCATGAAACAGTCAACGTAGTCACAGGCATGTGATGGGCCCATCGCTGTGCCTTTGTTGGGAGCAGCATAGGTGGTGGAGCCGTGTCCGTCTGTGTAAGCACAGGCGTTGTTCTCTAATACCATGTGAAGGCCTTCAATGACAGCCTTTTTGGGTACATCCAGGTCACAACCATGTTTTCGGAGTAATTTTTCCACGGCTGGTATCCCCATGGCATTGTCTACGCTTGGATAAAGGGACACACACAGCCAGGGTTGCAGAATCTGGTAGATGGATCTTTTTATTGATGCTTTCAATTTTTTTCAGGAATTTTTTGGTATCTATTAGTATTACTTGATACAGCAAGTAGTCAGTGAGATGTTGAATGGCCAGCTGTACAAATTTCGACAGGGGATGAACTGGTGTGCCACATCCCGTCAGCAGAAGTCTGTAGGGGTAAGGCTATTATAGATATATAGATAACTTATTTTAACTAAAAATACAAAGTCGGAAAAACAACTCCAAACTAGCCTTGTTTATTTATTTTAACATATTTTCAAAATTTTCGCCTACACCCGTAGACTTTTTCTAGGACAAAAAGAGAGAGAAAAAGATAGATATATATATATATATAGTTAAGAAATAAATCCTATAGACCAACGATCACCATCAGATGGTGAGCTGTGCAGGACAGATGAATCAAATAATATAGAAAATAATATAGAACAATTATTAATAAATGTTATTGTTAATAAATTATATTAATAATTTGTTTAATTTTTTTTTTCAAAAGTAACACAGAATATTTGTATAACGTTAACTTGTTTCTGAAGTTCACAAATTCATACATTAGATACAAAAAAGTTTCATCAATTCGGCATTTCAAATGCAACAACTTTTTAGTCCTACAGAGTTGTGTGGAGTGGGAAGTTTGGCTTGTGCGGCTGTTATCTTTTTCTATATATCTTATACAGGGTTCGTAGGGGCCTTACCAGTCCTTATAAGTCATGACCAATTGAAATCTCCAAGTAAGGCCTTACAAGTGCTAACATTCACTTGAAGGTCCTTACAAGTCCTGACAGCTGCAAAAAAACTGCCCTGAGCAGCAAGACCACACTCAAAATAGATCACAGAAGCAGCAATTTTACACTTGAAAAACATCGCTCAGCACCTACTCCACCATACCCCCCTACCCCACCTTCCCGTTTAAACTGACCGTTTATCAGACGAATGATACACCGCGAGTTGTCAAAAGAAATTGGAACTAAAATCTCGTTCTTTATCCTGGTGTCGTTTTGCGAGAAAACATGTATATCTGTGTCAGCCATTGTTTTTCTATCTGCTTAGACATTGTTCACAATGCAGGGAAAGTGTTCCTTTCAAGATCGTTGGTTAAAACATGGACATTTCGTCATTATCCTTAGGCCTACAGGTCATTACAAGGTCCTTACTTCGGGATAGCTGAAAGCCCTGGGAACCCTGTTATATATAATGCACGCCATGTACACCCCCGCGGCTAGCGTGCTGAGCATGACCTCTAATTGTTTCTTACAATAATGTTTTCGACTATGACTAGACTTTTGCATCAATGTTTGCATCAATGACTTTTTTTTTGTTGGGGTTCAGTCGGCGCAATTGCGCCTGCATAGCGTTAATTTGTTTGCAGACAATCTGTTCATTCTTCTCAAGTTTGCCAAAATTCAGAAATCTTTCGTGTATGTTTAATTCTTTAACTTCTGTTAACATTAAGGAACCCTGGACACCGGTCAGTTCGATGTCACCCATGCGAACATGTCCCCTACATCAAACAATTTTGTTATTACAACAAAATTCTGTTGGAGCTGAACAAGGCTTATGCTCACACGTTCTAGCGAGTCCAACCCTTCTACCAAAATCTTGCCTCAGGTTTGTGTATTCAGAAACAAAAGAAAGCTGTTGCTTTTTGGTGTTTAAATCTTTAAGAAGCTGGTCTTCATTGGTGTTGTTGGTCGTTATGTTGTTGAGCAGCGACTCCCGTTTGAAGCTCCGGCCTCTTGTTTTTGTGTTGTTATAGGCTGACCGCTCTGTCCTTGTCTGAAAATGCAACTGGAGCTCTTGGTGCAGGTGGAGGAAGGGCAAGATCAAAGGAGTTGCAAAGGAAGATGTTCATGTTCTCCTGTCCCTTTGGTCGCTTGAAGCTTTTATTCAAGGACTTGTATCTACCCATGCATTTGTTGAGTCTGGCGGTCAGCTGCTTATCTGACAATGACCCAACATCTGTACCAAGTTTCTCGAGTGCACTGCGACTTGAGAGAACCCATGTCTTCGAGTTGTTTTGATAAAAATGCAGTAAATCAACAACAAGCCCATTTGTCAAGTCTGGTTTGGGCTCTAAAGTCTCAAGGAGGTCAGGATTCAAAAGATGCTGCCTGAAGATCTGATGTTTCAGTAGATGGTCTCCCACATTCCGCATCATGATGTTTCTGCCCATGTCTACTGAAAGGAATGCCTCCAGGTCACCGCCATCTTTCACCACCTTTTCCCCTTCCTTGACAATGGCTTCAATTTCCAACCGAAGATTCATCCCCTGAAGAGGGTCATTTTCTGTTACTTTGGTGTACATATCATCTATGTCCTCCCATTTCATAGAGTGCTGCAGTCTAAGAAGCTGAAGCTGAAGCAGCAATTTTGTGGTCATTGCTACTGGAACCAGCTTTAGATAACGCCCACGTCCTTCACTGTTCAGTCTCAACAGGACAGCTTCCATGCGATGTAGATAGTCACCATCTGGGATTAACCAATAATATTATGTATTAAGAAAAATGATCAAAATAATGGTGTATGGTTTTTTTTTTTTAGGGTGATGTGTATTTATTAGTTGTCGGGCAGAGAAAGGGGGGGGAGTGCTATGTACTCTCCGTCAGTCTGTGGTGCTGTATGAGCGGGGGGGAGGGGGGGGGGGGGGAGAAATGAGTGGTGTGTACTCTGTCACTGGCAATGTGTGTATTGTGTGTGAGCCGGGGAGAGAAAAGAGTGAAGTGGTGTGTACTGTGTGTGTGTGTGAATTTTCAGTTAAGATTCATTCAAGAAGCTTCCAAAAAGCATAGAAATGAGTAAGAGAAATAGATCCATCTAGACTCATGTTTTTTGAAAGCAGGGGAATATTTCATGTGGTGTACTATTTCTTTCTTTATTTCTGTAAGAAATAAATAGTACACCACTGATGAGAAAAAAAGTAGTTTGGCTGAACTAAAAATGATTCTTCAAATCTTCTAATCACAGTTTTGGGCTTAAAAAACAAATCAAAGTTGGTACTCGTATGCCTAATCGAGTGGTATGTACTCTCCCTGACAAAGCAGCTAACTCGGTGCTTCACTTCCGGTCTTTTGTAACAGTCTCTCTTCGTCCAAATCTTTTGCAATCACGGCTCAAATAGAGCTTAAACACAGTACACACTTAAATGCAAACTAGACCTAATCAAAATTTAATGTGTTAGGCTTTAGTCAGTTCTAGGCCCACATACTTCTACAACCTACTGCAACAAAGACATAGAATATAATTTTGTTTCTGCATCGTTTAGATCAGATTAAAGTATAGATCTACATGTATATGCTTAACACTTATGTTTAAGTCTGTGGGATTCGTCAGTCACGATGACAAGAAATGTACAAAACTTGAGTCCAAACATGAAACGTGTCGTTTGTTTTGTAGACCTACTTTCACTTCTGATTGACTGGGCTTAGGCCTCTACTCTTTCTCTTTGCTTTACTTTCACAACTTAGCCAGGCACACGGCTTTTCAGAAAAAATTGACCACGTATACTATTGTTCAGCTTAATCAAATGTCCAACAAGGCTACTTTGAATTGGAAGCAGTAACATTTATCTTCAATATAATAAATGATGTGATGATGACAGATCGATAAACACTGAAACAGGCCTTTGCCTTGGTCTGTTCAGTGTTCCGTGTTCGTGCTGATCGAGTAATACAACTCTCTTGTCCACAAAACTGAAAGAAGTAGCCTTGGAGATTGAGGTTCGTAAACATGACGGGGGTGACAAAACTACATCTTTGCATTATACTCTAAGCTAACATCTGACGGCAAGAAAGAAAAGGTAATCGGAAGAAAAAACAATGGCGTGTTTTGGATAGATCACTGATCTAAAAATAAAGATCAGCGACAGTGTTTTGTTCCTTCACGTATGAAGAGTTCTCGTGTTCGGCCGAACAAGAAATTTGTTCGCAGGACACGACTTGTGAACAATATTCGGCCCGAATCTGTGTTCACCGAACAACGAAGCGCGGTTCGGGCTGCAAGTTCGGGGGCAATTAAGGGAAAACTCAGTTCCGCCGAACATTTCTGTTCGGCGAACACAGATTCGGGCTGTCCGTTCGGGCAGCTAAGGGTGGCTTTAACAGTTAAGAGTTTCTTTGACTTGTAGTAGATCTGCAATGTTGACTGGGATAAGTCATGTGGGAATGTGGTGCAATCATTGGGAATAAAGTTCTTATAGATTTCGTGATTTGCCCTTTTCGTTCTGTGTGAAGTTTGTTATTTTTTGCTGTCATTTCTACCTTGCTGTTGTTGCGTGCTATGTATCGTGTGTACAGTGCTGAGCGCCATAAGGGCATGTGGAGAGGAATGGAACAAACAGTTTTCTGGATGGGATCGAGGGTGTCTGTGATGTGTTCTATTGAACTAGAACCGTACACAGGCTGGAGATATGAACAAGAGTTGAGGGGACATCACCTGGTTGGTTTTTCGCCCTGAATTTGGGGAGAAAAGTCAAGGCGACGGAAGAGAAATCGTCAGAAAACTCGACGTCACGGGTTAGACCGCTCAAAGCGTGTAAACCGCTAACTCTTCTGGCTGATGCCCGAGCTACCAAGAAGACTGTCTTCAGAGTGAGCAACTTGAAGCAGTGTCTTATTTCATGTATGATGCCATCTGTGTCACAATTGACCGGCTCCTCGTTTGGTTTCCTACTCTTGGAAGCCCTAAACTTCTTAATCATGATGCAGGCGCTCTAGCCATCCCAGTTGTCGCAGAGTGTACTTTCTCGTATCGATGACCTCTCCCCCCCTCCACCAACAAAGCAAAAAACATGGCCGCCACAAAACCACGCCAATTCTCGAAAACGAGAAATACAAACAGAAGCTCCCAGCCAATCAGAATCATCAACACAAAAATTCTTTTGATTTGGGTGGCTGAGGAGAACTAAATAAACATTAGCTCGCTTTTTTTATTATTAGGTATTTACCAACAAGGTCAAAACAGGAAATCCAGACATTGAACAAAAAAACAATCAACACAATTAATAAAAATTTTAAAAAAGGAGATGCACGCTAGCACACACACAAATGTGTACACAAACAAACACATATGCATTATATCCACATAATATGAGAGACAGAAAGAAGAGAGAGTGCGCGGGGGGGAAGGTTGTGTGTGTGTGTGTGGGGGGGGGATAAAGAGACAGACGGACATAGAATTTGTACTCATTGCACAAATGCACACTCGCACAAACATGCACACGTACATGTCTAAGTCGAATGAGAAATGATTCTAACCATCAAAGTCAAAAATGCCGCAATCATTGCCGCCAACCTGGCGTTTTGACCGACGGTTCGTCGGAAACCAACCCTCAGCAGGCAAATCGTCTGGGACTCTCTGAGCCCGTGTTCTGACAAAACGCCTGTAAAAGAAAAAAAAACAAGTGCATCGCCGGGCGCCGGTCTGTAATGTTTCAGTGAATTTGGATCAAGGGATGTTTTTTTGAGCAGGGGACGAACAACAGCAGATTTGTATTCCTGGGGAAAGGTGCCAGACGTGAGGGAGGCATTAACAACATTGGTTATGTAGGGGAGCAAAACATCAATACAATCAGACAATATGGATGCAGGTGATGGGTCAAGTTCACATGATTTTCTAGGCGAACTAGCTATGACCTTTCTCACATCATCCTCAGTCACACAACTGAAGGATGTTAAAGATTGCCCTGAAAAAGAACTATCGTTATCCAAGAGGGGGTGCAGTGAAGTTTGAACTGTCCAGATTGTCTCGTATTGTTTTGATTTTGGCATTGAAAAAGTCAGAGAAAATGGACTGGCAGTTCGGAAGGAGAGAAAACAGTAGGGAGCACAGCTTTACTTTTTCGGCCTAGAAAACTGTTTGTGAGCTGATACAGCTGAGCAGATGTTTTGCAATCTAGAATTTTCTTGGAAAAGAAAGACGACTGAGCATCAAAACACAATTCTGTCCACATAGTGTTTCTTATTATTAAAAATCTCCTCATGAACATGGAGGCCGGATTTGGTCCACTGCCGCTCAGCTCTGCGTCGGTCTGCCTTGGCAGCCTCCTCTTCAAACTGTTTGTGGTATCCGCTTTGCTGGCCCTCGTCCGCACTGGTTCCCTGCAAGAATACGAGCCTGGGGGTAACAAAATTTGGGAATAACTCTCTCCGTATGCAGTGTT
Organism: Phymorhynchus buccinoides; assembly: GCA_017654935.2. NCBI lineage: Eukaryota > Metazoa > Mollusca > Gastropoda > Neogastropoda > Raphitomidae > Phymorhynchus > Phymorhynchus buccinoides. The sequence goes on from JAGGCT020000035.1 coordinate 4,432,895, forward strand.
AATTGTGGCCCATGGGTACATAAATGAAATGTGACATTTTGAAAGGAAATGACGACATCCATCCAACAATCAAACTGAACCATCGAGAAACACTCCAAGCGATGTCGGTACATTTCAAAACGCTGGATTACAATTGTCACAATCCAGTAAACTCATAAGTGGTTGTGGTTCCTAAACACTAAACTATTTACCACATTGTGTCAATTGAATTTCATCTTACCTCCTCTTCAAACTGTTTGTGGTCTCCGCTTTGCTGGCCCTCGTCCGCACTGGTTCCCTGCAAGAATACGAGCCTGGGGGTAACAAAATTTGGGAATAACTCTCAGTTGTCATATCTACATATTTACAATCCTGCCGACGAACAATGGACAGTTTACGTAGTTAGTAGTTTAGTTTCAAGTTTAGAGAGTTTAGAAGGTACGTTGTTACTTCCCTCTTGGTCTGAAGCCGACAAAAAATAAAAAGGGGGACATTTGTAGACACATAGAGGGAGGGAAACATGTACTGGAGAGCAATGCCCGGAGCGCAAGAACAAAACCAGTAAATGTCCCGCATCCTTTTAATAATAATACAGATATAGTGTAGCAGTGTCACCACGCCTCGGTTAAACCTCATCGCTATGGCACCGCCACATTTTTAGCAATCAATCTTTAGCTTACTTTGTAGTGCGATTTCTCACACCAGAGGGCATGACGCTCCAAGTGGGGCTAATCCTCTCTATATTATTAATAATGGTGGGGATAAAGAAAGAGAGAGACAGTGAGTGGTCCTACCATCACTCTCTCTCTCACTACGCCCATATGTAAGAAATCGCTTTACAAAATATCCGTGGACGCGTCCGTATCGAGCCGTATTACAACCCTGGCGTGATAAGCCCCTTAGTGCATTGACTGCCCTCTGGCGTGAAGAATATCGCCATAGGTTGTCGATTGATTAACATATCTAACCAAGTCCCTGACGTATGGAAAGAATTATCTATCTGAAAAGAGCACATAATCGTCATTTTACAGCGTATAGATTAGAAAATAACTAGGAAACCAGACCGTCATAAACATATTTAAAACAGACACTGCAACAGACACGATGCCCATGCTGTGCTTCTTTCGATGAGAATTAAGTAGGATACATAGTTTATAAATGCTTCCACAAAAAAAGATTATAAAAATTTACCAAATTGTGCAGAGAAGAGAACAGTGTGGTTTACAGACTAAAATAATTGACAAAGCCAGGGGAAGCGATTCAGTGGTATATACAATGATTGCAGTGGTAAAAATAGGACGCACTTCAAATTTGAGGCTGCTCTTTAAAATGATGTTTGTTTTCAATTGTCGCACGCCACAAACGAGTGCGAATCCGCGCTTGTTTGGATCTACTCCTCAAGTGATATGCCAAAGGCTAATATTAAACAATTTGTTCATTGTTCATGTTGTCGTTGTCATTTCTCTCTCTCTGTGTCTTTGTCTCTTTTTCTTTCTCTCTCAAAACCTTTCTCTTCCAGCCACGAGTCTAGCGAGTCAGTGATTCCTAGACTAGCGTGCGAAGAGAAGAAAGAAGGGGGGTGTGAGTGTGTGTGTGTGTGAGTATGTGTCTGCAGAGTTTGAGTACTCGTAAAAGCAATGCCAACCCAACCAGAAAATGATCTGTACCTGTGTGCAAGAGTGCGTGCGTTGAACAAGTGTAGCTTGTCAAACAACAGTGTGCCCCATCAGAGAGAACGGTTTTTTTCCTGTGTAAAAAGGTGTGTGTGTATCGTTGGGGGTATGTCGGGGGTGGGAGAACGGAGATAACGCTCGATGGCGTGCGTGCACGTACGTTCGTCTCTCTATCTCTCTCTGCGTCTCTCTCTCTCTCAATACTGATCCTCTAAGCTCTCTGTGCTCTCTCTCTCGTGGTTTATTGAATAGGCCTTGGGCCCCTATTACAAGTGAGTTACCACATTGAGTCAATTGACTTTTATTTTGCCTACTCTTCTAACGCATTTGTGGACCCCAAAGTGCAAGCCCTCATCCGACAGTGGTATTTTCCGCTGCAAGAAGTAGCAAACACCAAATTTAAACATGATTTGGCGAGGAGACTCTCTCCGTATGAAAGAGAGGAGGGAGAGAGAAAGAGAGGAGAGAGAGAGAGATGAGACGATTTTGAGAGAGAGATGACGAGAGAGAGACGAGAGATGAGCAAGATGAACCAGCAAGAAAGAGACTCCAAGAGGTCAGTAGAGGGAGGGAGAGGGAGATAGAGGGAGAGGGAGAGGTGGGAGTAGAGAGATAAGAGGTTGTGGAGAGGAGAGACTAGACTAGAGAGGAGATTGTTTCAGAGAGAGAGAGACATCTTGCAGGAGAGAGAAACTGTTTGAGGTCTCCGAGAAGAGAGCCCTCGACCGCACTGGTTCCGAGAGAGGAGAGAAGAGGAGGAGGGAGGCGAGAGTTGGAGATGAGAGGATCTGTTGCGAGAACTTGGGCAGCACGAGATTTTCAGGACCAGTAGTGATGGAGGGAGAGAGGATTGAGTTGTTGGAGGGAGACTTAATTTCCATGGCGAGGAGGGGAGAGGATGACGGAGATCAGAGAGAGCGAGCGAGCGAGAAACGACGAGGATGGAGGGGGAGGCGGAGACGGAGTTGTGAGCATAGAGAGAAGACTAGAACTCATTTTCCACGATGAGAGAGAGAGTCGGAGGAGGGAGGATAGAGAGGAGACTAGAGAGAGATTTTCGGGAAGGGAGTTGAGGAGAAGAGTTGAGGAGGGAGAGAGGAGCGACGACGACTCATGAGTCAGAGAGGCGAGCGAGGAGCTGTTGACGGACGTAGAGAAGTGAAGAGGCACGAGGAGGCGAGAATGTGAGAGAGGGAGAGAGGGAAGAGAGACAAAAAGAGAGAGGAGAGGGATGAGAGCGCAGAGGAGGAGAGAGAGAGAAGGAGGAGAGGATGAGGAGAAGAGAGAGAGAGAAGAGAGAGAGGAAGAGAGAGAAGAGAGAGAGAGAGAGAGGGGGGGGAGAGAGAGGTTGTGAAATTTGGGGGGATCTGGAAATAGTTAGGGGGGCGGGGTAACACACACACAATAAGTAAGACTGTGTGTCAGCAACTCTTTTTCTTTCTATTCCCTGACCATTTAGGTTACTCTCTCTCTCTCTCCCTATACCACCCCTATGGTTTTGTTTTTACCTTGTTGTTTTTATCCCTTTTTAATACGTGGTTAGATTTACGTGGTGACAGCCCCTGACATGGCTTAGTTGTCGACGGGGCTATAATTGTAATCTAATCTTAATATCTGGCCTAGCCAATAGACGCCGAGTCGCCCTTAAACTATAGCCCTGGCAAAAAGGGGGAGGGGGTTATAGGGGTTCTAGGACCTGCTTTACTTTTTTAAAAAAGATAATAAAAAATAAAGAAGAGAAAGAAAAAAAAGAGGGAAATCCATGACTCTGTATCTCAAACCAAAAAAGTTTTACTTGAAAAATAAAGAAAAAAAAAAATAACACAGGGACTCTTATTCAAAAAAACAAA
>JAGGCT020000035.1:4436896-4455744 GCA_017654935.2 Phymorhynchus buccinoides
AGGTCAACTTTTATTCATCAAGAAAGGTCGGATTACAGACAGTGCTAAAATCATACTGAAAACACCATTTTTCATAGATTTTTGCCGCCCACAAATGATTCAACTGCATCAGTCGGTTCAATGGTCAACCTACGCGATATTTTTCACTGGCCAGAGGGCAGTCATGCACCAGGGGCTTATCACGCGATTTCTTACTTGGGCGTAGTGAGAGAGAGAGTGATGGTAAGGACCACTCTCACTGTCTCTCTCTCTTTCTTTATCCCACCTAATATATAGAGGGATTAGACCCACACGAGCGTCATGCCCTCTGGCGTGAGAAAATCGCACTAAGTTTCTCATTAACCTTCCTGTCTGTGCCTTTCTGACCCTACTTGAGTGTTGCTATGTTGTTGTTGTTATCATCGCCACCCTGGCTAAAGGCTCCAGGGATCATCCCAACAGGCCGAATCACTTGAAACACTAGGTACAAATGCACCAGCTATGGATGAGAACATTTCGTGTGTGGCCGTTTTTATTTACTCCGCCACATGGGCAGCATCACTCCGACTTCGGAGGAGTGTTGCTATGAATATACATTTAGATCACGATAAACAACATCAACATTTCATTACATTACATCCAAGAAAGGCAACAAGCTAGAAAGCTTCATCAAAGAACACCAATACTGATAAAAGGGGGAAAAGCAAATTAAAACTTGGCATCCCACATTATCTTTAGAAGAAAACAGTGGTGGATTTCTTCTGAAAGTGCAAAAAAGGAAGAAATCCAAGCCTGACAATGTTACAACAAAAATCAACAAGGAGAAATAAGTTCCGTAAATTAAAAATATGAACAGAATAAAACACAAACGCACACACACACCACTCAAATTTCTTTGTAAAAATGTAAAATTTTTGGTCATTCAAATAAAATAGTAACACTTACTAGGGATAAGATGATCAACACAATGTGACATACAAGGTAAACATTTTATTCATCAAGAAACGGTCAGATTACAGACAGTGCTAAAATCATACTGAAACACCATTTTCATGATTTTGCAGCCCACAAATGATCAACTGCATCAGCGGGTCAATGGTCGACCTATGGCGATATTTTTCACGCCAGAGGGCAGTCAATGCACTAGGGGCTTATCACGCGATTTTCTTACTTGGGCGTAGTGAGAGAGAGAGTGATGGTAGGACCACTCACTGTCTCTCTCTCTTTCTTTATCCCCAACTAATAATATAGAGAGGATTAGCCCCACACGAGCGTCATGCCTTCTGGCGTGAGAAAAATCGCACTAAGTTTCTCATTAACTTTCCTGGCTGTGCTTTCTGACCCTACTGAGTGTTGCTATGATGTTGTTGTTATCGCACCCTGGCTAAAAGGCTCCAGGGATCATCCCAACAGCCGAATCACTTGAACACTATGGTACAAATGCATCAGCTAGGGATGAGAACATTTCGTGTGTGGCCGTTTTTATTTACTCCGCCACATGGGCAGCATCACTCCGACTTCGGAGGAGTGTTGCTATGAATATACATTTAGATCACGATAAACAACATCAACACTTCATTACATTACATCCAAGAAAGGCAACAAGCTAGAAAGCTTCATCAAAGAACACCAATACTGATAAAAGGGGGAAAAGCAAATTAAAACTTGGCATCCCACATAATCTTTAGAAGAAAACAGTGGTGAATTTCTTCTGAAAGTGCGAAAAAGGAAGAAATCCAAGCCTAGCAATGTTACCCCAAAAAATCAACAAGGAGAAATAAGTTCCGTAAATTAAAAATACGAACAGAATAAAACACAAATGCACACACACACTCAAAGTTCTTTGTAAAAAGAAAGTATGAAGTGTGTTGAATCCATTTCTATTAACATTACAGAAAACTAACAAGAAAACATATGTCCATGAAGTATAAAGAAAGGGAACAGAATAAAAAAACAAAATTAATTCCAAATACTTGCAGACGCTGACACCTTTGAAAAGTGACTAGAATGATGTTTTCATCACTACGCACATTTACACGTGTTTCGTGATTCATCATACTCAAAACTAACCACACACACTGTGACATGCACACACACACATTTTCGCTTCCAGACAAAAATAACTAACAAGAAAACATATTGAAATATAAAGAAAGGGAAAAGAATAAAAAAACAAAATTATTTTCAAATATTTGCAGACACTGACACCTTTCAAAAGTGACTAGAATGATGTTTTCATCACTACACACATTTACACGTGTATTGTGATTCATCATACTAAAAACTAACAACACACACACACTGTGACATGCACACACACATTCTCGCTTCCAGACAAAAATAACTAACAAGAAAACATAATTATGTCCATGAAATAAAAGAAAGGGAACAGAATAAAAAACAAAATTATTTTCAAATATTTGCAGACACTGACATCTTTCAAAAGTGACTAGAATGATGTTTCCATCACTACACACATTTACACGTGTATCGTGATTCATCATACTCAAAACTAACAACACACACACTGTAACATGCACACACACATTGATAAATCTATCCCAAAGATTAAAAAAACACAAAATAAAAAAACCACAACGGAAATGCTTGGTGGAACGAAGAATGCGAAACTGCAAATGAAAAGAAAAAAGAAAGATTTAAGGCATATTGCAAAAAGAGATCAGCAAGCAATCACAAAAAAATGAAAGAGGCTGGTAAGGAAAGTGATGATGCAATAGAAAATGCACAGATACAACACTGGAATGTTTTTTGCAACACTGATCAATCAATCAATCAATCAAAAAATTTATTGTCTTTAAAACATAAAGAAATTCTTTGTCTGGCATGCACATAAAACACATATACAAATAGAGACAATAAGACAATATACAGTAAATACATCATCAACATTTAAATTACAATACAATATAAGACACACACCACACACAACACACACAACACCCTCGCACACGCACACACACACACACACACACCACCCCCTCCCCTTCCCCACAACATATTTTTCAAAAACTCCACCCTCAATCATGCCTTTCCCCCCTCACACACACATAGAGAGAAAGAGAGCTAAACAAACAATTTGTATAAAAGTAATAAGGACAACAAACATTTATAAAAGGGGCTACATAAAAACAAGGTTTAGATTATAAAAGCCAATGCTGAATACTAGAACAATGTAAAATAATGTATGCTAAAGTCAACACACATTCACCCTGGCTCTCTCTCTCTCTACTAATCCTCTCTCTACCCCCGCCCCTCTCTCTCTCCCCTCCTCTCTCTCTCTCTCTCTCACTACTCCTCTCCCCCCCCCTCTCTCTCTCACACACACACAGAGCTTAAAACCAACAATTTGTATAAAGTAGTAATGGGACAATATGCATAAAACAAAATAAAAATGAATAACATCCCAAGCATAATACACAAAAACAAAGTTTAGATTATAAAAACCAATACTGAATACTAGAACACTGATGTTAAAGATTGTAAAGATATAGGGAAAGTATGGGAAGAACAAAATGGATTTACATCACCTCAGTATCCTATAAAAATAAATAACAATAATCTTCCTAATGCTCAGGAGAAGGCAGAAGCCTTTGAAGACATGTTTGCCAATGTTAGCTGCCCTGAGGGTCTGACAGATGCTGACAGAAATTATAGAGAACACGAGGAAAATTATGAAGGATATGGCGATCCAACACCAGACAATAGCAATTGTATTAATGCTCCGATCACTATACAAGAACTAAAAGAAGCCATAAGATCAATCCCCATCAGAAAATCATCAGTTGGTTTAGATGCAATATCCAATCAGATGCTAAGAAATTTACCAGAAAATTTTATTATTTTTCTTCACGCCTTATTTAGTACATGTTGGAGCAATGGTGAAATGCCAAAAATATGGAAACAGACAATCGTTGTTCCGATTCACAAACAAGGCAAGTGTAATAATGACATTAAAAATTATAGGCCAATTGCATTAACATCACATGTATGCAAACTTTCAGAGAGAATTGTTTTGAACAGACTTGTGCATTATTGTGAAAAAAAGACGTAATTCCTATTGATCAAGCTGGCTTTCGTAAAGGGCAATCAACGACGGAAATTTTAGTAAAATTGTCCACAAACATAAAGAAACAATTTGCTAGATGTAAATGTGTATTAGCCACTTTTTTCGACATAAACAAAGATTACGATCAAGTGTGGCATTTCCAGCTCTTCAATAAACTTAAAAACATTGGTCTATATGGAAACGTATTCAATTATGTAAAAGATTTTCTGAGAGACAGGGTAATTCAAACTAGAATAGGAACATCATATTCAACGAAAAGAAATTTATCGATGGGAATCCCTCAAGGGTCAGTTTTAGCTCCTCTTCTTTTCACCATATTAATGTATGATCTGCCAAATAAGTTATCAAATAACGTTGTATTAGTTCAATACGCAGATGACATATGCCTGTGGATGGAGGTAACTCTAAAAAAAAAGAAAACCCCACAGCGTAGCATAAACCACAACAACAAAATATATCAACGAGAGCTTGACAAAATGGAGAATTATATGAAGTTAAATGGATTAAGCTTATCTATTGAAAAAACAAATATTGTTTTCTTTAATAGTGGTTCTAATCTGGATAAAATACCTACATTTACATTGGGTAACACGCCTCTCAAATATGTTACCAAAGTTAAATTTTTAGGAGTTTATTTCACGTCAAAATTAACATGGAACGTTCATATTGAATATTTATTAACAAAGACGCGAAAAACGTGTATCTAAACAAAAATGGGGACAAGATTCATCTACGTTGATAACTCTGTGTAAAGCTTTAATGATGTCGAAATTAACATATGCACAAGAAATATGTTTTTAGCGCTCCAAACTATTTGTTAAAAAAACTACAAAGCATTGAATGCAAGGCTTTAAAAATAGCACTAGGTCTCCCAGTGCATGCATCGTCAACTCGTACATATTATGAGGCTCAAATGCTTGCATTAGAAGAATACAGAGACTTCACATGTTGTAAATTTGTCTTAAAACATGCAGTTGTTAAAACACATATTGCTTCAGAAATAAAAATGAGGTCAGATATTGATTTTCCTAAAAGAGCTAAGACAATATCTTCTCAAGTCACATTAGCTACATACACATCAAAAACTATAACTGACTCTGGTCTTTCCACTGACATAGGTGCTGTATCTGTCAGACCATCAGTGTTTCCTATACCACCATGGGAACTCCACAAAGCGCATTTTGATATTGACCACACAAATATAAAAAAGATGAAAACATCAATATGCTATGCCAAATGTCATATTGAAGAAAACTAAGCCAAATATTTAAAAAATATACACTGATGGTTCATGCATAGATAGAAAAACAGGATGTGCATTCTTAATACCAGACTTAAAAATAGAGAAATGATTTTACATTGGTTTAAACAAATCGATATTTACAGCAGAATTAACTGCAGTACTTATGGCGTTACATTATCTTATTAACTTTCCAAAAAATATATGTCAAGTTCTTTTCTTTGTAGATTCAAAATCAGTTATTCAGGCATTAAAAACATTACAGCTACACACTAGACCTGAAATGATTATTGAAGTCAGTTGTTTGATACACATGCTTATTGTACGAGGTACTCAATTAACATTTTGTTGGATCCCATCTCATTGCTCTTTTTATTACAATGAAAAGGTAGACAGGGCAGCAAAACATGGAGCCAAACATGGTTTTCATTCTGAATGCCTTGATTTCCTCCTATCTCTGCACGAACAGTGCAACTTACTTAAGTTGCACATTTGGAAAAATTTCCAATATAATATTAAACATCGCGATAATCAAGAACAATTCGATATTAAAGGTATTAAACATAACTTTAGTGTCAGTAGAAAGTTACTTGCTTTAATGCATAAATGGAAACTAGATGCCTTTAAAACAAAATACGTTAAAAGCATAGTTTGCATATGTGGAAACAAAATAACTAATAGTCATATTCTATCATGTAATGACCTAAAGACATTTTTTATTCCTGTCTTGTTGCAAAATAGCGCTTGTAGTATTTTTAAATCAACAGCCTTAACGTATAAGTTTTTCGTTAATTTAGAAAGCAGTCCAATATGGAAGTACTTGTAAATAATATCCATTATATTACTATTAGGTGGGTTATGATATTGGGTTGTTTTTTTTTTTTTCTCTTTCCCTTATCTTAGAACTCGGTTTAGCATAGATAATTATTTGTAATGTGCTTCTATTGCTATTATTGGGATGATGGGCAGGGTGGGGAGGGGATGTGCGTCGGGTGGGGGGTGGGGGAGGGGGGGGGTGGGTGAGGGGGGCGCAAGGGGGTAATGTTGGGTTTTGTTTTCCAGTTGGGGTGATTTTTGTTTTTTACTGTTACTGGTTTTATTCCTATCTTATGTGGTTTATGTATTACTTCTACAGTTCAGTCCTATCCATTCACATTGATTGTGCATACACTTGCATGTATCCACTTTGATATTTCACAAACATATACACAAATTCACATGCACGCAACCACTTTAACATGCATACATTTTTTTTCATCTATTGTTTCTTATTTTTTATTGATTGATTGATTTTTTTGGGGGTCTAATGTCACACACATTCTCGCTTCCAGACAAAAATAACTAACAAGAAAACATGTCCATGAAATATAAAGGGAACAGAATAAAAAACAAAATTAATTCCAAATATTTGCAGACGCTGACACCTTTGAAAAGTGACTAGAATGATGTTTCCATCACTACGCACATTTACACGTGTCTCATGATTCATCATACTCAAAACTAACCACACACACACACTGTGACATGCACACACACATTCTCGCTTCCACACAAAAATTCAGGAATGTTAAAACAATGAAAGACAAATTCACATGTTTTCAAAAATTCCTAGTGTAATATCGTCAAACAAAATTGTAATGTCACATAATAGATCTTTGCCAAAATGTCACAAGACAGATCTTTGCAAAAACGTTACATGACAGATATTTGCAAACAATATTGAATGCCAAAATGTCACATCACAGATTTACATGACAGATCTTTGCAAAAATGTTGAAAAATATTGAATGCCAAAATGTCACAACACAGATTTACATGACAGATCTTTGCAAAAATGTTGAGTGACAAAATGTTACATGATACATCTTTGCAAAAACGTTGCACAACAGATCTTTGCAAAACATGTTGAGCATGGTTTTAAACAAAATGTCGGTCAAATCATCCAACACATCAATGCACAATGCAGATCTTTTGCAAAACTGTCACTGTTGAGTATTAACACTGGGCATAGTGGCACAAAAGATAACTTGCAAAATGCCACAAAATGCTAATATACATTACTGGACATATTGCACGACAGATGGCTTAGCCTGGACATATTCAAGGGTTAAACCTGACAATTTTCAAAAAAAGGAAATGGAGCAACACTCACACGAAGCTGAGCACCTCAATTTAAAGCAATTTGGACGCATAAACAGAACGGCAATCAGGTTTTCCCTGTTTTTTTGCAGGGTGGTTTTTTTCGTTGCATAACTTTGTTGAAAATAATATTTTTGTTTAGATTTCGTTAAAAAACAATATTTAAAAAAAAAAGGATTTCCTTCCTGAGACGAAAGCAGTAAGCCAAGCATGCATAAATGCCAGATGATAAAATGCCATTACCACTGACATAAAATGCCATTATCACAGGCATGAGCAACTTAGGATGAGCATTTTGTTTTGTTTTTTACTGCCAGGGAGTAATCAAACCAGTAGGGACTTAGTGTGTGATATAGTTAGTTGGGCATAGTGAGAGAGAGAGAGAGGGAGATGAATTCCTCTCTCTCTCTCTCTCACTACGCCCAACTAAGAAGATCACGGGCTAAGCCCCTACTGGTTTGATTGCCCCCTGGGCAGTCAAATCAGCAGTAGATGCCATTATCATGGTAGATAATGCTTGGGTGGATAATACTAGATATTTGAGATTCAAGATTCTTTAATCAGCCAATGCACATTGAGTGTACAAAATAAATCATTTTTGGTTTTGCAAAAACAAGCAAACAAAAACAACGGAAACATGTAGTGCATGGATGGATAACCAATGCATCATTATAAATGTATAACAAATATATGACTACGAGGGCCTCTTATTATATTTTGCAATGTGAAGATTATGATTGTTACAAAAGGGTAAATAGTGTCATGAGATAGACCATTATCACAACACTTATACTTATGTTGCAAATTTTCCGCCTTGTCATAGCCGTTGAGCAAAGCAAAACGTCCAACAATGTGAATGTTGATCCAAAGCTGTGAAAATCTCTTTAATTCCGAGATTTTCTGTCTATAAAGATGTGCATTTATACTCAAGAAGAGACATTCAAACAAATGCATTAGATGTTTATAAATTGTTTTGAGACCTTGCACAATCAGATATTAAAGTTCACAATGGGCTCAAGAATTTTCAGTAAAGCAGAAGAATGTTAAAAAAAAAGTGACCGTTACAATCATCAAGTGACTGCTGCGACTGTTAAAACCATAGTCAATACAAAGCCTGTTGTAGAAAATGATCTCTGGACAAGTGCTGATGAGATGGAAAACATAATGAGCATTTCATCAGGAAGCCTTGATAAAACCTTGCTAGAACACCCGAGTATGTGGAAATATTATAATCGTTGAGTGCCCCAGTAGTTTCTCTGCTCTTAAAAAAAAAAAGGGAGGCTTTGGCGAAGGAAGATGCTTGAGAGTTTGCTGAGGGCGTTATCTTTTACATACCCCAGTCAACCTGGTGCCATAACTGTTTGGTTTGAAGAATATTATAGTGTGTGTGTGTGTGTGTTTGTGTTTGTGTGTGTGTGTGTGTGTGTGTGTGTGTGTATTGTTCTAGTTAGGGAAACCTCTAAAATCTTGACAAGCCAGAAGGAGGATGCACACAGCCAATTTTCCACATTATAAAATATAGTAAGAAGCCCTCGCATGGTAACAGATTCAGGTTATATAGTTATGCATCTCTTGCTCTCGTTCTAACTTAGTCTTACTTTCAGACACATGCCAATTCCCCAGGAAAGTGAGCTAACTGAATGTTGATTGGCTATTATGACAGCATGTTTCTAGCCTCACTGCAACACACACAGGCACACGTGCACACACACAAATACATAATTATAAGCAAACCAACACACACAGGCACGCACGCACACACACAGCAAACACATTCTTCATTATTTCATCACAGCAGCTTTGTCTGCGTTCCTTTGCACCTCTGCAACGTCTAGAGCCTCATCTAGACGCTGCCTTAGATTCGGAGGAAGGTTGGAAAAGAAGTCAGAAACCATCTTCTCATCCTGTAACGGGAAGTTATAAAAGGGAAAAAAGATATGACAAATTAATGATGATGATGATGATACTGATGAACCACTAGAACTCTCAAATCACCCCATAGAATCTCAAATCATGCGTGAGATTTACCCTTTAAAACCTCAAGTAGGTGGTCAGATGATGCATTAAAGTATGTGATCGCACTAGGAATTTTAAAAGTCTTATTCTACCCCTTCCCCCTAACCAACGACCTGTGTCAGAATCTGTAATTTGAATTTACAGCCTTCAAGAGTTTCGATATCTTTTTCTAAAAATCTGTAATACTCTTTTACAGATATTTTGCGCACTTCTTCTACCCAGTCTGTCTGCCAATTCATTCCAATAAATATCACAATGTGACGGAACCCAATTAAAGACCAAGCCAGAAGCCTTTTGAATGAGAAAATGAAATGACTGATTTTGATCATAACAGACCTGTTTACCCCAAATCTTCACTGTCTGAGTAATCCCAAGCTCTGAAAACAGTAATTTTAGGCATCTGTCCATAATTTTGCTGTCCGAGAAATCCTTTCACCAGAATTTTTCGCTGCCGTCAAACCTTTTGCTGAGCGAAAGGGCGTGAGGGGAGGGGGGAGGGGGGGGGGGGGGGCCGTACACACATGCTACATTCCCATCCAAACCAAACTTCCACAACTGCCGAAATTTTGTACTTCGTATCTAGAAAAATGGCGGCATGGAGAAATAAAACGGAAGTATTCATTCAAGGGACATCACACTCGAAAGTGATACCTTTGACACAGCTGTTTCGGGAGGAACATTTAGTTTATCTATATTTTCAGAAGTTGTTTCAAGCCAACTTTAGTTTACCATAAGTTGCTTTTCATAAATTACAATCACGAATATGTTGTAGTCAGTTGGACTATATTGCTAGATGTTCACTCATGGGCAATTTTAATTATGTTTGTGTATTATTCAAGAACATTTTCTACTAAATATATTGTATGATACTGCTCAACAAAAATAAGTTTTTACCATAAATCTGATGGAAGAAATATATTAAAAATACAATGAAGAACATACAGCCCAAATATTTTTACAAGCAAAAGCTTGGTGCAGTTTTTATCTAAGATTTCTAAATTCAGTCTTTTAACTAAATAGCTTGATTTTGTATGGGGTGGAACAGCTGTGTTGATAGCAGATGACAGAGTAGCAAGTACGGCTCAAACGCCATGCCTTCTTTTGATTTCTTCTGCTTTTTTTTCCGCACTCGTTCAGTGGAAATGCAGATTTTTTTGTTGCTGACCGTAATAGCGTAATCGGAGGTCTCAAAACGTAATAATTACGGACAAAATCCGTAGGAAAAACAGGTCTGTTATATAAGTCAAATCTGTCTCTAAACTTTATGGGTTTAAGTGTAAGATTTTGAGTCAACACAGAAAACAACAACTTTAAGTTAAGCACAATCATAATATAGGAATGTTGATGCATCGCAAAGCCATGAGAATGGCTACCAGCTCTGTCGTGAAAATAGAATGTCGCTCTAATCATAATAATAAGGAAATTGTATATATTGCCCATCCTACTATGTAGACTACAGGGGGCGGCCTATATACAATAGAAATGGAACACACACACACCCCACCCCACCCCCTCTTTCACCAATCTTGAAATGACTTTTCTATATTAAGTCCAGAAATTACAAACCCAGCGTCTGCAACATAATTGTTAATCAAAGAATCATCAGCATAATTTATACCTTTAAATGGTTAGGATTACTTGGAATGAATATGGGAAGGAAATGAAATAGCCAGAAGATGAGAATTATGTTGTTATCGTATCCTGGCCTAAAGACAGAAGACTCCAGGGATCACCCCAACAGCTGAAGCACTTAAACACTATGGCACAAATGCACCAGCCAGGGATGACAACATTAGTGTGTGTGACCGTTTTTTGATTACCCCGCCACGTGGGCAGCTACACTCCGACTTCGGAGGATCATGAGGATTATCGCTCTTTCTTTTTTAAATCATCATTTGACATGTCAAAATCTGCTCTCTTAAGTTCCCATGGACGAATAGGAGATGTAATCAAACGTTTAGCTACATCTTTACTTTTTAATTCTGATCTTGTTTGAATGCTTGGTATAAGTGGCTATTATTGACAAAAATGTTACTTTCCTTGCTCTTTTTGGAAACTGAAAATCTGATCTAAGGTTGCTTTCATTGACGCTAACATTTTCAATTGCACTCCTTATTAATTTATGGTAATGATGACGAAGGCGATGATGATGATGATGATGATGATTATGGTGACACAAGAAACTTACTCCTCGGAAGTATGTTGACTGGGAAATCGTGATGTTCCTTCTGCAAAGTACAGGAAATTATATACCATTTAACACATCAATCAACATCAAACACGTCCATTTCATCAACACACAAACACAACAGAATAGTTCAATCCATCTTCTTCTACGAATCAATCGCTTAAACTGGTTCCTGTCAAGTATGAGCGCAGATGCGTCATGCTGCCCTTATGCATCCTAAGAAAATAATTAGGCCCAGCAAGTCTGACTTTGGCTAGAGGAAATATTTTTGAAAGTGTTTCTTGAAAAAAGACAGAAGAACGGACCGGTAAGCAGAAAGATAGTAGATGACAGTAAGCCAAGCGAAAAGGCAGAGTCAAAGAGAGAGCCAGATTAGAGGAAGTTACAAGCACAGAACTTCCAGGAGGTGGGGGAAACTATTTATACCAAAGTGCTCCTGGTATCCCTGCGAGGGGGGATTGAAAGTAAAAAACATAATTTCCTAAAAAAAGCACTTTTATCACCTGACAGGCATCCACAATATGGCAAGCCATATCAACACTCTCCCAATCACCATTTTCAGCTCTTCCCTGCTCCCTTACCCCCTCCCGGTGATCTTACGTTTTCCTAAAAATAACATTTGTACCTACACACACGTGCATACATACGGAGAGGAAGAAAGGGGGAGGGTAAAAGGAAAAGAAACACAAGGGACTAGAGGAAAAAGAGGAGGGAGGGTGAAAGGAAGCTGAGTGAGTGAGTTAGTAAGACATAATTGAGGGGGGAAAGGAGTGAGTGAGTGAGTTAGTAGACAAATGAATTAAAGGGAGAGAGCTAAAGAAGAGGGGGTGGGGGTGGAGGAGGTAGAAGACAGACAGACAGAGACAGAGTTTATTGTAGAAGTTATTTGTCAAACAAAACCAAAAACCAAACTTACAAAGGGCACAGTGGACTGTCTGGATTCAATGCCAAGGCTCTATTCTTTCTAGTTACATCCTGCTTGCTTTTCACCTCACACTGCACCCTCTTCGCGTTGTCGAGCATAGCTGCAACATAACAAATCGTAACAAGTCCACATTAAGACATCATAGGTTAGGTTAGGTTAGGTTAGGTGCATTTTAGTCACAGAGGCGTCTCTGTGAAATTCGGGTTGCTCCCACCTGGAGAGCGGGGTTTGTCGCAGCCAGAGGCCATCGGTGCTTTTTCTTACAAACTTCTATTCATGGACAAAATCTCCCTGTATTTGACCATGACTTTCATCTTTCAACCTCTTTAAAACACACATGGGTATGTGGGAAGAAACTGGGGGGTCAGTGGGGAGTACAACAGGATGAGAGAAGAAGCGTGGTTACTGCATGCTACACATATCTATATAGTTAAAAAATCAGAACTTTACTGGTTTAGCACTAGCCTCTGGGCCCCCCCACTGCCTCCAGTATTAGTCCCACCATATTTAACGGGATTGAGTGATGAAGCAAGATGGAAGGAGCGGACACAGGACAAAAGTAATAATATATAATTTATGCAGGACCGGCCACCACGGTACGGGGATACTAGGCGTTGCCTAATACAGTTTTTTCTTTTCTTTTCTTCTGAGGGTACTAGGCGTGCGGTACTAGGCAGGGTTACCGGTACTCGGCAGTTGCGCTAGTATACATAAAATAATATTATTTAAACAAAGCACTGTTCATAACCACAAAATTTGAAACAATATTACAATATTATAAGAAAAGAAAGAAACAAAATTGCAAGGGAAATCAAAGTTCATGAGCTACGTTATTGCAACAAACACACACACTAATAGAGAATCACACAGTCGCATAGGTAATGTATTATGTCAAATACTAAATGCTCGAATAAACGATTACTTAGAATCAAACAATCTGCTAGCAAAAGAACAAGCCGGTTTTAGAAAAGACCATAGGACTTCAGATAATATTCTTATTTTAAACAGTATAGTAGACTATACCTTAAAATCACGTAACAGTAGATTATATGCATGCTTTGTTGATTTTCAAAAAGCATTCGATAACATATCACACGAAGGATTACTTATAAAAGTTTTAAAAAAATTGGTATTCAAGGTAAATGGTTTAATCTGATTAAAAGTATGCACACAAATACACAAATTTTCTCATCCGGCAAGAACGGGTTTCCTCACTCCATTTATGTACGAAGAGGAATTTTACAAGGAAACTCCTTAAGCCCGACATTATTTAATGTATTTATTAATGATATAATTAAGTGGTTTCCAGATGTAGATTCACCAAAAATTAGCCAATAAGAAAATAAAAGTATATCTTCTTTACTATATGCAGATGACCTCATACTTCTTGCAACATATAAGCATGGTTTGCAATTAAAACTTGATAAATTACACTTATAATACACATTAACAATGAGAAAACTAAAGTGTCAATATTTTCAAAAACAGACCCCAAAACTAGAACATTTTTTAGATGTGGCACACAAATCATTGAAACGACAGATCAGTACAAGCTAAGACTGTACAGGGGAAGATAAACATACTGTCTCTTTTTCCCTATATGAGTAGTGAGGACAGAAACACTGGTTCAAATTTTCGAACCGGTTTTAAACCGATTTTTCCTCTTCGAACCGGTCTTTCCGAACCGGTTTTTTTAACCAGTACTCGCATCAGTAGTTTCACCTATGCAAACATATTTATTTGTCAGAATATTCACACACGAACGCGCACACACATACACACACACACAAAAAACTTAGCTAAACTCCAACAACATTTTAATTTTTTGGGGGGGGGGGGGTGGGGAAACGGGGCATCTGCCAGTGTCAAAGGAAGGTGAGGGTAGGGGTGTAGTTAAAAAAATATAATAATCATAGGGAAAAAAATTAAACCAAAGCAAAAACAAAACGTAATATGGCGGTTGGAGTGTGAAGGATGGTGGCACATTCACAACGCAATGAACTAGCTTTGAGAACAATCAGATATGTAGCGGGAGGATAAGGAATACAAAAGTATAATAATCTTAATTATGTACCTGAACAGATAAACAAAATGAGAAGAGAAAATCTTTCACAATGCAAGGAAAAAATATCACACACGAGCGCGCACGCAGGCACACACAGTCACACACGCACATGCACGCACACACACATTCTCTCTCTCTCAGTCCCAGGGCTGGGTGGAGAAAAGCTGTTATTGCTACTATCTCTCTATTCTTACAACAGTAATGACATATTCTAATTTTAGACAATATCTTCAGTAAGCGCATTCATTTTAATCGAACAATAACTACTGAATGCACATTAAGCAGTTTATGAAGCGTGATAATAGGGTTTTTACGCCCTCTTCGGCCTTTCGGCCATGTGGGACATTGGGGATTTTACTTTAGATGCCTGTAAGTGGTGTGTGTGTGTGTGTGTGTGAGAGAGAGAGAGGCTGCTGAGAGAGAGAGGCTGAGAGAGAGAGGGGGGGGTGTGTGTGTGTGTGTGTGCGTGTGGGTGTGGGTGTGTGTGTGTGTGTGTGTGTAGTGTAGTGAAATCAAAACATTTTCGAACATATTTGCTCATCTTCTTAGCATAAGAATTTATAGAAATTAAATTAAATAAACTTAAAAAGACATTGTTTTATTGTTCCATTCACAGTTCTCTTGGTGATTAGTCATGTTTGTTGTTCCACTACCCCGATTGATCGCACTGCCACATTGCAAGCACAAAGCAATATTTTCTACAATCACTCCATCACTCTTTCGATTTTTTTTCAGGAGAAAATGCCTCCAAATGTTCGTTACTGTAGTTGTATGCCTAATCATTGGCCATACTTGCTCCTTACAACACCAGACAACTAGAAACAGCTACTCTCGGTTTACAAACACCCAATCTGCGCTGAGATTCAGTGTTGTTTTTTGAAAAGAATGCGTTATTCTAAGAAAAAACTTACTTTCAGTTTGCAGTTAAAAAAACCGGTTCACAGCAACTTGAACCGGTTTTTCGAACCGCATAATTTCAAGACCGGTTTTTCGGTTCAAACCAGTTTTTTCCCCCACCTCTATTATATGAGTAGTGAGGACAGAAACACTGGTTATGTCCCTTTGAAACGTGACACATTTTACACATCGGTAGGCCCGTTGAATTCTCTGTTCAAGTTCCAGTCTGAGTTTTTGGATAGCCTCCACTGTGAATAGTGTACACGTCCGCACTAACGATAACTCTATCAGCCCGGTTCGCCGAGCTTTTAAGTAATCCATCTTACCCTTTTAGAATATCTTTGATACAAGTACCTAGGAATTATATTTCATAAATCAGGAAAACTTGATATAGCATCTGAGCATCTTAGCAAGCAAGAAAATAAAGCAACACACAGCCTTAAAAGAATGATTAAAAATGAAAACATAAATGTTCAAGTTATTTTAAAACTATTTGATAGTCTTATCTCGCCAATATTAACTTATGGTGCAGATGTTTGGCTACTATTTACCATAAAATTAGATGACAACTTTAACTTAGAAAAGTTATTCACCCAATGCCTCTCAAATAAATTACAGCATGAACATATCCAGCATAATTTTTTAAAACAAATTTTAAGGGTTCATAAAAAAAAAGCTATAAATTTAGCGGTTATTGGAGAGCTGGGTAGTTTTCCTGTTAGTTTAACATCAATTTGTCAAATTATAAAATTCTGGCATCATATCTTAGAATCCAAACAAGATTTTTACATTAATGTCATTTACAATGAAATGCTAGACAATTAAACTAGTCAGTCACTATGGGTTAAATTCGTCAAATCTGTTTTAAACGCCCTTGGATTGACACATGTTTGGAACAACCAATACACGTTTAACATAAACAAATTATGTCATGTAATTCAAAATAAACTAAAAAAAGAATATATTTCATTTTGGAGAAAAATAAAATCTGAGACACAATCAAAACTAGTGAATACAGAACTGAACCCTATTTGACAAATCCTGTAACCCCACTGTCATCGGTAGCCTATCATGTTTTGGCCTTAAGTAGGCTATGCTAAGGACATTTTCGGACACACAAAATCACGCCAGTGGTTTTTCTTTTGCGTATTACACACCCAACGCACACACACTAACCACAACCACACATACGAACAACAAACACACACACACACACCACCCCCCACCACACACAATACACTACACACAACACTATCGGGGTAACCAACACACCCTTCAGAAGAACGAACCACCAGAAGAAACCTACAGCAGGGGTAGGAGAGTTGTAAAGGGAGCCTATTAAACCTTAGAAAGAAGGATTTTCGCCAATGCGGCACGTAACAGAGAAAGCGTTGAATCATGACGAACGACGATTGTCAACAGAGCATTGCTCACAGCGGATTCTGTGACGAACCAGCCTTCGTGAAGAGTGGTTACACAAACTGGTTAACCAAAAACAGATGTTATGCAAACTAAGAACTTCATGCCATGAGCTTAAAATAGAAAAAGGTAGACATTCTAATATACCTAGAGAGAAAAGGCTATGTTTACAATGTAATGAAGCAGAAGATAAAACTCATTTTTTTAGACAATTGTACAAAGCATACAGAAATAAGAACACAATTTATAAAACTCGTTGAAGAAAAATACAATATACATAATGTTACACCTAGCAAATTAATTACAAATGACGACCTTGTAAGTGAGCTTGCAAAATATAATAAACAGTTGTCTCAATCAATAGCCTCAATTGCCTGAAGGAGTAGTGCAACCAGTACAAAGAAAGAAGAAAAAACAGAAGTATTTAACAAAACATGTTCCGCAATTGAACTTTATAAATTGTTATTATTACCGTTATTGTTATTTTTATTAGTGTCATATAAAACCTTGTATTGGTTTTAAAGGGCAATAAATATTGATTCTGATTCTGATTCAGTCACACAAGCCATTCCAGACTGAAGGAGCACAGTGTGAAAAAGAGGATTCTCCAAAGGATTTTGTTTTAACACGAGGAGTAGAAAGCAGGCGTGAATCGGAAGAAGATCTGAGCTGGCGTGCAGGGGTGTAAGTTTGAATGATATCGATAAGATATTGAGGGGCAGTGCCATTGACAGAGTTGAAGGTGAGGCATGCAACTTTGTATTGAAAGTGAGCAGAAATAGGAAGCCAGTGAAGAGTGTGGAGTAGTGCCCGGTAATGTGTACTTTCCTTTTAGTTTTGAAGATCAGTCTTGCTGCTGCATTTTGAACTTTTTGAAGTTTTTTGTATTAGAGTTTGAGGGTAGCCATATAATAAATAATTGCAATAGTCGAGCCTAGATAGGACAAGAGAGCAAATAATGGTAAGAAGATGGTAGATGGAACTGATCTTTCGTAACTGTAAAGAATGCAGCTTTGCAGAGAGAGAGAGGCTGTTCACGTGGGTTTTTTTTATTGAAAGGTGGGAAATCATATTTACAACAAAAAAACACCAAGATTTTTTACAGAAGGTACAAAATCAACATAACAGTCACCAATTTTGATCGAGGAAGGTAAGGAATTACCCACAGAGAGTCCGTTAGAAGAAAGGATAATGGGTTCAGTTTGGTTATTATTCACTTGGAGTTTATTTGTACTCGTCCATTCCTTGACATCACCAACACATCCTTGAACAGTCTGGAGAGAAGAGTCAAAATCAGAGATAGATGTTTCCTTGTAAACCTGGATGTCGTCTGCGAAAGCATGATGATTTACAGTGACAGTGTGTTGCTAGACAATGTCAAACAGAGGTTGCATGTACAGAATGAAGAGGACAGGTCCTAGGACGGATCCCTATATCCATATATTAACTGAACATGACACACAGCTGAAATAACTTATCAAATCAACAACTGAACAGAACTAACAGCTGAAATTACATCAGCAGCACCAAATCGAGCAACTCGCAGTATGACACGAACAAACTGTTTTATTATTTTAAATTTATCTAATTGAATTTTTCTTTCTACAATAGCAAAAAAGTAAACTTATGCAGAAAGATCATAGAGAGCACACAAAGAGGGAGGGGTATGCTGTAGACAGGCGGGTAATATATCCCCTCTTGTCTTCCAGCTCAATGACGTTGAGTATGAGATTAATGCGTGCACACATGGGGGGGTGGGGGTATGCTGTAGACAGGCGGGTAATATTGGTAATATATCCTCTCTTGTCTTCCAGCTCAATGACGTTGAGTATGAGATTAATGCGTGCACACATGTGGGGGTGGGGGTATGCTGTAGACAGGCGGGTACTATTG
>JAGGCT020000035.1:4456244-4477057 GCA_017654935.2 Phymorhynchus buccinoides
AAGAACACTTGTAATTTCATCGTTGTTAATATTAATAAGCCACTGATCTACCAGGTTGGTTAAAGCGGTGTGGCACGAATGGTTAGCTCTAAACCCTGATTGGTTTTGATGAAATAAGTCAAAGGAATTGAAATGATTCAGAATATGTTTATTTATGTGCATTTCCAAAGGCTTAGATAGGGTAGATAAAATAGAAATGGGCCTGTAATTGGAAGGATCTTCGCAATCACCTGACTTGTGGATTGGTATTATTTTGGCTACTTTAAAAGCTTTGGGAATACGATTTTTTGAAATACATAGGTTGTAGACATATGTGAGTGTTTCAGCAATTACATGGGCAGATAACTTCAGTATCTTAGCATCAATTCCATCAATGCCTCGCGTGTTTGTCTGTTTCAAGTGTGTAAGAGTGTTGAAAACCTCGTGTACACTCAATAGCGGAATATCAGCACATTCTTTAACTTTTTTAGTATCACAGAAGTTCTGCAGAATATTTTAGATTGTTTTCTGAAGTTCTATTTGATGTTATTATTGTGGTGGCCATGTTACAAAAATGTTTATTCATGTCTTCTGTTGATAGTTTAACAGATGGGTTCTTAGTCTTTACATTTTTATTGGTTAATTGATTTATTGCTTTCCAAATTGATTTACTATCAGATTTAGTAGATATAAGATTTTTAAAGTATGTTCTCTTCGCAGATCGTTTAATAGAATTAACCAAATTTCTTTGCTTTTTAAAATTATCTTTATCTCCTGATGCCAAAAGCGACTCTCTTTCATTGATGGCATCATCTACATCTTTCGATATCCAAGGTTTTCTAGAATTATAGCTTACTCGCATTGTTTTTAAAGGAGCGTGTTTATCATAAATGTTAAGGAAACTGTGGTACCAAATTTCAAAAGCTTCATCGGGATCAGTAAATTGATAGACAGAGCGCAATGACTGGGAATGAGCTAAATCTGAAAGAAATGCTTCGTTCTTAAAACGAGCAAATGATCTGCGAGTTATTAGCTTATGGGAATTTTTTTGGAATTTTGACGCTTTGACCACGTAAAGCAGACAGGGAAGTGATCACTAGCGCCGTACGTGGGTGAACATGTCTCCTATTAGGTGCTTTATCGAAGCCTGTTAGCACGAGTCAATGCCCTTGGTTATCTCTAGCCTAGCGCACGGAGTCGCGAAGAGCGCTTTTCCTTGTTCCGGGCCGATGACAGGTTGGCAGTTTGGCGTGATACTGTTGGATGCAGTTTGACAAGAAGAAAAATGGGCAAGGATTCATTGAAGGGGCAACCAAACAAGACATGCAGAGGCCACTACTGCTGTGCGTGCAGCAATTACCGTGGAAAAGTGATGGAAGATGGACGAAAAATATCACTACATCGCTTCCCAGCTGACCAGACTGTTGCAAACATTTGGAAACAGCGTGTGACGCTGACAATGAAAAGATTTGTTTTCACAGAGCACAGCAGGCTGTGTTCGGACCATTTTGAAGGGCGTGCCGGTCCTCAACCACCGAACGTAATCATCCCATCGCTGTTTTCAACAAAAGAATTTAAAACATCAAAGGTAATATAGTAAATATTTATTTTATTAATATAATTAAATATCCACTTCATACAGCTTTCGCATTGAATCTGTGGACCACACACCTTGTTACTTGTATTAATCAACATTACTTTGACACATAACAATGTTGTGTGTTTTTCTCGTTTTCTTATTCATTTGTTTGGCTCAGATGTGATTATTCAATGACAGACTCAGACTGCAAGTGCAACTGAGCAAACTGACTTCTTCTCCAGTAAATCTAACTTAAGTGACCTGACTCAGGACTGGCTGGGTCACTTAGCGGTAAAATCATATTTCAGGCCCCATTATTATATGTGCCAATTTCATGCAAGTTTCGCCTGGACTCGGGTAAGGGATAGGGTTAGAATCAGTTCTGAGCTATTTTCATCAAAGAGGAGTGGGGGGGGGGGGGGGGGTTATGTTGTTGTTTCCTGGCTTAACGACTCCAGGGATCATCCCAACAGCCAGAGCACTTGAGCAATTCAGTACAAATGCACCAGCTAGGGATGAGAACATTACGTGTGTGACCGTTTTTGATTACCCCGCCATGTGGGCAGCCACACTCCATCTTCGGGGGAGGGGGTGTTTATGAATTAACTTTATCCCTAAAAACAGCCGCTCAAAGTCAAAACAACAGCGTGAATGCTAAGCCATCGGTCTTCCTTTCGGCACCGTTTAGACCAATTTAGCGGACTGTGCAGCAGTGGAAATAGGCTGGAAATTGTTGAATGAAATAGGCTCTCACTTCTCACTCTAATTTCAGTTTGTTTTTTGTTGATTTTTCCCCAATTATGTTTTGGGTATTAAAAATAAAATAGTCGTAAACTGATTTTAACCCTATCCCTTACCTGATTCAAGGTGAAACATGCATGAAATAGGCGCAGATAATAATGGGGCCTGAAATAGGATTTAACCCACTTAGCTTCTTCTTTTTCTTACATATAGTGTCCTCCATCAACAATTTTATGATGACGTGGGGGGTTTCCAACTAAACAGTAGACTTGTGTACACATAGAACTTGCTGCCCAGATGATCAGGTCAATGCAGGATTGAATGGGAGGACTGGGTGAGAGGGGGGTGGGCATAATTTGGGGAATAGGCCTGGACAAGGGGTATGGAGTTGAGGCAACGGAAAGGTGAGGACAGGGCAAAGGGGGGGGGGGGGGGGGGGGGGGGGAGGAAGGAACGAACGAAGGGGGGGGGGGGGGAGGGGGTAGTAGGTTTAAATCTGGGATTTGAATACCTCCACTGAGGCTGATATATGCTTCTGGTAGAAGAGTTCTACTCACACTGTCAGTGTCCCACACAGCCCTGGGAAAGAATGAGTACTTCCAGTCTCACGATTAGGGTATGACATCTGTACACATTTTCTGTGGATGCTGTGAAATTACATTTACAGTGACAAAATAATCAGCAAATCATTGAGGTTACTTAATACTAGAAAGTAAAGGGGAAATAATGTTCCACACAACACACAAATGGCAATCCATGCTTGTTTTTAAAAAGAAGTAATCTGGTAGTATGCCAATCATACATGTATTTAGCAGACTACATAAGCAGAGCTTCAGATTGTTTTTAAATTTCATGGGTCATATGACTCCTGATTAATTACAGAAAATGATGGGTCAATGTCCAGAATAATGGGCCAATAAAAAGTGTCACTGTTGGGTGTTGTATTAAACTTGAATAATTTATTGTAATATTCTTGATGATTTTTATTTGATGATTATTTATCTGTTCTTGTGTACCACAGATCTGCGAAGCTGACAAGGACAACTTTTTGACTGGTTGTGGGAAACTGTCATCAAGGAGAAACTCATGTGGTGGCATTCAGCAGTCCAACAGATGTTCCAGTTTGGCAAGTCCAATTTCTTCAGTAAGTTAACTCTTTATTATCCTAGATGTCTTTTACCTACAATGTCTTGCCCAATGAGTTTATTAATGACCGACCGATATTCCAGTCTGACACATCCCTTTTTAATCTGTAATTTCATAAAATTCTTTATTGTCCTTTGGCATTGTACAACGCACATGGAAACTTGTCTTCCACCGTGTAAAATAAGATTATATGAAAATAAAAATATTAAATAAAAACATGAAACGTAACTTTACATTTAAACAATATGTAACTCACAACACACCCAATCATTCATCTACTCTCCGCTATCTTGCTCACTCATGCAACCCACCACCACTTTTCCCTTCTTTTTTTGACCTTTTTTCTTGTTCCCCTTTTTTCATTTTTTTGTTTTCATCCTCTTGTCTGCTTGACTGACTAATATGGACATTTCCAAGAGCCTTAAGTGTTGTTGTTTGATACAAAAATGTCTGGGTTTCTGTGTAACCTAGTGTTTGGTGTATACTAACACATTCATACCGTGTGAAGTTGGTGTGTGTGTGTATGCGTGTGTGTGTGTGCAGTAGAACCTCCCTCATAAGATCGCTCCTAGGTTCCATTGTACAACTTGTGCAGTGAGTTAATTACTGAGTTCATTAAGGTGATTTGTGTAACAAAACAAAAACAGAATGCACATTTATTCATAGGGAAAAAACAATTTTAAAACAAAAATATGCATATTTCATGCCAACTTTATCTGACTTCAGTTTTTAATTTGCTCAAATTATCGTAATTTTAAATACACACAATAGAATCCATGTGTTCTTTTCCCCTCCTACGCAGTTTCAGTAACACGCAAAGTACCATACTTTTCTGACTCTAAGGCGCACCCTCCAACTGTCACTCATAATTCATATTTTGTTAGGTTTTCTTGCTATATCAAATTATAAGTAGTCATATTACGAGGGGAATTAGTCTCACTTTTGGGGAGTAAAAATATCACCTTATTGTTAGAAAAATACAGTATTTTGTTTTTCTAAGACAATAAAATATAGAATTATGAGGGGAAAAAAATCTGAAGTATTGTACAATTAAAAACAAACCTATTGTCAGGCCTTTTTTTTGGTTTTGTTTAGGGACAATTTGCTGCTACTGCTGAAGCTGCTTTGCTTGAGAACCCAGCACACAGGATGGAGTTGCAGGAGGTTGGATCTGCCTCTGATGAGGATGTAAGTGACCTGAACCTCATACATTATTCAGGCATGGTAGACCTCCGCGAATTGCGGAAAAGCCATGAAAATTTGACACCCCCCCCCCCTCAACCAAAAAAAGCCGGGCGAAAAACTCGCTCGGGTGCCTAAAAATTACGTGCGTTAAAACCTATGCAATCGCTTCGCAGAACCGGATGTGAATGACTGAACAAGCAACTTCCCGCCGAAGTTAGCAGTCATGCGCGGCCTAGCTCACGCCACACGTTTCCAGATTTGTGATCCTAGTGCTTCTTCTTCTTCTTCTTCTTCTTCTTCATTTTGACGCCAAACTTCATCATTTTAGTTTGAGTCGACATCTTTCAAATGAAATGCAGAATCGGTTGGATATTCTTCCGCGAAACTCACTTTGCCCCCACTACCATGCCTGATTATTATTAGAAATAAATATGTGTGGATGTGTTACTGTGATGTCACAGAGTAAGAGTTGCAACTGACCCAGTTCAATGGATTGATGTAGACTGTGACGCCTTTTCAGTTAATTTTAGCTACTAAAATTCTCTGTGACTAGAATATATTCCAAATACCAAATTGAACGGAAATTTGTATCCTCATATACTTTTGATAGGTCCTCATTTTGTTCTGAAATATGTGGTAAGCATGGCAAATATATATACAATGGATTCCTGCCAACTAAAAACTGCATAACTCATAAAGACTTCATAACTCACCATAATTTTTAGGTCCCATCTTAACCCCTTCAGTACCGGCTATCAGCTGCGCATACGCAGCCGGTATGCAGCGCGTTTTTGGAATGCGGCAATAGCACCGACATATACATACCGGTATACAAACGTCGGTGGGAAGTATTGATGCATTAGACTTAGAGAGCACATATACACTTCGGCACTGAAGAGGTCAATCATTTGTATGCAAAAAAGTATTTTTATCTCAAAATATTGGCTATATCTCAAAATAAAATGTTGGTCCTTTCAATTTTGACTTATCTGATTTCTAATGTATAATTATTTATTTTTTAATCCATGGTTTATACCTTCCCTTCTCTTCCTTTTTCCCAAAAATAAAGTGTAGCTTGAAGTAATTGAAATGACAGAACTGACTACCAATATTGTTCTTCTCTCTCTCTCTCTCTTTTGTATATTGTGTTATTTAAGTGGTGTATTCATCAGGTTGGGTGTTTTAAAGTCTTGAAATTATTTTATATTGTTACAGGATCTTGAGAGACAGACACCTGTTGTTGGGTGCAGCATCACGCCATATGTGGCATCAGTGTTGATGCACGACTATTGTGGACCTGTGCTCAAGGAAAGCCTCCCTACAAGTTGTGCTGCATCTTCCCAAGTTGACATAAGTGATTTTGTCACTTTCTGTGACGCTGCAACACAAACAGATGTGCCGCGAAAGCAAACAGCAGACACAGGTATAAACTGTGACATGAAGAAGTTGTGTGACAAAGGCATTCAGGTTGGAGTGGAACAGTTTGAGACCGCCACTAATACAGATTTACCAGCAATGACATTTGAAGATGTTGCTGATGATAACCAAAAACTGATTTTCTATACTGGCATACCAAACAAGGATGCATTTTTGGCAGTTTTTGATGAACTTGCACATGATGAAAAACATCTGAAATCTCAAGTGGGTAAAAGAGAAAATCTACGCTACATGGATGAATTTTTCATGTTCCTCATGAGACTTCGTCTTGGTCTTCTTTTACAAGATCTCGCTGATCGTTTTCGCATTAGTTTGTCAACGTGCTCAAATGTATTTTCTGCTTGGACTATGTTTCTGCACACAAATTTGGTCCCCCTCATTCAGTGGCCTTCAACAGAAGACATATTTGCATCTATGCCAAGGGCTTTTCAGACTCATTTCCCCAATTGCAGGATTGTGATTGATTGTACAGAGATATTCACTCGCAAACCATCTTCACTTGTGTCACAGACTTTAACCTATAGCCATTACAAATCGAACATGACCTGGAAGGCCCTCATTGGCATTACTCCATGTGGAACTCTTTCGTTTGTCTCTGACCTTTGGCTAGGCAGCATCAGTGACCAGCAAATAGTTGTGAAGTCTGGCCTTCTGGATTTGTTAGACAGAGGTGATGCAATAATGGGTGATAAGGGTTTTGACATTTCAAGGTTCACAACTGAAAGAGGAATTCAGTTAATAACCCCACCAAGAAAGAATAAATTGAAGAAAATGACTCCAGAACAGATCATTCAAACAAGGCGCATAGCTTCCCTCAGGATTCATGTGGAACGATACATGGCCAGAGTGAAAACATTCAGAATATTAAGTGATGTTCTTCCAACTTGTCTTTATCCCAACCAAGTTTGGAAAGTTTGCAATGCTCTGACAATGCTATACAAACCTTTAAATCCTCGTCGTTAACTGACCTCCGTTATGTTATATACTCCAATTTAAGACTGATTTTTCTGGACTTTTTGGAAGTCATAATAATTGAGACCTTTTTGACTGTACAATACATCGAAGTTGACCAATTTTGAGTTATGTCTATGTTTTGCACATGGTCGCTTGGCGACATGCAACTTATAAAATAGTTCCGTTTTGACAAATTATGTTAACCTTGTGTTGAAATTTGCTTTTCGTCCTTCAGCTGTAATATGCTTTTTGATCTGAGACGATACTGTGCATTTAGCATTGGGATTCAATTTGTATGTCAGTGTAGACTAAACAATTTGTTTGACTAAAAAGCCAGGTGAAATTGTTGTCCATTGTGTGTAGGATTAAACAAGACTGCCAGGAACTGTAAAATGGGTTGTCTGGTCAAGTTTTTGTTTTGGCAGGTTTTTCATTATTGCTCAAGCTTATGAGTCAGGTGCAATATTTTGCTGAATTATTTTGCTTCATACTCATAGTGTATTTAAGAGCCGATCCCAGGAATCGGGTAGTCAGTTAAGAGTGGGAGAGAGAGAAACAACACAGCGACACTCCTAGCTGCGGGCTTTCGCCTGCGCCAGCTTAGTTTTTCCCTCCTTTTGCGTTTGAAAAGGGATGCTTTCGCTGCGAGCGCCAAGCAGAAACTGACATTTTGAGCCTACTGCTTGCTTATATAGTGCTGCGCTGGCTTTAACAGCTTCTGCCAACACTGCTTTGTATTACTTATTGGCTCGTTTGTATGATTTTCACAAGCATTTGTGTACTTGCTATCATCAGGATCATGACTGACGCCATTTCGCAGTTTTATTATTATGTGGTATCAAACCAGCATAACTAATGAAATATTGCATAACGAACATTATAAAGCATGTCATTTAGCAAGAGCTACTTTAGCAAAAGAAATATGATTAAATGACATTGCAAAATTAGTGCAACAACTGCCACAAATGTAGATTTTGTTTGCACTAATATATTTTAATCAGCATCAGTCATGAAAATCTGCATTGTTGTGCAAACACAATCAATGTTAATTGGGTGGGTATGTAATGGCCCATTCACAGCTACAACTGGCACATAGCATATTATTTTACACCCTGGATACATTTTGGAAGGATAAAAAGTTTTAGCAAAGCTTAAAATTCATGTTTGTTAATTATACTTAGGTTGACTGTCATTGAAAACTGATGAGCAATTCTTTGTGGTTCATTGTTAACCCTTTCGCCGCCAGCCATTTAATTAAAAAAAATCATTAAAGTTACCTGAATCACAGAGGAAAAAAATATCAGCAAAATTGCACATTTTTCTGTGACATTAGGCCTATCCTTACCTCCCAACATTACAAAAATAGGATCTTCAGATAACAGGCCCTGATTTTATGCTTTTCAGTGACATCGGTGTTAAACCATTGTGGTGCAAAAATGTGACATTGGCGGTGAAAGGGTTAAATGACTGTTTAATCCTGTAACGATGGCTGCTTTAATGTAGTCACATCTTTTTGTTAGCATATGAATTATATTATTTCATTTAAAATTTGTATATGCTATTTGATGACAAAGTCAGAATTTGCTGACATTAGCAACTGATTATAGCAGCTCCACAGCTTCATTATTTTGTCCATAAATTACTGGGTACTATTTTCAAACCATGTTTTATTTTTTTATTTTATAAATGTATGTACCGTATAACAGTTACCATCAACCAATGACTAAGCTATTTGGGTCATTGTTTGATGGATTCTAATCAAATCAGTGATGTGCCACTTTTTTGCTATAATCAGAAATCATGATCAAGTCTTTGCTAATGTTGGTTTAAATTAAAGACCTACAAAATTTCAGCTAACAAAACATATATATTATGTTAATGAAAATTAAAAGAATATAAGATGGTTTGGAAACATTTTATACAATGCAAGGACAATTTTGTGGCCCTGAGATTATGGAATTAACAATCGTCATAACTATGGTAAAAATTGCAGGTGAGTGGGGATCGGTGCACTTTAACTGCTCTGTTATATTTGTGTTGAGAAGCTTGCTGTCCTTTAGTCTTGTGGTTTTGCGATGTATGTTTGAACTTTCATTTAACTTTTAAGCTCCACTTGCAGCATTGAATGTGATTTTCAATTTCTTTATTTATGAAAATGGGCACTTTGTTTTATCAGTACAGAAAACCTGTCTTTATTATTAACACTTTGTTTTAACCCTTTCACCGCCAATGTTGCATTTTTGCACCATAATGATTTATACCCATGTCATAAAAACTCAAAAAGCCTTGAAATCTAGATCTGTTGTCCAACGATCTTGTGTTCTTGATTTGAAGAGGTAAGAATAGGCCTTATTTTAAACATGTCACAGAGGAATCCCCAAGATTGCAGACAAAATCTTTTTTCTATTCATGTAAGTTTAATCGAAAATTTTGGCTAAAAAATGGCTGAGGCGAAAGGGTTAATGTTTTTGTTTTGACAATTTGAAAGTTTTTTTGTTTGTAAACGTACATAGCTTTTTTAATTCAGGACCGAGGTGTTCTGAGACTGGAATTGTGGGTTATGTGTGTGCTCATATAAGTGTGTACGAACTTTAATTATGATTAAAAGACATGGATTAATAAAAGACAGTATACACAAAAGTGCCAAAGGATATTCAAAATTGACTATGTGTCCTCTGTCATGCATGAAAGTGTTTTCCTTTCTTAATTTCTCTATTTTTTCATGTCCAAAGTTAAAGTATTCTTGGTTCCTTTGGAAGGCTACAATTATACGTTTTGTTAAATGTTTTGGTATGCAGCACTTCATTTTTGAGACAACATAAATCACAGTATCACAATCAATATTTCACAGTATTGCAATCTTATTAACACTAACAGTACTCACTACTGTATTTTTCGGACTATAAGTTAAATGAGTATAAGGCGATACATCTTCCCCAGACTCAGGCCCCTTCACCTTATAATATGACTGACAATAATCATAGTAAGGAGGAAAAAAAAGAACAAAATCTGAAATTTGCGTAAATTTTTGGGGGTGCGCCTTATACAAACATGGGCTTTATAGTCCCAAAAATAAGGTAATTATTAAGCAACTCATCAATCAGATTATGTCATTCAATCACAAGTCAATGTCGGTCATTTCATAAAGGAAAGTTTATTTTTTAACCCGAACATAAGTATTCTGAGCATGACGCTTTAACCCCCAGTCCCACATTCACGAGTTTACAGAGTTGTGGTGATGCACCTCGACCATACCAGATAGGATGATTTCTTCATTTGATAGTCCACAGTACCCAATGGCAGTGTCTAACTAAACACTAAAAGAAAAACATAAAAAGCTCAGTGGGGGAAAAAAGGAAACAGAATAAAATTAAATAGGGAAATAAAAAGATGAAAAGCTCAATGGTGGAACCAAAATGGGTTCAGAAATTAATTCAGAGGGTCAAATAAATTATAAAGACAGAAAAGTTAACAACAGGGCACTTTGAACGAAAGAAAGGAACTAAAACTGTTTGTGCCGACAGGAGTAGTATATTATGTTTCTGTAAACATTTCTTTTTTAATGACAGGGCCCAATCCATAGGGGAAACTGAAAAGCACATCAAAGTTTACTGTCGGAAATTGACTGATCAAAATATATTACTGAGCTTGTGATCTTGTCACAATAATCTCATAAATTAAATTTGCATGTATCCTGATGTCATCAAAAATACAAAATAAAAAGAAGCAAAGTGAGATTTGGTCATGTTTTATACTGTCAGTCATCACAAATTGATTATTTATAAGCACAAGTCATAGGTCCTGGAATAGAAATTATGTTCATGTTTTACGAACTAATAGCATATTGAGAATGAATTGGCTATTACACTATTTAATTTACTATACAGGGTTTATTCTTCTTCCCGTCAATCGGCCAACTTCATCAGGTTGAAGATAATCACCAGTATTTAAAAAAAGAGAAAATGAAGGTCATCACACGACACCGAGACAGCAAGAAAAATAAAGGAATAAATAATGTCATGTAACAAGATGGATCCCTGAAGACTTCATTCAAACCCATATAAAAAAATAAAAAACTACCTCAACAGATTTTAGCCAAATTAACCCTTTCAATCGCCACTGTCGCCTCTTGGCACCACAGTGATTTATCACCCATGTCACTGAAAGGCATCAAATGAGGGTCTCTCATTAAATGGGATAGGCCCTATTTTTAGCATATCACGAGGAATCCCCAATATTGCAGACAGAATCCATTCTCTACCCAGGTAAGGTTAATGGAAATTTTTAGCTGAAAAATGGCTGGCTTTGAAAGGGTTAAACTTAAAGTAGAACTAGAAGTCAATTTTCAGTCAAGCAGTTTGCTGTACTGATTACGGTATTAGAAGCCGCATAACAGTGGCAGGGTGGACTTACTTTGGGTGCAATTTTCTATTTCTCAGTATGCGTGAAGAAAACATTTCAGGGACTACACCACTAACAAAGAAAGAACGCAGCTTATGTTGCATGGTCTTCCAGAGATCCTCATCAATACTGATACGTTCAATGTGGATGTCGGAGACAGTCCATACCACAAAATCGCACCACTTCCTGCCTGTGATGCCCATTTGCCCCTGTACTTGGTAAAAATAAGGGTGGGAGGTTTTCAGCTTCACCTCTTCCCCCTTAAGGGCACAGCAAAAGCTCTTGTCTGCACAAGCTTCCTGGATGGACCGAGTGGACCATGTGTATGGGCACTTCACCTCCACAAGACCCAGAGGAGGTACACAATCGGGACAATGAACCAGTCCGTCCGGACTGGTTGCCAAGAATGGGAGATCATGATCAACAACAAGGCCACAGTCAGCAACAGACAAGTGTGGATGAGATGTTGCCATTCTATTGAAGTACTGGCGCCTCGCTGCTGCTTCATGGTTCTTCCCCCACTTGGTAGCAGCGGTCTGGAAAGGGCGACAATATCCCATGATGCTTTTCACCAGATTGTCAGGCTCTGTGTCTGCTTTTCTGCACATCACTGCACCAAACTGTGAGCTGGTCACCCGACCAGATCGTGCATTGTGCCAAGCAACGCATTTAGCCTGCCCTCTTGTGCAAGCCTCAATCTCCTTGATTTCACTTTCCGACATCTTCAATGACTTCACATAGTCTTCAAACTGCACCAAGCATTTCTCATTCTTCAAATCCACATGATCTGCAAAGTTCAGTTTAACAGGAGGAAGTTCCACTTCAAAGTCCCTCTTTGCCTGTTCTTTGTTGCTGGTAAAGCTCACTAATGAACAGTGTGGGTTTGATGCTTGCAATCTGCTGCTCAATCTTGTGAGGTTTAACACAACTTTGGGGGAAGGCTGCACATCTGACTTTGGGCGACGAAGAGGCCTATCAGCAACTTTTTTGGGGGATAGGATCCGTTTTCTTGGAATCAGCCATGCGCATCGCTGTGACGTTGAAGAAAGGAGGCCCCTTTCTCTCTTCTCTGTCATGTCAACCAGCATATACAGCACAGCTGCAATATGGTTGCATGATTCTCCATCCCTGAAACAAAAAAAGCAAATGCGGTTCAGTTAACATTTGACGATGTAAAAATACCATATTTTTCACTAATAAGTAAGGCGCATGCGCACCCCCACAATTTTACACAACATTCAGATTTTGTTATATTTTCGTACTATTTTACTATTTTTAGTATGCAGAATGATTATAATATAAGGTGCAGGTTCTCAGTCTGGAGAAAAAACAATATCGCCTTATGATCGAAAAGTGATAGGACAAACTGTCCTGAGATGAGATAAATCAATAGGACAATACCCTGGCTCGTCAAGAAATCAATAGGACAAAGCGTGCCACTGGCAATGCAGTGTTAACAAAAATAATCCGACATTTTCAATTTTAATAGGTCAATGGCCTAATAAGAAAATGTACTGGACTTCCACCCCTCCCCCACTGCTTAAAATTTATTATAAGACTAAGAGTACATAAAACACCAGCATAGGCGTCAAAAGTCAAATAGTAATAACATTAACACATTGTTTTTGGCCTGCAATATATTTATATTGAAATAAGCAATATTATTATAAAATAAATAATAAAAAATGTTTAAACATGGCATTCACAACAGTTTACTTTGATGGATTTACTTAGTTAAATAATGGATAGAAAGAAGATTTTTCAAGTGACAAATCTCAATATTATAGCATTAAACTAAAGATATGAAAAAAGTACAATAAACGGTGGTGTTCCTCAAGGTAGTGTTATAGGTCTTATTCTTTTTATTTATTTTATAAATGACGAGCAGGTACCCATCACCGCTTCTATCACCTATCACCACTGTAAACAAATATCAGCCCAACCCTCCAGAACAGTAGTCGCTTTCTCTGGTATGTGAAAGTCATAGACAGACACAACTGACTAGCATACACATTTAGTGATTTACACCCTCAGTGATCATGATAAATTGTTTGTTTACTTCCTCTTCGATCGCTCAGTTTCCTGTCAATTATGAGTGCAGATGTGTCATGCTGCCATTATGCACCTAAGAAATACATAGGCCAAGCAAGTCCTACTTCGGCTGGAGGAAAT
The DNA here is from genome assembly GCA_017654935.2 of Phymorhynchus buccinoides. Classification (NCBI taxonomy): domain Eukaryota; kingdom Metazoa; phylum Mollusca; class Gastropoda; order Neogastropoda; family Raphitomidae; genus Phymorhynchus; species Phymorhynchus buccinoides. Next base: position 4,469,839 of record JAGGCT020000035.1, read on the forward strand.
GTTTTTGAAAATGAAAGTGTTTCTTGAAAGAAGGCAGGAGAATGGACCGGTGAGGCAGAAAGATTGTAGATGACACTATTGACAGTGAGTAAAAGGGAGTTAAATAAGTAATTTTGTACACACACACAACAAATTTTATGTCATGTAAAATTAAGATGTAAGAGGAAATACCTCTGAGTTTGACATGCTTACCCTGCAGTGCATGTGCAGTCTGCTGAATGAATATGCCCAGTGTGTTTACTGAGGCATATCCAAGTCTGGTAGTCTGGAGATTTCTTTGGATCCTTTCCAGGTAAGGATGGCATGACGGAGGCTTTCACAAAGCCATGATCAACCGCATCTTTGACTCTGTGGAAATAAGCTGAATGGACATGTATGGCCCTCGTCAAACATCGTTTTGGCTTTCAGCTGTCTCTGAGCACCCATCCTTTGGTTGTCTGTTGTACGGTGGTGGCTGATGACCAGATAATTGTAAACATCTTTGTCAGTAACGGCAGGACAGTCCACCAGCTCTTGCCACTCTGACAAAGTCGTGGGATTAGGCAATTGATAGCCAGTTGGCGTCCCCAAGCGGTTGAATTTTCTTGCAAGTGACTGGCTTGCGTCGGTTTCTGCCCCCAAGTTGGGTGTGAGGTTCAATTCCACGCAACCCTCCGCGCGTGCCACAAGTTGCGCTTTCTTTCCAATTAAACTTTGGCCTCGAGCTCTCAAAAAGTCCTTCAAAGCTGGAATTGTCAGCTTCTGAAAATGATTTCTTTCGCTCTCCATCTTCCCTGCTCAGACGATCGCCACCGGAAGTAAACATGCAAAGGGACTGAATCCGCGAGGCACAAAAATCAAGGGAAGTAACAACCCCACCTAAAACGGCTAATTATAGTGTTAGTTGAAGATGAGTAGATATGATCTATAAGCGTTTGGGCGAATATGGCACTGACTCTTGTCGGTTTATCAATTAGTTGTGAAAGATTGAAGGATTCATACGTTTCTAGCCACGTTTTGTGCGGTTTTAGTAAATCAATATTAAAATCGCCCAAAAGCAGAGTTTCATAACTAAAGGATGACGCTTCTTCCATCATTAAAGTGAACCCATCAATCCAGTCAGAGCGTTCAGCAGGATTTCTATAGATGAAGCTTATGAAAACTGGTTTTGATTGTTTGAATAGTAATTCAATCCATATGGATTCTACGCCATGGTTTACAAGAGATGAAATTTCCTTGAAATGCAAACTTTCATGGATGTAAACAATTAAACCAGTTTCTTTATTTTTAGTTGGGTCTTTACGAATGAAATGATAACCTGGTATATTCAATTCGGAGTCAGAAATTTGATTTGATAATCTTGTCTCAGCAAAACCAAATATATGAAAGTTTTTTGCCGTTATTAAATAAAATATCAGATACATCACTAACTTTATTTAGTAGGTGATTAATGTTAAGAAAACCTACTCTAAGGCCATCCGCTGACGGCCAGTTATCAAGAGTACGCGTGCTAGACATATTACAAGGTGAGAAACAATCCTTTAACACAATAGACTATAAAACAAAATATCATTCACAAAAATGCAACAATTATAAACAGAGACTGCAAATGCAAATCGAATGCAAATAAATAAAACTGAAGAAACAAATATGCCAAGCAAAAGGGGAATAACTTGAAAACTAGCAGTATAATTATTTCAATTTCAAATTTAAACACAGACGATGGGTACCGAGATTTTGATCTAAAATCAGTCACATTTACATTGGTCCTGCGTTATATTGTGGCACACCAAAGGGCTTGCATCCGTACACACACACACACACACACACAAACACACACACATGCACGCACGAACACACACAACACACATGCACGCACGAACACACACACACACGCGCATGTATGTGCACGCGCACACGCACACATGCTATATATATATATACACACACACGCATGTGCGTGCGCATGCGCAATACGTATACATATAGGCAAAATGCAAACAGGCATGAAGAGCATACATATAGGGTCTAACTAATTTGAACATGCTAGTAACTTATGCCTTTGACCACACACTTTATCAATGCTTAAAGTTAAATTTTAACAAATTATCTATTACATCAAGCATAAATAATCATATTACAAACAAAGAATGGAATACATTGATATGGTGACAAAGGTGGCAAGAGAGAGAGAGAGAGAGAGAGAGCGGAGAGAGAGAGAGAGAGAGGCGGGCAGACTGGCAAGCACCCAGCTAACACGCTGGAAGGGATAGAGCTGTGCACAGTAACCATACTTCAATTTGATTGGCTGCTATTTTCGTCACTTGCAAAGGTTAAACTTTGTTTGCCCCACACTAAACATTCTCACTGCTACTCAGTACAAACAACGTTTTGCTTTTCTCGGGTAAGGGATAGGGTTAGCACAAGGTTAGGGTTGGGTTAGAGTCAGTTTCCATGAAACAACGTAAGTGACTGAAAATGGCCGCTTGCCATCATCCAATCAAATGATGTATGGTTACTGCGCAAAGACGCATGTCGCTGGGAGCGGGCCCAAAGAGGGTTAAAAATAGAAATGCAATACAATCTTTGTCGGGCCTACTTCCTTTTTAAGCGGCTAAAGGTGTGGGAGTTATGTTTTGCTTGCTGATTTAATTGATCATTACGTTGTCAGTACTTTAAAGTGTGTTGCAAATGTTGTTTTTGTTGATTAAGTGCGTTTTCTTTTAGTTTTCTTTTGTCATCATGTAGACGACATAGTAGCCTATGTTTTGCATTTTGTAGTTTCCCTTTGTTGCAGTTGCAATAAATGAAATGTGGCATCATATTTTTGTTGTGTGCAACAAAGAGAGAGTGCGTGTGGGTTGTATGTTGTATCCCAGTGTTATTAATTTCTTAAACATTAACGTATGTTATTTTTAAAATGTGTCTTTGGTAATGTTTGTATAGCGCACCAAGCGGGCTTAATTCATGCCTTCACATCCTTTACACGGTAGGCCCGATATAGGGTACCAAGCGGCTTCGTGCCATTACACAGTAGGCACAGTAGGCCATATATACCGCCATCTTAGTCAGTAACTTTGTTTGAAAAAATGCCAGATCGATGCTGTTTACACACAAATAAGGACTAAGATGGCGACACTTCCGTGGGAAGGGTCGAGATGCGCACGCAAGTGGGGGTTGGGGGGGGGGGGGGGGGGGGAGCCATAGGGTACCAATTAGTGGCTTCATGCCGCAGAGGTTGTCAGTGTCCTTTGTGCAGCAATGTCTCTCATCAGTGACCCTAAAATTTGGCCGTCCCTAGTCTGGGCTCCGTTTTAAGTTCTTTATATCGGGCTCAAACGTGATAAAATACCAGTTAACAACTTAAGTGGACTTTCTTATTCCCAAAACGTGATAAAATACCAGTTAACTACATAAGTGGACTTTCTTATCAATTTCCCGCTTCCGGTCAGTTAACTGCTTAAGTGGCATTTTATCGGAATGAACCCAACCCAACTAGTTAACTTGTTTTTGTAACACGAAATCCCATTGGATACTGCAGATCAGCAATCTTTCCCCAGAAATTGCTCCAAATACGTTTTAGTAACTGAAATAATCCCCAAATAGCATCAAAAAATAGGGGAAGACGGGGTAAAAGCGCATGGGCGGGTAAGAAGCCACCCCAATTATCTCATTGAAATGAAGGTTATTTCAGTCTCAATTTGCCCATGAGACGAGCGTTAATGTCTAGCAATTCGTCTCATGGGCAAAATTTGACTTAAAATTTCTTTATTTTTCATTAGATAATTGGGGTGGTGGGATCTTACCCGCCCATGCGCTTTTTACCCCGTCTTCCCCTAAGTATAAATAAATATCATTGCCCGTTTCTTATGAGTTAGTGAATAGATTGTATCCGTCAGGTTGAATTTCAACAGATGGTGTTTATGTTACGTTATTTTATTTATTTATTTATTTATACTAGTTTGTGGTTAAAAATATGGTCTCTGGAAAAAACGCGCTAGGCCGTGCCACTAGGACCCTTTATCCCGCCTCTAGGACCTTTCTATACTGTCTGTGAAGGAATACCTGGGATCCCTTGTTTTGTGGGACAATTGGGAGCCCTGGTAGGCTTATCTACAAAAATGGCATGAAAAAAAATATGAAAATGTAAACAGACAACAGTATAGGCCCAAAAATGAAGGGCACCAATTACACAGGGTCTCATGCCCTTCACATCTCTCTATCTATCTCTCTCTCTCTCCTCCCCTCCTCTCTCCCTCTCTCTCTCCTTCTTTTTCTGTGGTGGTGGTCAGCTTCTTTTTATAGAAGTAAATCACTAAATGCACACACTTTAGGGGGTGACAAAAGAAAAAGAAAAAGAATCAGCAAGAGACGAAAGAAAGAAAAGCAAAGACAGAAATCAGCTATCACACACAGTCTAGTCTACCTGCATTTACTTGGGTCCAGTAGAAAAATATAATATGCAGCAAACAAAAAATTCCTATTTCTGGACTGGGATGGGGATACTCTCTCTCTCTCTTCTCTTATCCTCCTATCTCTATATATCTGTCTCTCTTCTCTCCATCTCTCTCTCTCGCTCTCCTTCTCAAATCAATAAAATCAACCAATGAAACAAAGATTTCGGAGGACCACATCGTCGTCGTTCAACTATAACATGGGCCCAATGAAAGTCGGAAGTTCAGAACGAAAACGATCAGTCTGACATGCGCAGTGGAACTCAAACTCGCACAGGCCGAAGTTGGTTATCCATCTACTATACATCCCTGGTTGCTAGTAATCGCGGCGCGACCTCGCCGATTTTGCCAAGGGGTCAAATACGTCTACGGTTCGTGGCTCAGGAACTTCAACGGACATGAGGAAGCTTTCATATAAGGTTATGTTGCACCTGCAAGGCAAATTGGCACGTGAAAAACGATCATCAGCCATATTTGCGGGAAAGGGTCAGGGTCAATAGCAGTTGACGACGCAGGTAATCGTTAAGTAAAAAAAAACAAAAACGATGACCAATAATTCATTGCGTGTTACAAAACCTTCAGAAAATAATCCCTCTCAACGGAAAAACAGTTAAGTGACTTCGAAAATGTCAGTTAAATAGTTACACTTGTATAAGCGATTTCCTGTCCGTAAGTTAGTTACTTAACGGAATAATAATCGCCAGTTAATAGTTAAACGGTATTTGAAGCACGTCTGAGCCCCATATTCTTTGTCCTGGAACCCAGATCAGCCATTGTGTCGTTCCGCTACCTCCGCTCTAGGCAGATTATTTGTTGATCTTGTATGTTGTATTATATTTAGAATTGAATCCAAAGAGTTCAAAAATATCTTTTATATTCATCAGTGTTGGAGTCATTCATTGAAGTTGATTTTAAATAAAACAAACATAAAGTATTTCCCATTTAAATTGAAGTCCTACAAGTAAAAGGCTAGTTATACATATTTTGTTACCCCCCCCCCCCCCAACACCACCACCAAAGGCCACCAACACCCAAACCCACCCTGTTTCCATTACTAATAAAAATGTTTCTCTTTTTCCATATTATTAAGATCTTCAGTATATATAAAATGTGCCTGGTTCAGCCAAGAGACAGTAAAATCTTATATTTCATTTTCACTAAGAAATTAAAACTCACTGCGACAGAAGTGATCTGTGTGTGTGTGTGCGTGTGTGTGTGTGTGTGCGTGTGCGTGTGCGTGTGTGTGAGTGTTCTAGCAAACCTTACAGTGATCTTAGACGGACACAAAAAAGTATGGATTTGAGGTATGTGTATGATGGGAAGGGGTTGGGGTCTGAGTATAATAATATGTGTGGATTATAGGCAATAGATGCGGCCTGTGGTTCCGGACTGACCTAATGACAAGCATATCAACATACCCCTATTATAGCAATCAGATTTGGGTAAAGGTAAAGGTGTCTGTGTGTGTGTGTGTGTGGTGTGGTGTGTGTGTGTGTGTGTGTGTTTAAAGACCCACCAGATCACGTGTCAAAATCCGGGTTCACGTGTTTTCCCTCGTATAGCGGGCAAGAAATCTTGTTTGACCAGGTCTCCCAAATTCAAAGCCGATAAATCGTTGTAAAAGGCAGCCTCATTGAACATGGTGGACATGTCTATGGGTTACAGCTACCCAAAAAACCCACAAGGAATTAATCGTGGCGCGTCTGTATATATTACGAATGTATATCGGCATGGCAACATTCAATTGGCCTAGTTATTATTTACAAACGTTAAAAGACTTGAAGATAATTGTTCAGCAACCAACTTTGGTTGAAATCACTCCATTTCCTTGAAAATGACCCCATCCGCTCTTACCTTCTAGCTCTCCCCACAGGTCATTCATTTTTTTCTTACCAAGCATAAGTTGTATCTGATCAACTTGTTGAGCGAATTATCTGTGTTGAATATTAAATCGCATCATGATAAAAGGCCATTATCGAGGAACCCCCCCCCCATCCGTATGTAGTGCAGTACACACAACAGCGCGAAGCATTTGTCAACAGTATGGAAATTGCGTTTTCCCGTCTTGCGGATCTTATACTATATTGAATGCATGTGATAATTATGTAAATGGATAAAAATATAGCAACGATAGTGATGAAGTACTCAATCGCAGAAGAAAGGCAAGACTGAAAAAATGGAAGAACCGAGAAATTGAGGAGGGGGGGGGGGGCATCTTTACCTTACACCAAAATTCTGATTGATATTAATAGGATTATGTTAATAGGCTTGTCATTAGGTCAGCGGGACACCACGGGCGCATCGTAGGGTGCCTAGGAATGTTTTTGCCAAAATGGTCGATTAAGATTGATCAAATAGTTTAAGCCGTGAAGTGAATTTATTTTAAAATCATACAACAAATACGCACAGACACGTACAGCCCTCATTCCCATTCAATGCAGTCTGTTATTATTACAGGAGGGGAGTACAAATAGAACCAAAACTGAAAACTAGGAATTTACAACTAATAATTAATGTGACTCAGTCTTATTCTTAGAAAGAATGGTTTGCGGGTGTCCCCGACTAAACTGTGCCTAGTCTTATCTGAATGAATGGTTTGAGGGTTTCCCCGCAGGTATATACGTTGTGTTATTTAAAAACAAAAAAAAACAAATTCCAACAATAGGGGAAAGACCGGGGTAAAAAAGGAATGGGCGGGTAAGAAGCCCACCCAATTTCTCATGAAAGGAGCAAATTTCAGTCTCATTTTAGCCCATGAGACGAGCGTTAATTGTCTAGCATTCGTA
>JAGGCT020000035.1:4477557-4532808 GCA_017654935.2 Phymorhynchus buccinoides
TGGCAAAATAACCTTCAGGCTGAATTACCATGCCCGTAAACATATCCACTCCCTAAAAAAATGTGTCTAGAACAATCAAGCATGTTATGTCACATGGGGGCTGATGCTAGTAGCAGGCATATTATTAAATATGTGCTATGACTTTCATATCATTAAAAGGCAGCTACATTCAATTAGTAAATTTCTATTTTTTCTGTCCCACAAGCCCTTATGATCTGGCCTTTTCTGCAGGTCTCTTACTGCACAATGTTATGCACAAATGTGTTTTTTCTGACCCTCATAATTAAGGCCGTTTATAGTCCACTGTAAGGGGGGGAAAAAAAATAATGTCCTTTTTCAGTTATCCTCTTTGGCTACAATGTAATGATTGTTTAACAACAACAACAGTAGCAGCAACAACAAACATTGTTATGGCCCTTTTTAGTGGTAGCCCTTCGTCACAATGTTATGATTGTTTATAAAAAAAAAATGTTATGGCCTTTGCAGTTGCACTGTTTTTTTGTTTTTTGTTTTTTTACTTTCTCTACTCTTTACTATTTCTAAACAGACAATGCAACACATCACTTTCTCTACTATTTTATAAACAGACAATGCAACACATCACTTTCTCTACTCTTTACTATTTCTAAACAGACAATACAACACATCACTTTCTTTTACTATTTTATAAACAGACAATGCAACACATCACTTTCTCTACTCTTTACTATTTTATAAACAGACAAGGCAACACATCACTTTTCTACTACTTTATTACTACTTTTATAAACAGACAATGCAACACATCACTTTCTTTTACTCTTTATTAACAGACAATGCAACACATCACTTTCTCTACTCTTTACTATTTATTAACAGACAATGCAACACATCACTTTCTCTACTCTTTACTATTTATAAACAGACAATGCAACACATCACTTTCTCTACTCTTTACTATTTATAAACAGACAATGCAACACATCACTTTCTTTTACTATTTTATTAACAGACAAGGCATCACATCACTTTCTCTACTCTTTACTATTTATAAACAGACAATGCAACACATCACTTTCTCTACTCTTTACTTATATAAACAGACAATGCAACACATCACTTTCTCTACTCCTTACTATTTCTAAACAGACAATGCAACACATCACTTTCTTTTACTATTTTATTAACAGACAATACAACACATCACTTTCTCTACTCTTTACTATTTATCAACAGACAATGCAACACATCACTTTTTTTACTTTTTTTTTTACATCACTTTCTCTTCTTTCCTTTTTTTTTTTTTTTTTTTTACTGTTCTCTCTCTCTCTTTCTTCTACACAACACACATGGTACACTGTTATCTCACGCTTCTTAAAAAGAAAACACCCATTAATGAGCATGAACAGCTGACCCTGCACTGTCTGCACTCTTTTTATAGCAGCTTTCGTATCTGTGCCTCTTGATTAAATACACATTCGTAGGGTAATGCAGACTTTGTGTTTTTAATTTTGCTAATACACATTTTGCCTACAAGAATGACATTGTTAATCCAACAGTAGTTATTTAATATGTTTTTCCTTTCAAACCCAAACAGTACGTCAATTACTAGTACAGTTACATTCAAGCCAATCTTTGAGCAGATTAAGTTTTCAATGTATATCCAAAACTGTCTTACAGTAGGGCAGTCGTAAAAAAATGTTCAATGACATCCACAGTATTAGGACAATAATTGCACGCCTCTGAACTACTCACGCCCATTTTATTCAATAAAACATTGGTCGGGTAGATGTTGCGCAGTAGTTTTCATTGCAGCACACGCAGACGGATTTCTTTTGTTGCCATTCTCGCTCTCGTCCACACATTTTCATTAAAAATCTTAAAAACAAATATTAGCCCAAAACGTACTGCATTAGGAGTTGTGGGATTAGTACTTTTTCGAAGATATTCTTTAATTTGTTTATGTTTTGCATAAAATTCATTTACTATTTCAAACATATTATGGTTTGTAGTTTCGAACTGAACTCTCACGCTTTTAATACTATCAATCCAGGCTTGGGGTATAGCGTTTAACAAGGCATTATACTCAAAGACTGTTACTGCTCTGCTTTGTCCGAGAAGATCTTGTACCTCTTCTAACGTCAGCAAACGGTGTTTTTTTTGTCTATTAATGATATCGTTCACCATTATAAGACCTTTCTCATGCCATTTAAAAAAAAAAAAGAACATGCATTTTAAACTTAGTCAGTTGGTTGAAAAACAGAAACTGTTTTCCAACATCCGATGCCTTGACATCATCCTTATTCACTTTATGTTTCTCTTCAAGATCAGAACCTCTCTCCAGAAGTAATTTTTAATTGCGGAGATCTCAGATATCATGTTTTACACAATTTAATCCAAACATTTCATGTGGTAAAGCAATTTTGTGTAAATGCCAGAAGGATACTAGACACCATGTTTCAGCTTTTGCCTTACTCTTATGTAGTTTTCCTATCCATTGGAGGTTACAGATACGCTGCAATTCAATCATATGAACCATTTCCTGTCCACCCTATTTATGTCCATTTTGCATAGCTTTTATTTTAATCTTTTTGAACGCTTCTCTATTATTATTTTTCCTTTGCCAAATAAATGTGTACAATGTGGTATTTATTTTTATTAGAATCTCCTTCGGCAGTCGAATAGACTGCATTATATAAAAAAAAACTGGCTGACTAAAAAAAAATTTATTATTACTATTTTACCATGTATGCTGATATCTCTTTTGCTCCATTGTTTAATTAAATCTGTGAATTTCTTTATTCTGCTTTTCCAATTGTCTTCTGTTTCTTTTGCCATTCTATCTTTGGCAGCCACACTCCGCCTTCTCCACCTCCTGATCAGCACGTAATCCTGGGGAGGTCTTTTAATATGTTACAGACCCAGCTTATGTGATTACCAGGCATCTGTTACTCATAGACTCCTCCAGCTCCTCCTCCTCCTCAACATCATCATCGTCATTATCATCTTCAAAAACAACAATGTTATGGCCCTTTTCAGTGGTAACCTTTAGTCACAATGTTATGATTGTTTATCAAAAACTGTTATGGCCTTTACAGTTGCACTGTTTGGTTACAATGTTTTAATTCCAATTCCAAGTTCCAAATACTTTAGTGTCCTTGTTACAGGATATGTTTCATGCAACAATATAAAACATAAAGATGATAATTGCTTCATGAATAATTTTATGACCCTTTCCGGTGACCTCTTTTGATACATTGTAACATTGAATTTGTTCTGCATTCTGTAGGCTTGTTGCACAATATTATGCACAACTTTAACCCTTTCACCGCCAAAGTCACATTTTAGCACCACAGTGATTTAACACCTATGTCACTAAAAGGCATCAAATTGGGTCTATTATCCAAAGACCCTATTGTCTTATAGTTTTGGGAAGTAAGGATATACCTTATTTTTATATATGTCACAGAAGAATCCCCAATACTACTGCAGACGGATTTTGTTCTCTACCCAGGTAAATTTAATGGACATTTTTGGCTGAAATATGGCTGGCGGTGAAAGGGTTAAGTTTGTTTGACCCTTTGTAGGCCCTCTAATAATACAATGTAATTCTGAACACTTCTACATACTGCCAACACTGTTTCGCCTCGCGTTGATCTTTGATCAACTGAATTTCTTGTGGTCATTGTTGTAGATCATTGAACAGACGGATGACCCTGGGCAGGGAGTTGTTACTGTAGCGGTAGGTTCTGGAACTCAGGGACAGGAGGCGACCGCTGCATGACCGACTGGACTCACACAGGGCCAGGGCTGGATGAAGAGGGTGGCTGTCATCGCTCAGGATCTTGTTGAGCTTCTTCGAGCGCACACGCGCGTGTGGTGTGTGTGTGTGTGTGTGTGTGCGTGCGTGCGTGCGTGCGTGAGCGTGCGTGCGCGTGCGTGTGGGCGCGTGTGCGTGTGCGTGTGTGTGCGCGTTTGCGTGTGCGTGTGTATATGTGTGTGTGTGTGTGTGTGTGTGTGTGTGTGTGCGTGTGCGTGTGCCAGGTGCTCGGCACCATTTTTGGCACCTTGACCTTGACCTTTGACATAACAGGCTATGACCATTTTATATTTTGGCCGAAATACACTTAGTACCTCTCCGCATGCAAAATTTGAGCCTCCTATGTCCCTCCGTGTCAATCGTTATCATGCCAGGTGTTCGGCAGCATTTTCAGCTCCAATGACCTTGACCTTTGACCTATGATCTTCATTTTTGAATCTGGCTTAAATATTTTTAGTACTTACCCGCATGCAAAGTGTGAGCATCTTAGGTCCCTCCGTTATTGTGCCAGGTGTTCGGCAAAATTAGTGGGCTCCAATGACCTTGACCTTTGACTTATGGCCTTCATTTTTTAGCATGGCCTAGATATCTAAAATACCTACCCGCATGTAACATTTGAGCAGTCCTAGGTTCCTAGGTTCGATCGGTATCGTGCCAGGTGCTCGGCAGCATTTTCGGCACCAGTGACCTTGACCTTGGATAATAATATGACTTTCATTGTACGTAAAAGCCAGACGCCAGGAGAACATAGGAGTAGCACCACTGAAGAAAAGCCTCACCCTTCATAGCGACAGTACCTATAACCCCGGATCCTCCTGCAGCAATTCTGCTCGGTCTTCATGAGAAAGGATGATGATCCGCCGCCAGCAATGGATGGACTAGCCTACCTGACCATAGAAAACTTGTCTGTAGAAGTCAATGGCGTCCTGAAATAGCTTCGCAATCTAAACCCATCCAAGTCCTCAGGCCCAGACGGCATACGAAACAGAGTCCTCAAGATCTGCGCATAATCTTTTCAACCACTCCTTACAGACTGGTCAACTGCCATCAGCTTGGCTCTCTGCCAACATTGCTGCCCTATTCAAGAAGGGTGACAGGAATCCAGCAGAAACTACAGACCAGTTTTGCTCATTTCAGTAGCCTACAAGCTGCTCAAGCATATCATGTGTCGGCACCTTCAGAACCACCTGAAGAAGCACATAATACTCACCGACAAGAATCACGGCTTCACGTCTGGCCACTCTTGCGAGACCTAATTTCTCACCAAAGTCAGTGATCTCCTTCAGTCGTACAATAGTAGGAAGCAGACTGGTGTAGTGGTGCTTGACTTCAGCAAAGCCTTTGACACGGTCCCCCATAGCACACGTTTGCACAAGGTGGACCACTACAGTGTCCAAGGCTCCCTCTACAAATGGCTTACAAACTTCCTGAGCAGGAGAAAGATGAGGGTGGTTCTGGACGGCGAGGCATCGGAAGAAGCTGTTGTTGGGTCTGACATCCCACAAGGCACTGTACTGGGTCCTTTACTCTTTCTCTGCCACATAAATGACCTGCTGGACTCAGTGACATCAACAGTAAGACTCTTTGCCGACGATTGCCTACTATACCGGGAAATACTCAGTTTCCTAGACCACCTGACTACAGTCAGCTCTAAAAAAAACTGGAAGAATGCGCTATGAGGTGGGGCATGCGTTTCACAGCACAAAAGTGTTATACGATCTCCACCAGAAACACTTCGTCCTTCCTCTACAGGCTATGTGGAGTCTTCCTGAAGCAGGTGCATGAAACCCCTTATCTGGGAGTAGGCCTACAAATCCTGAGCGACTTGAAGTGGTCTTCCTACATCTCAAACATATGCCATAAAGCTCGATTGACCCTAGGATTCCTCCGCCGGAACCGCTGGAATTGTCCTATGCCTAGAGAATGCAGGCGCCTGGCGTACATGGCATTGGTCCGATCCATGATCATCAACTGCTGATTGTAATGAGCCGTAAGACTCAAAAGTTTGCCCAACAAACATATTCTCAAACACAATCTGCCCGCTATGGTGAAAGCCACCACATAATGACATGTATAATGAAAAGAAAAATATGGCTTTACTTTAACTGTGTTGCATAAACACGCAACAAGCAACATTCATAAAGACATTAATGTAATAAGCATGCAATGAAATAACATTTTCAATGTAATCATTATATTGACATTTATTAAACATATTTGTTTGAATCAACAAAGCAAAGTCACAATTAAAAACATACAGTGAACCGAAAAAGGAGACTGAAGAAAAAAAAGTTATTGTAAGTAAAACAAATGCCACCATCCAAGTCTGATTCGTGTGAATTCATTATTATTTTTTAAATGCTGGATGCACGTTTGTCTGTCTATCTGTCTGTCTCTTCCTCTGCATGTCTGTATGTGCTTGCATTCGTGTGTGCGAGTGCGTACATGCACGCTTGCATGTCATGTTGTATTTAGCTTTCTTTGGCCTTATTTATTTAATTTCCGAAATAAATAAATAAATAAATAAGGCAACACAAATACAGGACTCAGTTTGTCCATGATCTTTCCTTGACCTTGATTTTTTTTTTTAAATTTTCTTTCTTGTGATTTCTGCTTAACCTGAATCTTTTCCTTGACTATGCTGTTACAAATTCGTGATCAGTGTGGTCGGTATGCTGAGTGGTAAATTACACTAGTAAATAGTGATACAGACTGAGATCACTGTCCATTGTCCAGAATAGCGGGGTGGTCGCTATACTGGAGACACCTTTAGTAATAAATAAGGAAATAAAATGCAGACTGACAAAAACTGTCTGGTATACTGAGGTGCCTGCGATACTGAGGTGCCCGTTAAGTGATGTTCGACTGTATGTCACATGACAAAGGTGTCAAGGTCCACTCAATGTATCAAATATGGTACGCATGTTTTCTTGGTGTTCAGACAAGACAGAGAAAACAGACCAAAGGGAGGCCTTATCACCCTCGTCAAGTTCCAGTCAAGCAGATATTGATACAGAATTTTTGGGAGTAAAGTTGGCAATGCCAGACAGGCCGATGACAGTGCTAAATGTCTACTCTCCACCAGACATAAAGATACAACTTGACACCATCCTGGTTGACCCCAACAGCTGGATTATTACAGGAGACCTTAACAGCCATTCACCCAGCTGGGTTTACTGGGGGCTCAACAGAAAAGGAGAGGATGTGGAGAACTGGAGCATCAGCAACCAGCTGATTTTGATCAACAGACCAGATGATCTGCCTACCTTCTGCTCTCGAAAATGGAGGACCACCAGCACTCCTGACCTGGCCTTCGCTTCTGATGACATCCACAGCATCGCCCTCAGGGAGGTGTCCCACCAACTGGGAGATAGCGACCACAGGTCAGTTGTCATTACCATCCAAAGGCAGTTTGAAATCCACCCCACCAGGCTCCCAGCAAGCTGGAACTGCAAGAAGGCAAACTGGGACCATTTCAAACAAGAAGTAGACAGAAGAACATCTGAACTGGTACTGTCACATGACAACCTAAATCAAAACGCCAAGGACTTCAACAAGGCACTCTTAGCAGCAAAGGCGCCCATTCCAAGAGGCAGACGCAGTAAGTATAATCCCTACTGGACTTGAAGAGACCCTGAATGAAGCCAGGGGCACCATGGATAGCACTCCCACAGATGGCGATATAGAGGCACACAACAGAGCGAAAGCTTCGTTCACAAAAGAAAAGCTGCAAGCAGCCCGGCAGAGTTGGCATGAGAAGTCAGCCTCCATGAGCATGGAAACAGACATGCAGGGACTCTGGAAGCTGACAAATAAGCTAAATGACAACAACCCTAGCAGAGGCAAAACAGTCATTGAGCAGAACCATCAGCTGAAGACAGAAAAGGCAGCAGCTAACATCTTCACTGAGCTCTACTGCACAGAAACCTGCATCCACATGTCCAGAGAGCGCACCAAGCAAGTCAGAGAAGAAACCGCAGACCTTCTGTCATCAGATCCCCCCGGCACAAATGACAGCTGCATGAATGAACCTTTCAGCATGAAAGAACTGAAACAAGGCATAGGCAAGGTGAGCTCCAAGAGAGCCCCAAGACCTGATGGCGTCACAAGTGACATATTGAAGCACCTTGGGCCTACTTCCAGACAAGTGCTGCTGCAGATCTTCAACCACAGCTGGAGAGTGGGTGCTGTGCCTTCCATCTGGAAAGAGGCCGACATCATTCCCATTCCAAAGAAGGGGAAGGACAAGAAGGATCCCTGCAGCTACAGACCAATCAGCCTCCTGAGCTGTGTTGGCAAGCTGCTGGAAAGGATGGTCAACCGCCGCCTAGCTTTCTTCTTGGAGGGGCAGAACATCCTCTCACCAACCCAGACTGGCTACAGAAAGTTTAGAAATACTGAAGACCACCTAGCTGTCTTAGTCCATGACATTGCGAACTCTTTCCAAGAGAAGAAGCAAACCCTTGCTGTGTTTTTTAATCTGTCAAGAGCTTTCGACAAAGTGTAGAAAGAGGGCCTAATGTTGAAACTCCTTCTAGTCCCTCCACTTATGGGATAATATGAATGGCAAATTGAAAATTAGGGTTAAGCCATGTCCTTTGGCACACATGTACCTTAGACCCTCCCCTAACATCAAATCATGGGAAACACCTTCGCAGCTGGTGGTTTCTGTGAGAAACAGGCCCCTTTGTGACGTCACCATAATACTGCTATTGCCACTTGCGAATCCAACTACATTAGCTTTTATTGATATCTAATCTACAATTATGTCTTGCTACATGCAATTTTATGTGCCTGTCATAAAATTCAGACCAAGCTCTAAGCTCATTACAATCACGAGTCACACAATGGGCAAGTCTGCACATGTAGAGCCAATATCACCGTTGCCAGCAAGGGTGCAAATATTTATTTCCAGCACAGTAAATCCTAAGCATCTTATGGACTGCATTGCATTGATATGTGACAGAAAAAAATAATAGTTTGTGCTCTAATTCTGCATGAAGTAGCATGCTTTAAAATGACAATGAGGGCCTGCACATTGGTCTGTGCATCTTGAATGAAAAGAACTGTGTTACAACTGCCATAGCCTCAGTCAACTGATCGACATGACAACTAGCATATCTTGTTCTAATTCTTAAAGGACCATAGTCATCTCCATTCGGACCTAAAAACGTTCTGGAAAACGTTTCAGCATTATTTCCTACTACACATAGACACAGTATGCAAACTGTATCTATGTAACCTACCTTTTATGTCACATTCGTGAAGATAAAGTGAGCGCACACACTTTTATTTCGCAAAAATCGGTCTCCTGGGGCAGATTTGCTAGCTGCCATTGAATCTCACAAAAAATGGGATTTGTGCGATAATCCATTTGGCGTGACGTAGATTAGGGGAAATCAATACGGCACCTGTGACTGATGTTGAACTATTTGAAGACAAATTATTTTGCCTGTTTGTGGCCCGTTTTTAGTAATAGAACTTGTTGGGATTCTTTCAGACCTAGCTTATGACGTAACGCTGTCAGAGGATACGTATTATTATTATGACGCCAAGTTGTACACCTTCAAGTTCCTCTCTTCTTGTTCTAGTCCAGGCGAAATTATAAAGTTTACCGTGTTTTGTGATATATATTAGGTTTCTATGTTGATCTAACATGATTTGAGGGTGCTGAATCCAGATCCGTTAAAGGCCAAGTTGTAAATGTTGGATATTTTGAGTTGTGACGTAATATTCAAAATGGCCACCATAGGTCTCTAGAGAACTGTAAAAACATGCACTTAACGTAATTGTTTTGTATCTAATGCTTGTTTTGGTAAGAAAAATAGTATAATTTGCTGAAATGATTCAAACTATGGGAATTATATCCTATTTTAGTACTTCTTAGCCCCCAGCCACTGTGGAGAGGGCTATCGCGATATTTCGTGCCCTTTCATTTATCTTAAGAATCATGTCACAGGATCACTTCGAATTTGTGTGCTACTATTTTAATGAAGCTGATATGCCCCTCAGTATGCCTTGTTGACATTGACCTTTGACCTTGAGTATGTGATTTTATTGTATCAACTATACTTTTTCAACCTTTGCACTGCTGTTGTAAAATGTTTCTAAGCGAAGGTTTATAGAGGATGTTGAATTACTGATGCCTATTTTATGCCTAAGGCATTCATCTGGAATGCTTTACCTTGAATTTGCATGGAATATTTCAACTTTTTGCTTTAATACATTTTAAATCATTGCAGTAACTGTCTTATAATTGGTACATGAGCTAATGGTTAAACATATCTAGATGCTAACCTAAGTACCAATGACATCTCTAGCCTTCATCTTGACGCTTGGCCTTTGTTGTTAGGCGCCAAGCAGAACAACACGGCGATCAGTGTTGATATTTCTTTTTATTTTATAGTTGGGTAAAATGGCCGACATTCCATTGCACGCCGGCACTTTTTTACCCACCTATAAATTGGCTAATGCACCAATTATGAGACCATTACTGCAAAGATTTAAAACATATAAAAACAAAAAGTGTTAAAATATTCAATGCAAATTCAAGCTCAAGCATTTAAGATGAAATGTTTAATAAAATAGGTATCAGGAATTTAATATTCTCTATGCACGTTAGCTTAGGAAAAAACAACACATAGCTTATTTTACCACAGCAGTGCAAAAGTTGAAAAAGTATAGTTGATACATTAAAATCACATACTCAAGGTCAAAGGTCAAGGTCAATAAGGTATACTGAGGGGCACATCAGCTTCATTAAAATAGTAGCACACAAATTTGAAGTGATCCTCTGACATTGTTCTTAAGATAATTGCCAGGCAATATGAAAGGACACGAAATATCGTGATAGCCTTCTCCTGCAGAGTGGCTGGGGGCTAATAAGTAGAAAAATAGGATATATATTTAACATAGTTTGAATCATTTCAGCAAACTATACTATTTTTCTTACAAATAAAAGCATTAGATACAACATAATTACGGTAAGTGCATGTTTTAACAGTTCTTTAGAGTCCCATAGTGGCCATTTTGAATATTTCGTCATAGCTCAAAATGCCCAACATTTACAACTTTGGCCTCCAACGAATTTAGATTCAGCACCCTCAAATCATGTTAGATCAACATAGAAACCTAATATATATATCACAAAACAAGGTCAAGCTCAATTTCGCCTGGACTACTACTAATCTAGGCCTACCCTTAGCTGCGTCATTTGAGCTAATTGCCCCTAGACAAGATTTCAAGATAGCAGAGTGTACAGAAGAAAAAAGGTCAGCGCATTTGTGCTAACTTTGAGCTAACAGTGTGATTGCGTTCAGTTTTATGCTTGTCTGTGACTTTGAATTATGTCAGAGTTTACAATCCAGATCGATGTTGCATCATTCTGCACGTTATTTACGAGAAGCGTATGGGCCTTTAAAGGAGAAATAAACCCTGTTTGGGATGAAAAATCGTTTTAAATCGCTCGATCGGTATTATACAGCTTATAATAAGTATTTCTGAAAGAAATTGCCTTTCTGGACCGTTTTGTCCATAGTATTTTTATCTCAAGTCCCCTGAGTCGAACAAAGACTTGATTGTACTTCAAACGGGAGGTTGCGGCAGTATCTCAGCATACGAGAGGAATGCGTGAAAAAGAACGAGACAAATTGATCATGAACCCCTCGGGCACGGGCACCCGAAAGTGAAGCAAAACAATGGCGGAATTCATGGACTACGTAGCTTCTTCACAGATCTTAAGGCTGACCCTGTTATCAGTTTCGTTTCTAACCTGACTCAGAACACAAAGTGAACACGACTAATGTACTCTGTCTAATATTTGAGAAAATGACGTCAAATATTAATCTGACCACACAAGTCATACTTGCCCTTCAATAAAACGTCAACAGGTGGTATGACGTAGATAAACAATGGCGCTGAGGTAGGGAAATTAGGGGGCCTTTCCTACCAGTTGAGCCACCTGCAGAAATCACCTATTGAGATGAGGAAGTTGAGGAGGCAAGTGATGCGACAGGGAAACATCAGTCAACGACATTGACGATACTGTCCAGGTGATCTGATCCAAGGTAGATAAAAGCAAACATATTACTAGTCCTATGTGCAGTATTGTAGTCTAATTACTAAGCAAATCAGCAGCATCATAATCCTAGCCAAGATCAGTGGTCATGCATTTATTATAATACAGTTTTGCAATGTGGACTTTTTCATTTCATCTTTTATTTTTCATATCTCTTTGTTTTATCTTTTGTTGTTGTTGGTTGCTATAGTTTAGTCAAACATTGGCACATCGATAATGGGTAGATCTAAATACATGTTTCCTGCCAGCTTTCAGCAGGCTGGGACGGGTAATTAATGTCCTTGCATGCAATCAATAAATAATGCAGATTCCAGCGTTGCGGATTTGTTTACTATTTATGTGCCACAAGTGGGTCATTAAAAGTGGCGTATAACTAATTTGCCGTGTCTTGCCTGCCTGGCTATAAAAGTCGAGTAGCGATCGAAAAATAAAATAAAATAAGGTATCGTTTTCAGTTTCATTAGATCTAGCTTTTACTACTTCAAACGTCTGATTGCCTGTATGCCTTTACATAGTTCTATAGTATATCCTATGATAGGATGGAGTAGTTTATCTATCTTCTCGAAGAAAACATGCGTATTTTGTTATTCTAAATTTTAGGGACTTAATGCGTTTGCAGTACCCTCAGATCGTCCAATTTCTTTATAGTTAAACATTTGATGTTAGCCTTGGCGCTCAGCCTTATGGCACTGGACTAGGCTTATACTAGCATAAATGGAACTAGCTTATTACGTAAGTATAAAGGATATGCGGCCCAGGCCAACTAGTTTTTGCGCCAGACAACAGATCGGATAAGATGTTATGATTCAATTTCAACCTGATGTGGCATTCGCCATCTCAGTCATGTGGCTAGGGGGGGGGGGGCCCTTGATTTTTTTTTTTTGGGGCCCCCCCTTAATGTTGACGTGTAGCTCGGGAGAGAAGGACTTTCCACTCTGTGTTCTTTTGCATGTGACCCCTCTAATAGCTATCAGTTTATATCATATCAGTTTAGGCTCGTCAGCGCTTGTGAAAGCATTTTGCCCTTGTCGCAGTCATTGGCGCACTGGTTGTTTCTGTTATTGCTAAGAGTAGTACGACAGCAGGGGTGGGAGGCCCTTCAGTACATAAATAATTACAATCATGCAAAACACACCAGGACACTGGAGGCAGAGTCCCTAGGACCTCTTCAGGGTCCAGAACTCGGCTCCCAAATCTTGATTCAAACAACCGCACCTTACTCCCTCCCCCTGTCCTCGAGTCGAGCCTCTCCCCCTGGTCTCCATGATAATCCCCCCCCCCTTCACACACACACAAACACTGACTGAATATGTACAGCCTATTTAATTTTTATTTCTCCGTCTGTCCTGGTGACTGTGGGCCTGGCCAAGCTGTAGGCGGGATGGGATTGAGGGCCGGGCCTAGGTCTCTAGTTGCTGGGAGTTTCCTATTATAATGAAAACAACTAGTATAAGGCCACCCGGGCTGGTAGCATCAGAGAAGAAGGCATATAATATTAAATATTATCTAATTTTTTTTAGGAAATCGCCCTGTCGGGGACACATCTTCCGCTGATGCTGGAGCAATTAAACCTCACATTTGAATGCACAAACACAACCTGGTAGCTAATACTCAATTTTGTATATTTAATTTGCCCACTCACACATGGTGACAGACACACGGACAGTGGTAAAGTAGTAAATTTTGCAGATGACAGGCACCTGGTATCTTCTATTGGAATGTCAATATTTGACATGGTTTCAAGAGCTAAACAGTAAATATGTAAATAGTTAATTCAGGGATAACGGCCAAAACTGCATTTTATCATATAAGACATTTGTCAATATTGCTTAAAATGTTTGCACCCACCCATGGGAGGTGGTGTGTGTGTGTTGTACTGTGGGTGACCCTCAACAACAAAACAATTAATATGTACTACTTGTTGTATTCTGATAAGCCGATGGTGTAAGTGTGCCGATTGCAGCTGGGGAGGGGGACAGAGGAGCATTGAAAGGTTGTGACTGCCATGAGTACAGTGAAGTCAAGGAAAATGGAAGGGGTATGCAGTGCATCCACCATGGCATGCAGGGTCCATGACAACTGCTTTTTCCCTGAAGGACCCCTATTAAAATATATGAAATGTCTGAATAGTTTTACTTAAATAAGTGCCCTAATCCATTAAAAGTTCATTTAAATACATTTTTACAACAAGCCTCTTTTCATCAAATATCCCCATTAAGGACTGTAGAAGAGGGTAGTTTTTGGTGGTTTAGTTTAAATAAGACTAGCGCACAAAGCCGAGTACGGTAACCCTTGTAACGGTAACTCCTAGTAAACGGTAACGCAAGTATGGTTATTGCTGAGTACAGAAATTTGAGCGATCGCGTTAGAACGCGAGTTATAAGGCACCGTTCCCGTTGCCCCCCGCTGCTCTGAGAGTGACGCGCTCTTCGATTCTTTTCCTCCCTAAATTGCACCAGGCTTCGACCCCTGCCATAGCAAGCCTGCAGCCAAATTGGAGCGAATCGGTTAAGAAAACCAGGCAGCGTTTCGCTAAAAGGTGAAGCGGCGTATAGCGCGCGCGTTTCCTGAACCGATTCGCTTCCGGTTGCATACCGATACGTCACAGACCCCGGTCCATCTACCTGCAAATGCGAAGGCAATCGGCCGGAAAAACAGCCGGAGATACGGGCGCGAGAGCCGGCGGATGCGCCGTTTCGCGCATTTGCGAAACCGCGCAAATTATACGCCGCCTCGGTTGCCGTTTTACCTTAGGCAGCAACGTCATCGCATTGAAGCTCTATGCTGCATTGTAGGTTGTAGTACGAAAAAGAAATAAGTCGGCCAAGATAGGACTAGAAACTGAAATAAAAATATATGAATAAGACAGAGTGCAAGATTTTTTTTTTAAGTCAGGGACAATTTAAAGTTATTTATGATTATATAACTCGATTTACTATTATTACGAAGTCATGGATAATTACGTATTTACTCCATATACTATAATAAGAAACATTTACAGCAGTTAATCTTAAAGCGCCCACACACTCAGGTCTCACAAGCTCACTGCACGGCATCATACATAAAACGCATTGTCAACAATATACAAGAGAGAGAGAGGGGGAGGGCCAGTTGTGAAAATAATGAGGGAACTGAGTTCATTGAGCAGCTATCACACACAAACACTTGTCTTTCAGACATACATTGAGTCAGGATTGTATGATGAAGCAGTCTTGAGGAGCGTGGAAGGAGAGTTGAAGATAAATTGACTCATAATTAAGAATAATGTGTATCTTTTATAACCATAAATGGCATAATTGGTTGCGTGATGTGGGTATTTTCCTTGGATTTAAAATATATATTAAGCATCATGTATATAACTCTATAGCTTTGCACGCGGTATGCTCACAAACTCCATTTGAATTAATATTCATTGCTGTAGTACCATTGTGTCTATTTTGTTTGAGCTGCTTTTAAAATCTGCCTGATTCGTTTCATTGACATTTGTCACTTTTTGTGCGCCACAAAACTCTGCAGTTTATACTTCATTTATTCACTGCCATTTCATTAGATAAATGGAGAGATTTTCTCTTTATGATCCTCGCTGTACCGATCTGGGTACTCAGGACTGCTAGGTAGGATGATGCTAGATGAGTGGAGAGCTTACATGTGCTAATATTAGCCCCTACTGCAACACTAATCTCTTAGTCGCGGCAGCCAGGTGATGAGTCCGCTCCGAGGGCGCACCACCGACCGTCCACGACAGCTCCCCAGAACACACTGATCCCATGACGCCGAATGCACAAGGCATAGACGGATTGGAAACGAAAGTGAGTTCACATGGAGAAGCAGGGCATGCAAAGCCACATAATTTGAAGAAATTTTCTAATTTTATGATTTGATGCGAATATGATTTTCTACATTATTAGAATTCAGGCCACCCAGTGCACTGTGTAGTCCTTTCGTGGAAGACTATGGACTCTCTAACTAGGAGGCATTTGGACTGCGCACTAGTGCATGCAGCCAATGGGATTTGGTTGGCCTTTACGGACCTTCCCCAACACAAACTCTCTCTTCTTTGGCTGACAGTGGGGATAGTACCTGGGCAAGGCTTCTCCACTATAAAAATGAGTAACCCAGCGCGAAGATCAGCTGCCCTTGACTATCTGGCAATCATGTTCGAAATGGCGGGCTCCACATGGAGATTGTACATTTAATGGATGAAGCTTATATTTACAGTGGTACCCCTCTAATTTACAACGCTCGCATATGCGACTGCTCCTCACATACGAATGGAGTTTTTTTACCCCGAAACAACATTCCAACTATATATTCTATGCCGCAAATACGATTTTCCTGAGTTCGACTACGACCGATTTCAGGGTTGGAGATGCGACGGCAATCTTATCTTTTGCAGCAGTTTCGGCCAAATCAATCTCTCGATGAAAAGTAGTCGAAATGTAACATGGAATTTCAATTGGAAGCGCGTATCCTAACGTTTGCGTGGAGAGTACTCCCGTGTACTCATGCGACTTGTAGAAGGGCCCGCTACTCTGTCTTCTGCAAGTAGTGATCGATAGGAGCCACTCGGAAAAAACACAATTGACATTGGAAGAACGCATCCGTGTTGGGGAAAGAAGGGAGAAAGGAGAGGACTGCGATCGCCAATGCGAACTCGCTCAGTGTCGGCAAAACCACAGAATCCCAAAACATAATCAAGGATAAGGAGTCGATTAGATCACGATGGGAAAGGGCGAGTGTTGGGGCAGGAAACTAGCGAAGTAAGGAAAACAAAAAACATGATCATCGACGATAAATTTTGGGGACGTTTGTGAGCTTTCACATGCTTGGTTCTCTAATAAGACCACCACTCAGATAACTTTTTTTCCACCGCACTTTCAATGTTTATTAGAGGGGGTACCAACGTATGTGCATATGGTTAGATCTGCCCCAGTCTAAAAGATGTTAATATAAAACGCTCTCAAAGAAAAATGATACTTTCAAATGGTTTAGTATTAAAACACACAAAAAGCGCAATAGTAACATTGTCTAAACATTTTAATGACACAAAAAATACATAACATCTAGAATGTATACCACAAACATGATTATTTTATAAGCGATGAGGTTCCATGCTAATTGCATACTGTAGGTACAGCTAATGAATAACTAATGATTTTTAATAGAAAGAAAAACTCATTGCATTTTATTAATAAATACATCTTTAAATCTGTTGTGTGGTGTTTTTTTAAATTCACAAACTGAAAGTGTAACCTTCGTTCAGATTACAGACACGTTGCATACTGCAATTTATCCGGTGGTGTGGCACACAACAGCAGGAGAACCGTAAAATATTCAGTTGTACTTGTCATGGCATCAGGGACCGCTTCCCTTCAAGACAGTAACAGGATTAAGTATGCTGTGTGAAAGGGTATTCATTTATATTTTTCTTACATTGTGTAAAATGAGTTATACATCAAAATTAGAATATTGATTAAAACAAGAACAGCAATTACTGTTACACAAATATGTTAATTATACGACAACCCACTCATTCATCTGCTGTCTCCGCATTATTGCTCGCTCATCATGCAACTCACACCACGTCCCTTCATTTTTGTTTTTAATATCTGTTCCGTTCTTATCTTTTTTCCTAATTTGGC
Source organism: Phymorhynchus buccinoides (assembly GCA_017654935.2). Lineage (NCBI taxonomy): Eukaryota > Metazoa > Mollusca > Gastropoda > Neogastropoda > Raphitomidae > Phymorhynchus > Phymorhynchus buccinoides. Next base: position 4,495,076 of record JAGGCT020000035.1, read on the forward strand.
CTTTGCATTTTTTTCCTTTTTTTCACGCACGAAATTAGTAAAAGCATTTCTCTTTGTTCATGTTTCTGTTTGCTCTTTTTTTTTCCACTCATTTTTCCCATTCAATCGGTTATAAGAAATAAAATGCAAAAGTTTTCTTATAACCGATTATAGGATTAAAAAACCCGGATATAAGGAAACAAAAAAGGATCTCCCTTCGATGTTCTTAACCGGGTTCAAACTGTATATTGTAAAGATCTGAAGTCGGAAACCCGCCTTTGAAGGGAGCTTGAAGCGCTTTACATAGACAATGAAACACAAATGTCATCATACACATAAGACTCACGAGGGCTACAATCAAATCAAATATACATAAAATGATCTGTGATTAAACAAATCAAGGTTCATAACCAAAACATTCAATGAATAGATAATATAAAAGAAACAAAATTGCAATATTGATCTAAAAGAACATATTGAGTCAAAACATTTAAAATTCTAAATCCTCCCATATTTACGCACACACACACAAACACACACTCGATCATAGTTGTTTTTGCTGCCCCATCTTCGGCAGCACTGTGGTGTTGCATGATCCCACACCGCTCTGACTTCAACTGTCAACCACATCATGTTCATCAGACTCAGATCACAGAATCTGAAATCAGCCATCAAAGGGAGGATTATATAGTTAATAGCAGTTAGTTCCAACATTGTAAAAATGACTATAGGATTAAGTCAGGCGAGTTGTTGAAAAGCCTACATGTATTACACCTCATTTCGTTTTTTCTTTCTTTCCCATTTAAAATTGATAAATGTGTGATTATATGAAGGCTCAAATGAGAAAAATAGAATGATCTTATGACTTAACCTTTGGTGGCTTTTCTCTTTGTTACTATCTCAAAATCATAGAATTTCAAATATGTTATGTATTATCTGAATCGGATTGATTAATGACTATGATTGTCAAATTTAAGCGTGTACCAATCTACCTATTTTTTATACCCCAAATATATTTCCATTCTTTTAATTTCAATTAGTTCCCATGTGGGTTGGGTATGAAATGCATTCCTAAAATGCAAGAATGAAAGGGAAAAGCTTGGAAGGACATTAAGCTGCTCACCAACACTACTCAAACTTTTTGTCCTATTATTAGTGATAGTTGGTCGCAAATCAGACGTCTCTTTTTGTTTGCACAATTTGGGCTTTGTCCACAGGCCCGTGAAGCATCAGGGTTACAGGCCACTGTTCGCTGGTACTGTGCTTGTGCTTGTGGCCTTCTTGTAGGAACCGTGTTCAGCCCGCAAGGAACTACCTCAGTGAAAAGCTCATTCAGATAGCCTGACACACAGAAATAGTTGACAGTGAAATTCAGGTTTGCAACAGTACTAAAAAAATCAAAGAAACTTGAGAATCAAAATGTCTGTTATGATGTGGTTGTAGGAAAAAACAAAGTAATCCAGGCCATTCAGGCTAATATCAAATACATGTACTTACCCTTACCCTCCATAGAAAAAGAAAAGAAATAAAAACCCACAAGAACATTTGCCCACTACAATTCCTAACTTGCTACACTTGTCAAGATCACCATTTAGTTGTTATAGGTAAACAAAAATATATTTTCTACATTTTCTTTTGATCAAATTCTTTGTTTGACATTTAATATCGGAAATCCTTCGATGAAAATAATAACTACACATAACTGTTTCATGAATACATTGAGATAATGTCATTGTACTTACAATGAGTAGCTTTCTCCTTCACTGTTGGACAGTTGTTCCCCTTGCCGCCCTTGGTTCTGACAGCCTCAACTGCAGCCCCAATCCTCTAGCATGGCTTGCTGACGGTCAACTGTTATGCATTAGTATAGATTGCCGCAAGACAGTCTGTACACATATCATCAGAAAACTGTTCATTCAAATGGAAACGTTGTAGCCATGAAGCTCCTTATTCTCATTTTTATACTGCAGCATTTTGTATGCTCTCTTTCACGACTCTTACAGGATTAATTTTGGCTAAAAATAAAGCATACAATTTATTTAGACAATATGTCCTTGTAATTAAACAAGAAAACAGTCGCGTACAGTCGGATATTGTAGCGAAAGTATTACATTATCTTTTCTCACTCTCTCTGACTCAACGTTTTACTTATTGTGTTAAAGGTTATGAATGTCAGTCACATTACAATAACTCGTCTTCTTGAAACTTAGTTTTCTGCCAGTTATGAATGCAGATGCTTCATGATGCCATTATGCGCATAAAACTACAGAGTTGTGTCGACCTCCTTTTGAGGAAACGTTTTAAGTGTTCATTGAAAAAAAAGGCAGGAGAATGGGACCATTAAGGCATAAAGATAGTTAAATGACAGTAACGCAAGGAAAAAACGACGAGTGAAAACAGAGTGACAGATTAGAGGCAAGTTACGAGCCACAGAACTTCCAGAAAAGATGGATAATCTTTATACAAAGGACCGTCAGTATCCACAGAGGGATCACTTGGCGAATGTCTACAAATTGTATTAAGTGTTTTTAGAAACAGTTGTGTTTACACAAACCTGCAGGTTTGTAAACTTATGGTATTGAACAACTGCACTGTGTCTAAAAGTAATTGAATAAACGAGCTTGAAATAATAATACTAATAATAATAATAATGGTTATTTATAGAGCGCTTAACTCCCTTTGCAGGAGCCTCAAAGGCTGAACAAAGGCCTAGAAACTAACATAAAGATAAACATACACATTAAAGACAGCAAGAAAATCAACATGAAGACAAAGTATCAATGAATATAAACATTAAAAATAAGTGAGACTAATACAAAATACATGTATTAATCTATCGCTCCTCCCCCCTCTCCCCCCCCCCTCCTCCTCCCTCCCACACACACGCACGCACGCACGCACGCACCGCACGCACGCACACACACACACACTGCAGGTTAATATCATCAAGGACTACGTGGATTAGAGGTGAGAGTATGAGGTTCAAAAAGAAGAGTTCAGAAGTTTGAAGACTGAAGTTTGAATACATACCAACTGCAACTCATAAACACATACGTCTCTCAAAACTCCCTAACACACGAATGGCCCCCCAACACACATGCACACACACACACTGGAAATACAAAAGGAATGGGAATTTCTAGTATGCAGTACCTCAAGGATTCAAAACTAGTCTATTTTAAAAATGTCCCAAAAGTCCTGGTCCAAAGTTGGAGGATGTTAAAAAGTTTTTCATTCACACACGCCACACTCGCTTGAAGTACAGTTTGTAGATATTTGTTACAAGTTTGAAGGGAGCATGTGCTTATGGTAAGTATTTATTCAATGCAATCAATATTAACGATGTATAGCAGTTGTGAACGTCCAATCGGATGATCTCAGACTCCGTCTGAGGGACGTGGCCTTGATAGGCAGTCCTATCAATATCCATTCTGAAGCAATCTGCACACAGCACCTGCAACGACACGAAAAAAATGCATAACAATTTTTTTTTGTTAAAATGGAAACCATGATCAAAACTATAATTTGAAATTATATTCATACACTGGACAGAATCAAAGTTATCTAATATGCAATATGCATGTGTTTACACTAAGCAATGATACATACAATTCCACATGGCTGTCTTTTTGCATGCATAGGCTCTATATAGCCCCCCCCCCCAATACAAGATACCCCTAGTGAACAGTTTTTTTTTTTCTTTTTTTTTTAAACATTAAGTACCTATCAACTGGTGATGCTGATGAGTGGTATAGGTATAAACCAGCGATAAATTTAGCTGACAGTTTGCGGACATGAAGTTTTGAGAACTGCAGCTAATCCTTTATCAAAACATGATACAAACTTTACACCTTCGCACAAGCAGGACCCAAGCCATATCACAAGACAACTCTCTCCAAATCCATAATATAAATCTGTCCTTCAACAACGAGTCAAGTAAAATAAAAATGTATGCAGAAATTTAAAATATCAAGGATGAAGAAAATTAAGTATAGGCCTACTATGCATTGATTCATAAACAAAACAAATAAAAATGAAAGGGATTTCAATAATGATCAAAAGGTTGCTCTTTTTTAATTTTCAAGACATGCAAAACAGTGTACAAGTATCCATTCTTTCATTTAAAAAAAAAGATTTCAAATAGCTAGCTGCTCTACAAAGACAAGGGCCTATCTGGGATAAAACAAGACAGAAAGACACATGGCCTACAAGTGAAACAGCATGGAGGGTGAGCGTGTGGACTTGAAAAGTCTAATCGTGCTAGAGGCCACTAGATAATGCATGCATAACCATGTCCATGTGTAAACCATTGTAAAACAAGCATATGAAAGATTCCCAAGTCTGCTCCTTGACACGGAAGTAGACAAGCCGTCGAACTCTTGATCTCGAGTTAAAAGAAAAAACTAAACTATTTTCAATTCATATTTACTTGCAAAGTTAACACATGCACACAAGCCTTCATCAAAAGACCACTACGTGATGATAACAAGAGGACAACCACACACAACAAAAACAATGATCTTTATAATCATAAAATACAAACATGATGTAGGCCGTACGACGCACCCACATACACGCGCGCGGCACACACACGATTTATGGACCGATCGACCATAATTTGTTATACACATCAGTGCAGCAGATATGTGACATATTTTGACTGAATTGTGGGTTTGGGATGATAAAACAATGGCATTTGGCACATAGTTTTAGGACAATACCCTTAGAAATATGTCGGATATATGGACATCGCATATTTGTCCCCCATGGTAGCTGTGCGGCCATTTTACAAAATGGCGGCCACAATGGTACTATTTTTCCGCGCATAATAGTGGGGCCAGTAACATAATAATCAGCAAATTGTGGATACAAGCAACCAAATTTGGCATGGTGGTGATGACAGGGGTCTTCTGATAAAATTTGCCTGACGTGCCTTCAAATCCAATATGGCGGCCGGTTTGCAAGATGGCCGCCAAAACTGCCTTTCGAAGTCAATGTGTTTCCATAGAAATGCTATAGTTGATGGTGTGAATGATCTTGGTGTCTAGTTACATGTTTCTGCGGATGCTGGATAATTTGGACTACTTTTATAAGCCACAGAAACTCATAAGTGGTAGAAATTGCACACATGTAATGAAAAACATAACACATCCCATATAAAACAATAGAAAATGTAAAGAACACCATTCAAATGTACTTTAGCATTGAAATATTGCCACTTGAATCATATTATTCTGAACGAAACAATATTGTCAATCGACAGAAAGAAAACAGTAATTCTGTCAGACCAATAATGCCTTCAAAAACATAATGGAATGGGACACACATGACATCAGACAGACACAAAAGATAGGCTACATAACATGACAATACGTAATATTGTTCCTTCAAAACATACAACATATGATTATAATTCTCATGTATTGTTGGTTTGACTGTCCTTGTCATAATGCTGCTGTCTCTGTCCGCACACCCATCAAATAAAGTCCAATCTTGATTAATGTCAGTAGTGACTTTTCGTAACGTTTCTAATCGAAATCTGAGTTTATGTGCCAACCGTTTCACTACAACTGACGTTGACACCACAGCTGCAGAGTGTTGTGCAGAGAGTCCTGAACGAGAGCATTTGCATCTTCGCTACATCCTTTCCTTGCAGGCACCCTTGGTAGTTCCAGGCCAGCTTGCTCCAACTGGGGGCAGTGTCGTCCAACATAGCAGCCATGTCTCTCCTTTCTTCTGTCTGCGTCGCAACTCCAGTCAGCAGACTGCCAGATTTCTGGATTGGATACGTTGCTTGGCACCAGAATTATCCAGCCTGGTAGGGCAGCCGCTCTGCATCTCGTTTGAGTGCATAACTGGTTGTTGGGATCGCATCATAGGAGCTGCTCTGCATTCGGCAAAGAGATCCAACCATGCTCATCAACACTGCTTACGCACTCGATCTATCATGCATAGGACAACACAGGTTCTCCAGCTTTTGCATGTCTCCTGGGAAAATTCCGTTGGGAAGTTTGCTGAGTTGTGCAAAGGTTTCAGAAACCTCACCACCAGACTTCCAGTCAGCCTGCAGATTTCTTTCCTTTCCCATGGAAGACGAGACCACATCCAAGCCGGTAATGCAGTGGAAGTACATGATCCCACTGTTTTCTCAGGCCCTATTGCAGAGCTAAATCATGGACTGGTATCCACTGGCACTGGCTCCTTGGCAAAACGCAAATCCCACAATATTGGAGACCAATGCCTCTGGGGTAGAAATGGCAGTGTCGATACTAGCTATGACAACCACATCAGTGTCATTGGCCTGATGATAGTGACTTGCTGCCTTCTATAGTTTGCATCTCTGGATGTCAATATACGTGTATCATCCTCTTCGTGGCAGCCAAGGGATACAAGCATCCAGGGACTTGCTTTTGTTGCTGATGGCATCTTCTCCTTTGTTGCGATGACAGTACTTGTGGTTTTCAGTTTCACCCATTTCTCTGCAGAAAGTGGACGCTGTTTGTTTTGTTGGTCATCCCGGAGAAAGCTCCTCCAGTTTGTTGTGGGTTTTGTCTGCTTCCAGTCACTCTTTTTCGTGACCCTTGCCTCTTTTTGCTCTGGTTCAGAATTCAAACTGGATTTCTTGTACGTGTCCCAAGACAATGTCCACCCGTTCGTATTTGGTGCCGAATCGATTCCATTTTGGAAGGATATCTTCTTTGCATAGTCATCAAATGTCTTTGGTTACGGGGAGGACAGGAACTGGACCGAGGGGTGAGCCATCAATGATGATCCGTGTCTCCCTCTGGCTCAGTTGTCTGGCAAGTTTCACCTGTGCTTGAAGTATCACTGCTGTGACTTCAGACAATCATGAAGCTTCCATTGTTACTGAGAGATGCATGTGCTGAACTTGTTCTCGTGTTTGAAGCAATTCTTGCAAGTCACACTGTCCTGTTCTTGCAGGAGATAAGAGACGGAGAACAGGTGGCAGTCATCTTTCAACAATTTTCTCCTTAGAACTGCTGGATGCCTCTTAATGCTTAAGAAAGCACCTTGCTCTTCTTGATTTGGTTGATAGAATCGTGCAGTTCTTCCTTCTCCAAGCCCTCTAAGAATGACTGGAATTTTCTCTTATATTTGATGGGAACCACCAGCTCAGCCCAGCTGGCCTGTAATGTTGTTTTCGCTAGCACCAGCTATCAGCTCCTCTTCTTGGAAAGGGTTGCCCATCTCCTTCAACCCTGTGGTCAATGCCCTCCACCTTCACAGGAAGACTTCTGGGCACTTAGGTCTGTTCATGGTGTTTGGTTCATTTGGTTGCACCTTTCATGCCACACATGGCTTCATAGGAAAGCTACCAGAATGGCTCACTTCAGTACACCACCATCCACCTGCAAGTGCCGGGTCCTCCTGTCAGTCCAATCGCTCCTTGCCATCACCTTGATGAATGCTATTTTGTTCTGGGCTGGTCGATGGCCATGGCAAGAAGAAGTTCTCTTCTGGACTTGTTGACATACAAAGTTCCTTTGTGAAACTCCCTGGCTGATGTCTGGATGCTGCTGCTCAAGGGAGACATATGTCCTCTGAAGTGAAGTGAAAGCCACCGGGCATAGTTGAACAGTGTTGTTCACGAAGAGTAGGGGAATGAGTTCTGAGAGTGCTTCCCGTACGTCAAAGTTTCCTTCCCTGAAGAACGTATCAGCAGGAACATGACCAGCTCCATGTTTAACACCGATGCCAGAACTGGACCTGTGGCTCCTCAAGTTTCGCTGATCACACCACGAATAGAAAAGATAGCAAAACCTAAGCAAAATAGGCAAAAATGTAAAAAGCCTTCCACTGTAGCCTTTTAACCTATAACATTAGACGCAGCTGCAAGAAACATAGAAAGCGACACCACGGGTCCTCAAATCCACCAAATACATGCATTTATAGGAGTAAAATCATTCTCGGCGTCCAAGATGCGGCCATCTTGAAAATGGCCCGCCATCTTAGGCATTTTCAAATGGCACGTCGGGCAGATTTTGCTTCAGTAGACCCCTTGGGAACTACCATGCCACAATTGTGCTTGTTCACATTTTGCACATTCATGGTAAAAATTAGTTATCTGCCTACTATAAGTTGGAACTATATCAACTATGGTTGGTGCCAACACATTCTGTGGATCTATGTAGCATTTGTTTATTGACATGTATGCATGGCCTCACATGGACTTTGAACACTATTATGTATGTTGGCATAACAGGACACCAATAACGTTTTTTTCTTCTTGTCAGCTTATCTATCTGACATCTCAAGCACCAGTGGATCCAAGCAGTGGTGGCAATTATCTCATTGCTGCCCTCTTCTATGATCAGGCCCACTCCATGGCCATGATTCGCCACTCCATGGACGTCCATCAAGAGGGCAGTTGTAATATCCTGAATCCCCTGGTCAGGTCCCGTCCCATCACGCGGATCAACCTGTACACGCTGGCCCCAACAGTCCATGGAGTCTGGCGCTCAAACACATGGAGAGATTACTTCATTATTCCTGTTTGCTGGATTCCACATCGAAAAGGCATCCTTCCACCCTCTGGGTGGGCGACCTTCTGGGATTGCAGTGGATGACGGAAGCCCTGGTCGCAGGCCAGGAGTTGCTACACCTGGACAGCCGACTCCTTTAATCAAAGCCGCCCATGGGACGGCTCCATCGATGGGCTCACCAGGCACAGCTAGTTCTGTCTCTCTTCGTCCAGGAGGGTTTACATCCAATACTGTGACGGGTTGGATGAAGGGACTGTTCCATGTCAGTAGAAACTTGGTGGGCTAGCCGAGCTGATACAAGTCCACAGTTCAAGTTCTGGTCGATTATCCTGCAGCTGGACTGAATCATGATCTACGTGAGATCGCTACGCGAGGGCGACTTCATGCTCTACATCGATGCCATTGACTAATATTGTTACCCTGTTTTCTGTGCCCTGGGGCACAGGCACAATTTATGGAAGTTTTGATTCCAATTCACTTGCGTGACATGGTGGCACTCGAAGACAAGCATCCAGATGTGTTTCACAGAGTTTTTGGCTGGGGAACTTCACAGTGACGAATACAGCACATGCCTTCTCTGCTTTGGGGCCATTCGACCAGGCACATGAACAGAATAACGCATCAGTGAAATGCGATGGCGGAGGCAGTCGGCCCTGACTGAGAATCCTGCAGCATTGCGGCGCTGGATGGTGTCCAGTCCTGAGATGGCAGAGTGATTGCAGAGTTTCCAAGCCACAGCAGAGACGTAGACGAGAACAAAGAAGACTGTTCCCAGGCACCATGAGCATACAGCATACCAGCTGGCGTTTGCTCGAGATGGTGAAGTCCTCTCCGTTCAGGAGAGAGATGGGGAACACTCTTCTGTGATAACAGCAATGATCTCATGGACGAGACAGCAGGACCTACAGACCCAGTAGTCATCACACTGTGCTCCAGATCGAAAAGCTGGGGCAGGAAGCATACCACACGTAATGTCCATGAGCGACCTTGTGAACCGAGACAAGCCCATCAACGACCCAATCACGAGAAGCAACCTTCCTCTCTCAGCCGATCTCCAGTCAGAGAGAAATCAAGAACCCCGCTGCAGCTGTCGCGCTCAGATGACTGCGACCTAATTTCTCCCGGTTGTTCATTGCATCCCATATGCGTGATGGCGAATCTCGACTTTCTTTGCTCATGAGAACCAGCCCTGTCCCCCTGCCCTGTCACAGATGGGCAAAATGAACGGGCAAAAAAGTCTGAGCTCCGGGTGGATGCTTAGAAGCTATGATCCTCCACAAGAGATGTTGCCAACCTCCGTTGAGTCATCATCCTTGATGGGTCAGCTATCCCAACATGCTGGCACCTTGGTGGTGCGAAGACCTTCTTCTTACTATGCAACACAGGTTTTTCTGCCGTACATCACATCTCAGCTACAGGCATGCATCAGAGTGGATGCGTTGGGATGATAACTACAGACAGTTTGAAAGGCCGACACTCGACAAGAGAGGTGTACGATACCCATAAAACTGGCAGGCCTTCCTACGGGATTCGACGAGAACAAGGTGGAGCTGTTCTCCTTCTCCTAGTCGACGAGACTAGCTGCTCAAGAGACAGAGAAACAGTCATTCAGCACCACCCTCCACAAAGACGTGGTCTGTACGCATTCCAGAGCCATCGCTGGTCTTGCTCCATGTACACATGAAGAAGCAGATACCAGGAATCAGCTCCACGTGGAAGATTGCTGTGAAACCGGTCTCAAGGTGTCGATCCGCACAGTTGACATGGTGTTGTAGTCCTTGCGGTGGCTAGCAGCCAAACCCCTCAACATAGATGAACTGTGGGTTTGCCTTCGTACTGGAAAAGCTTTAGGTTTTAGCAATCAGAGATGATGGGCCCAGGCAGGCATTGGGCCTGACAAGTGTTGAGGATTATACCCTCATTTCATGCTTCACTGGGTGTGATAACCGTTTCAGCTTTGGAGGCTGGAGGCAAGAAGACTGCATGGGAGGCGTGAAGGGCCCGTGATAAGGTCACTGCGACCTTCTGTCCTTGGGCGCTACACAAACCCCCTCAATCGTAGATGACAAGCCTGGACACCTTGGGGTCTTTCATCGTTTCCCGCTGTTATATAGCATAGCAGTCACGAGCATGTCAACGATGCACGTAGCAGCCCTCTTCACCCATAAACGCGAGCAATATATGCTCCTCCGCCACTCGAGAAGCCCTCATACAGCACATCCAGGAGAACTGCATACCAAAGCTGGCTACTGTTTGGGGCCAGACTGATGGTTGCTGCTGCATAGCTCGCCTCCCCAGCGAATTGGGTGGGTGAAGAGTGACACTGGCTGGGACGTCTGCTGGACAAACCCATCCCACCATAGTCAACGCAAGCATGCCGGAAACTTCTCAGATGCGGCTGTAAGAAGGGATGCAGAGGAAAGTGCAAGTTCTACTCCCGAGCACACTGTCCGCCGCAGTGCATAGTGCCGTGCACTGGAGGTACAGCCTTCCTACCACTTGCATTGTCCCTCTGCATCCATTCTTACACCGCATCTGAGAGTTTCCGCATGCTTGCGTTGCTCTGGGATGGTTGTCCAGGACGTCCCAGCCAGTGTCACTCTTCACCCACCCCCATTCGCAGGGTATGGGAAGCTCTGCAGAAAAAAAAAAAAAAAAAAAAGACTCTTCTGGCCCCAACAGTAGCCACTTGGTATGCATTTCTCTGATGTGCTTTCTGAGGGCTTCTCGATTTGCGGAGAGCATCTATTGCTTCGACGCTTCTGGGTGAAGAGCTGCTTACGTGCATCGTTTGACATGCTCGTGGACTGCTAGTGCGATCATACAGGGGACGATGAAACGCTCCAAGTGTCCAGGCTGTGCATCTACAGATTGAGGGTTGGTGTAGCGCCCAAGGCACAGAAGGTCGCAGTGCCTTATCACGCCTTCCACGCCTCCCATGCGTCTTTTTGCTACCAGCCTCCAAGCTTGACACGGTATCCACCCAGTAAGGCATGAATGAGGGTAATCCTCACACTTGTCCAGGCCCCAATGCCTGGGCCCATCTCGTGAGCTGCTAGAACCTAAAGCTTTTCCCCAGTCCGAAGGCAACCCACAGTTTTGGTCATCTATGTGAGGAGTTTGGCTGCTGCACCGCAAGGACTTACAACATCCTTGTCAACTGTGGCTGATCGACACCTTGTAAGCCCTGTTTCACAGCATCTTCCACGTGGAGCTGCATCCTGGGTAATCTGCTTCTCATGTGTACATGGACAAGACCAGCGATGGCTCTGGCATGCGACAGACCCACGTCTTGTGGAGAGTGCTGATGACTTGTTTCCGGTCTCTTGAGCAGCTAGTCTCGTCGCTAGGAAGGACCAGCTCCGCCCCTTGTTCCTCGTCGATCCGTAGAGGGAAGGCCTGCCAGTTTTATGGTAGTATCTACCCTCTTTGTTCGAGTGTCGGCCTTCAACCTGTCTGTAGGTATTCATCCAACGACACCACTCTGATTGCCTGCTGTAGCTGAGATGTGATGTACGGGCAAGAAAACCTGTGGTTGCATAGTCAGAGAAGGTCTTCGCACCACCAGGTGGCCAGCATGTTTGGTGATAGCGCCTCCATCAAGGATGATGACTGTCAACGTGAGGTCTGGCACATTCTCTTGTGGAGGGATCATATCTTCTAAGCATCCCACGAGCTCAGCCTTTTTGCCCATTCTCCATTTTGCCCATCTGTGACAGGGCAGGGGACAGGCCTGGTTCTCCATTATCAAAGAAGTCGAGATCGCCATCACGCATCTGGGATGGCAATGAACAACCGGAGAATAGGTCGCAGTCATTCTTGAGCACGACAGCTGCAGCTGGGTTCTTGATGGTCTCTCTGACTGGAGATCGGCTGAAGAGAGGAAGGTTTGCTTCTCGTGATTGGGTCTTTGATGGTCTTCTCTGGTTCACAAGTCCTCTCATTGACATACGTGTGGTACTGCTCCTGCCCAGCTTGTTCGATTCTGGCGCATAAAAGAAAAAAAAAAAAGGGGGGGGGGGGAAAAAAAAACACAGTGTGATGACTCCTGGGTCGGTCAGGTCCCTGCTTTCTAGTACAATGGTCATTGCTGTTATCACGAAGGGGTTCCCCATCTCTCTCCTGACACTGGAGAGTGACTTCACATCTCGAGCAAACGCCAGCTGGTGTATGCTTTGTCTGCTCATGGTGGCCTGGAATCATTCTTCTTTTGTTCTTCGTCTAACGTCCTCTGCTGTGCTTGGGAACTCTGCAATCACTCTTGCATCTCAGCTGTACACCATCCAGCGCCGCAATGCTGCAGGATTCTCAGTCCAGGCGCTGCTCCGCCATCGCCTTCACTGATGCGTTATTCTGTTCATGTGGCCTGGTGCGATGGCCAAAGCGAGAAATGCATGTGCTGTCTTCTTCCTGTTGAAGTTCCCAGCCATAACTCTGGAATCACATCTGGTTCATTGTCCTTTCGAGTGCCACCATGTCACGCAAGTGAACTGGACTCCACCTTCCATAATTTGTGTGCCCGGGCAAAGAACCAGGGTACAATATTAGCAGGCATCGGGGATGTAGAGCATGCATTCCCCCCTCGCGTAGCGATCTCACGGTAGATCATGATTTCCGAGTTCCAGCGCATGATATCGACCAGACTTGACTGTGGACTTGTATCAGCTCGGCTATACACAATTCCTTCTACTGACATTGAACTGTCCCTCATCCAACCCGCAACAGTATTGGATTAACGCCTCCTGTCAAAGGAGATACAGAACACTAGCCTGTGACCTGTGAGCCCATCGAGTGGCGCGTCACATGGGGCGGCTTTGATAAAGTAGTCGGCTGGTCCAGGTGTAGCAACTCTCCTGCCTGGACAGGCTGCCGTCCATACACTGCAATCCAGAAAGGTCGACCAGAGTTGTTGAAGGATGCCTTTTCGATGGGAATCCAGCAACCAGGATAATGAAGTAATCTTCTCCATGTGTTTGAGGCCAGCTCCTTGGATCGCTAGTTTGGCCGAGCGTGTACGTGGTTGATCCGCGGTGATGACCGTGACCTGACCAGATTCAGGATTACACTGCCCTTCTGATGCGTCCATGGAGTGGCGAATCATGGCCATGGAGTTGCCCTGATCATAGAAGATGGGCAGCAATGAGATAGTGCACACTGCTTGTATCCACTGGTGCTGATCTGTCAGATATGATAAGCATGACAAGGAAGAAAAACGTTATTTGTGTCCCTGGTTTTAGGCCACCATACATGAAGTGTTCAAGTCATGTGAGCCTATGCATAAATGTCAGATCACAAATGATACATAGATCCACTAGCATGTGTTTGGCACCACCAATAGTTATAATAGTTCCAACTTTAAGTAGGCAGATAACTAATTTTTACATGATTGTGCAAAAATGTGAGACAAGCACCATTTTGGCATGGTAGTTTCCCAGGCCTACTGAGGCAATCTGCCCGACGTGCCATTTGAAATCCAGATGGCGCCATTTTCAAGATGGCCGCCATCTTGGACTGCCGAGAAGGATTTTACTCCTATAATGCAGTATTTGGTGGTTTGGCGAACTTGTGTCGCTTTCTATGTTTTCTTTGTTGCGGCGTCTAGTTATAGTTTTAAAAGGCTACAGTGGAGCTTTTTACCATTTTTGGCCTATTTTGCTTATTTTTGCTATCGTTTTTCTATCGTGGTGTGGATCATCGAAGACTTGAGAGCCACAGTTCCGAGTTCTGGCATCTGTGTTCACATGGATCTGGTCATGTTCCTGCTGATACGTTCTTTCGGGAAGGAAACTTTGACCTTACCGGGAAGCACTCTCAGACCTCATACCCCTACTTCTTCGTGGAACAACAATGTTCAACTATGCCCGGTGGCTTTTCACTTCACTTCGAGACATGATGTCTCCTTGAGCGCTCACATCAGACATAGCCAGGGAGTTTCACAAGGAAACTTTGTTGTCGCACAAGTCAAAGAGACTTCGCTGCCATGGCCTATCGACCAAGTCCCATGAACAATAATGCAGTCTTCAGGGTGATGGGGAGCGATTGGACTGACAGAGGACCGCAGGGCACTTCGCAGTTGTATGGTGGCTTGACCTGAAGTGAGCCATCTGGTAGCTCCTATGAAGCCATGTGTGGCATGAAGGTGAACCACTGAACCAAACACCATGAGCAGACCCTAAGTGCCAGAAGTCTTTCCGTGTGAAGGTGGAGGCTTGACCACAGAGTTTAAGGAGATGGGGCAACCTTTCCAAGAAGAGTCAGCTGATCTGCTGGTGCTAGAGTCAAACAACATTACAGGCCCAGCTGTGGCTGAGCTGGTTGTTTCCCATCACAATAAGGAGAAATTCCAGTACATGCTTATAGGGCTTGGAGAATGAAGATGCACGTTCTATCACCAATCAAGAAGAGGCCCGGCTTCTTTCTTCAGCTTACGAGGCATCCAGCATGTTCTAAGGAGAAATTGTTGAAAGATGACTGCACCTGTTCTCCGTCTCTTCATCTCCTGCCAGAACAGACAGTGTGACTTGCAAGAACTCTTCAAACACGAGAACAAGTCAGCACTGCATCTTCTCAGTAACATGGAAAGCTTCAATGATGTCTGAAGTCACAGGCTAGCTAACTTCAAGCACAGTGACTTTGGCAGACACTGGGGAAGCTAGATGGAGACACGATCATCATTGATGCTCAGCCCTCGTCAGTTCCTTGCTCCACGTACCCAAAGACATTTTGATGACTATGCCAAAGAAGATATCCTTCCAAAAATGGAATCGTTTCCGCACCAAATACGAACGGGTGACATTGCTTTGACCTACAAGAAATCCAGTTGAAGTCTAAACCAGAGCAAAAAGAGGTCTGGGGTCGAAAGAGTGACTTGGAAGCAGCAAAACCCCAACAAACTGGAGAGCTTTCTCCGGGATGACACACAAACAGAGCTCTCCAACTTTCTTTGCAGAGAAAATTGTGGTTAAACTGAAACCACAAGTACTGTCATCTGCAAACAAAGGAGAAGATGCCATCAGCAACAAAACAAGTCCCTGGATGCTGTATCCTTGCTGCCACGAAGAGATGCTACACGTATATTTTGTACATGCCAAGATGCAACTATAGAAGGCCAGCAAGTCCCATCATCAAGGCAATGACACTGATTTGGTTGTTCATAGCAGTAGCGACACTGGCCATTGTCTCGAGGCTTGGTCTCCAATATCTGTGGATTGCGTTTGCCAAGGATCCAGTGCCAGTGGATACCATTCCATTATGTAGTCCTCTTGCAATAGGGCCTGAGAAAACCATGGGCTCATGTACTTCCATGCATTTAACCGGCTGTGATGTGGTCTCGTCTTTCATGGGAAAGTAAAGAAATCTGCATGGCTGACTTGGGAAGTCCTGTGGTGAAGGGTTTCTGAAACCCTTTGACACAACTCAGCACTGCCCAACGGACGTTTCCCAGGATGACCATCAAAAAGCTGGAGAACTTTTTGTTGTCCTCAATGCATGATAGATCGAGTGCTGCTATCAGTGTTGATGAGTCATGGTTGGATCTCTTGGGCCCAATGCAGAGCTCCTATTTATGCGATCCACAACCAGTATTGCACTCCAAAGAGCATGCAAGCGGCTGCCTACCAGGCCTGGATAATCTGGGGGGCCAAGCACAGTATCGCATCCAGAATCTGGCAGTCCTGCTGACTGGAGTTGGCGCAGAAGGAGAGAACATAGGCGGTATGTTGGACGACACTTCCACCAGTTGCAGCAAGCTGCCTGGAACTGACCAAGTTGGTTGGCCTGCCAGAAAGGATTAGCCGAAGATGCAAATGCTCTCGTTCAGACTCTCCTGCACAACCTCTGCAGCTGTGGTTGTACAACTGTATTTGTAGTGAACGTTGGCACATAAAACTCAGCTTTCGATTAGAACGTTACGCAACGTACTACTGACATTATCAAATTTGACTGTTTGATTGGTGTGTGCTGACAGAGACAGCAGCATTAGCAAGGACAGTCACCAACACTACATTTGATGAATGTACTCATATGTTTTGTATGTTTTTGAAGGACATATTACTGTATTGTCATGTTATGTAGGGCTATCTTTTTGTGCTGTCTGATTGTCCAGTGTGTGCACCCGTCCATTATGTTTTTGGAAAAGGGACCATTATTCAGAATTACGTTTCTTTCTTCTGATTGACAATTTGTTTTCTTTCAGATAATATGATCCAGTGGCAATATTTCTAATGCTAATGTATTCATTTGAAATTTGTTCTTTAATTTTCTATTGTTTTATATGGATGTTGTTATGTTTTTCATTACATGTGTTCAATTTCTACCACTTATGATATTCTGTGGCTTATAAAAGTAGTCCAAATTAATCCAGCATCCTAGAAACATGGTACTAGACCCGAGATCATTCAAAATCCTCACTTATTGCATTTTATGGAAACACATGACTTCGAAAGGCAGTTTTGGAGCAATCTGCAAACGGCCGCCATCTTGGATTTTTGAATGGCACGTCCAGGCAAATTTATTCAAATACCTTTCATCACACCATGCCAAATTTGGTGCTTGTAGCACAATTTTGCATGATTATTCTTTTACCTGCCCCCTATATGGGCGAAATAGTACATTTGTGGCCGCATTTTGTAAAATGGACGCCACAGCTACCATGGGACATATGCGATGTCCCTATATCCGAACATATCCTAAGGGTAATGTCCTACTATGTGCCAAATGCCATGCTTTTATCATCAAACCACACAATTCAGTACAACTCTGTCACATATCTGCTGCACTGATGGTAACAAGATGGCGTGGTCCAAATCCGTGTGTGTTGCGCGCGCGGTGATGTGTGTGCCCGTCTTAGCCTACATCATGTTGGTATTTTATGATTAATAACTACCTTGTTTGTGTGTGTGTGGGTTTTTTCCTCTTTGTTATCAATCACGTAGTGGTCCTTTTGATGAGGCTTGTGTGGCATGTGTATAACTTTGCAAGGTAAGAACTATGATTGCAATAGTTTAGTTTTTTCCTTTTAATCGAGAAAGAGTTTCGACGCTTGTCTACTTCCCGTTGTCCAGGCAGCAGACTTGGGAATCTTTCTAATGCTTTGTTTTACAATTAGTTTTTTACACTGGACATGGTTTATTCATGCATTAATCTAGTTCCCTCGCCGATAGACTTTCAGTCACCCTCTCACCCTCATCTGTTTTCACTGGTTAGGCCCATGTTTCTTTCTTGTCTTTGTTTTATCCAGTATAGGCCTTGGTCTTTGTTAGAGCAGCTAGCTATTTGAAATCTTTTTTTTTTTTAAATGAAAAAAGAATGATCCTTGTCACTGTTGGCATGTCTTGAAATTAAAAAAGAGCACCCTTTTTGAATCATTATTGAAATCCATTTTCATGATTTATTTGTTTTGTATGAATAAGGCATAGTAGGCCCTATCTTAATTTTCTTCATCTTTGATATCTTTATTATCTGCAGACTTTTTATTTTACTTGACTCTAGTGGTTGATGGAAGGAGGGACATGATTTTATATAGGATGTGAGAAGAAAAGTTTGTTCCTTGTGATCTGGCTTGTTCTGCTTGTGTGCGAGTGTGTAAATTTTGTATCATGTTTTGAATAAAGGCTTAGGGGCTGCAGTTCTCTCAAAACTTCATGTCGCAAACTGTCACTAAATTTATCGCTGTTATCCTTAGCACTCATCAGCATCAACAGTTGCTAGTACTTAATGGTTCAAAACATGTTTCAATAGGGGTATCTTGTAGGCTATATAGGAGCCTATGCAATGCAAAAGACAGCCATGTGTAATTGTATGTATCATTTGCTTTCGTGTCCACATGCATATCATCATTATATAACTTTGATTCTGTCCATTGTATGAATATAATTTCAAAGTATAGTTTGATCATTTTCAATTTAAAAAAAAAAATGTTTTGGGGGGGGACATTTTTTCGTGTCGTTGCAGGTGCTGTGTGCAGATGACTACAGAATTGATATTTGATGAGGACTGCCTATTCAGGCCCACGTCCACTCAGACGAGGCTGAGATCATCCGATTGGACCATGGTCCACAGACTGCTAATACATCGGTAATATTGATTGCATTGAAATAAAATACTTACCATGACCACATGCTCCCTGCAACTAGGTAGAAATATCTACCCAACGTAACTTCGCGAGTGTGCTTGTGTGAATGAAAAACTGTTAACGTCCTCCAACTGGAACAGGGACATTTGGACATTTTTTAAAATGCTATTGTGATCCGGAGGTACTGACAATACTAGGAATTCCATTTCTTTTTGTATTTCCAGTGTGTGTGGTGCATGTGTGTTGGGAGGTGTTCAAAATTCGTGTTTTAGGGAGTTTTGACGACTTCAGGTGTTATGAGTTGCACGGTTTGGTATGTATTCAATACTTCAGTCTTTCACAACTTCTGGAAAATATCTTTTTGAAACCTCATACTCTCACCCTAATTCCACGTCGTCCTTGATGAATTACACTGCAGTGTGTGTGTGGGCGTGCGTGCGTGCGTGCGTGCGTGCGTGCGTGTGTGGGGGATGGAGGGGAGGAGTGGGGGGGAGAGGGGGGGAGGAGGCGAGAGATTAATACATGTATTTGTATTAAGTCTCACTTATTTTTTAATGGTTTATTCATTATACTTGTCCTTCATGTTGATTATCTTGGCTTGTCTTTAATGTGTATGTTATCTGTAGTTAGTGTCGAGGCCTTTGTCAACACTTTTGGGAGCCCTGCAAAGGGAGTTAAGCGCATGAATACCATTATTATTATTATTATTATTATTTATTATTCAAGCTCGTTTATTGCAATTACTTTAGAACATGCAGTGTTCAATACCGTAAGTTACAACCATGCAGGTGTTGTTTAACACACCTTGTTTTCTAAAAACACTTAGATACAATTTGTAATACCATTCAGCCAAAGTGATCCCTCTGTGGGATCTGAAGGGTCTTTGTATAAATAATTATCCCATCTTCTGGAATTTTCTGTTCTCGTAACTTCCTCTAATCTGTCCCTCTTTTCACTCGTCGTTTTTCGCCTTTGCTTACTGTCCATTTACTATCTTTATGCCATTAATGTCCATTCTCCCTGCCATTTTTTTTTTCAATGAATACCTTAAAAACGTTTCCTCCAAACGAGGTCGACGCAAACTTCTAGTTATGCCAAATGCAGCATGAGCAGCTGCATTCATAACTGTCAGAGAAAACTAATTTATCAAAAGAAGACCGATTATTTAATGTGCCGGGCGTCAATAACTTTAACAAAATTAAGATAAACGTTGGGAGAATGAGAGAGTGAGAAAAGATAATGTCATACTTTCAGCTTACAATATCCGACTGTATGCTGACTGTTTCTTTTTAATTACAAGGACAATATGTTTCTAAATAAATGTATTGCTTATTTGTACATAAATTAACCTGTAGGACGTCCGTGAAAGAGAAGCTAAAAAATGGCTGCCGTTATAAAATGAGAAAAGGATCTTCATGCTAGCACGTTCCTTTTGAATTGAACACAGTTTTCTGATGATATGTGTAACAGACTTACTTGGCGCAATCTATCCTAATGCAACAGTGACGTCATCAAGCCATGCTAGAGTATGGGGACTGCAGTGGAAGGCTGCCAGACCAAGGGCGGCCAAGGGAACCAACTGTCAAACCAGTGAAGAGAACTACTTCATGTAGTACAAACAAATGACATTATCTGCATGTGATTTCAGAAACAAGGTTTTGTTAGTTTATTATTTTCCTCGAAGGATTTTCCGATTAATATGTACAAAAAAGAATGTTGATCAAAGAAAAATGTAGAACCTATATTTTTTGTTTACCTATAACAAACTAAATGATGATCTTGGACAAGTGTACAAGTTAGGAATTGTATGGGCAAATAGTTCTTGTGGTTTTTATTTCTTTTACTTTTCTATGGAGGAAGTAGTACATTATGTGATCGTAGCCTGAATGGCCTGAAGTATTTGTAGTTTCTACAACCACATCATAAACAGACATTTTGCAAATTCTCAAGTTTCTTGTATTTTTTATGTACTGATGCAACACTGAAATTTCACTGTCCAAACTATTTCTGTGTGTCATGCTTTATCTGAATGACTTTTCACTGCGGTAGTGTCCCTTGCGGCCTGAACACGGTTCCTACAGAATTCCAAACCGGCACAAGCCCAGTAGCCAGCCGAACAGTGCCTGTAACCCTGAGTGCTTCAGCCGGCCCTTGGACAAGCCCAAATTTGGCAAAACCAAAGAGACTCTGATTTGGCGAACCAACTATCAACTATAATAGGACAAAAAAGGTTGAAGGTAGGTTTGGTGAGCAGCTTAAATGTCCTCCAAGCTTTTCCCTTTCATTCCTTGCATTTAGAAATGCATTCATACCCCACCCACATGGGAACTAAATTGAAATTAAAAAAGAATGGATATATTTGGGTATAAAACACTATGGTAGATTGTGTCCAACCCTCTTAATTTGACAATCATAGTCATTAATCAAATCAGATCAGAATACCAATATACATATTTGAAATTCTATGATTTTTGAGATATTGTAACAAGAGAAAGACCACCACAGGTAAGGTCATAAAGACATTTTTATTTTTCTTTTCATTTGAGCTTCTATAATCAACACTTTATCAAATTTGAAATTTGAAAAAGAAAACGAAATGAGTGTATACATGTGCTTTTCAACAACGTCCCTGAACCTTAATCTAATATGCATTTTTACCAGTTTGAGACTAACGCCTATTAATATATACTCCTCCCTCTTTGATGGCTGATTTCAGATTCTGGTGATCTGAGTCTGATGAACCATGATGTGGTTGACAGTTAAAGTCAGAGCGGTGAGGGATCAATGCAAACATCCACATGTCTGCACAGAAGATGGTACAGCAAAAAACTACTATTGATCGAGTGTTGTGTGTTGTTGCATTATATATGGGAGATTTAGAAATTTAAATGTTTGCTCATATGTTCGTTAGATCATATTGAATTTTGTTTCTTTTTTATATTATAATATTCATTGCAATGTTGGTTATGAACATTGATTTGTTTAAATAATATCCAATTTATGTATATTGTTTTGTTGTAGGCCCAGTATCTTATGTGGATGATGACATTTGTGTGTCACATGTCCTTATGTAAGCGCTTTAAGCTCCCTGCAAAGGCAGGTCCGACCTTCAGATCTTTACAATATACAGTTGAACCCTGTTATAAGAACATCGAAGGGAGATCCTTTTTTTGTTTCTTATATCCGGTTTTTCTTATATCCGAAACTCGGATATAAGAAAACTTTTTGATTTTTTTTTCTTATAACCGATTTGAATGGGAAAAATGGAGGGGAAAAAAAAAGACAAACAGAAACATAAAACGAAGAGAAAATGCTGTTACCTAATTTGGTGCATGAAAAAAAGGAAAAAAATGCAAAGCAAATTAGGAAAAAAAGAAAGAACGGAACAGAAAATTTAAAAACAAAAATGAAGGCAGACGTGTTGTGAGTTGCATGATGAGCGAGCAAGATAGCGGAGAGCGGATTAGGGAGCGGAGAGCCAAGTGAGAGTTGAAATATGAGTGGGGGTGTAGTTCAGAGATAAGTAACATATTTTTTTAAATGTAAATTTCTGTTTCATGTATTTAATTAACGTTTTAATTTGGATGTATATAACTCCGTTTACACAGGTGTTAAGAAAAAAATTAAATGAATACGCTTATCACACAGCAATAGCTCTCGAATGCCTGTGGTACCTCGCGACACTTGAACCGGGCAAGCGGTTCCTGATGGGCCATGCATACAAGACACAGGTGGAACATGTTATTGACTTGTACGATAATGGTTCACTTCCCACATCTCGTGCCTGTATTCTGTGTTATTGGTGCATCCCGCCCATATATACACCCACCGGACTAAAAGTTGCAGTATTGCAAAGAGTGGTCTGTAAGTCCCCTGAAACGAGGATTAGCACTAATCAACTGTGTATAAATTTAAAAAAACACCACACAACAGATTGAAAGATTGTATATTATTAATAGAAATGGCAATGAGTTTTCTTCTATATAATCATTAGTTATTCATTAGCTGTAACCTACAGTATGCAAATTGCATGGAAACCTCATTCGCTTATAAAATAATCAAATGGGTTTGAGGATAAAATTCTTAGATGTTATTATATTTTTTGTGTCATTAAAATGTTTTAGTCAAATGTTACTATTGGCCTTTTTGTGTGTTATAATACTTATACCATTTGAAAGGTATCATTATTTTCTTTGAGAGCGTTATATTAACATCTTTTAGACTGTGGCAGATCTAACCATATGCACATACATTGGTACCAACAACCCACCCACTCCTCTAATAACGACTTGAAACGGTGCGGGTGAAAAAAAAGTCTTCTCTGAGTGTGTGGTCTTATTAGAGAACCAAGCCTGTGAAAGCATCACAAAACCAGTCCCAAAATTTATCGTCGATGGATCATGGTTTTTGTGTTTCTTACTTTTCGGCCTAGTTTCCTTGCCCCCACACTCGCCACTTTTTCCCCATCGTGATTCTAATTCGACTCCCTTTCATTACCCTCTATTATAGTGTTTGGGATCGTGTGTTTGCTGTTCCCGACACTGAGGGTCCGCGTTCGGTCAATTTCGGCGATTCTGGCAGGTCTCCCCCTTTCTGATTTCTTTCCACAAACACTGCACGTCGTTTTCTTACTCAATGGTCAAGTTGTTTTCTTTTCTCCGAGTAGGCCATATCGATGACTGACTTGCAGAAGATACAGATAGTAGCGGGCCCTTCGACATAGTCGCATGAGTACCACGTGGCGTAAACTCTCTAAGCAAAAGTTAGGATGGCGCGCTTCCAATGGAAGTTCCACTGATGTTTAAAAAACATTTTTTCTGACTAACTTTTCATTGAGAGAGTGATTGGCACGAAACTGACTGCAAAAAATAAGATTGCGGTCGCATGGTCTCAATCCCTGAAATCGGGTTCGTAAGTCGGAATTCAGGAAAAGTCGTATTTGCGGCATAGAATATATAGTGGAATGTGTTCGGGGAAAAAAAAAAATCAGTCGTATGTGAAGAGAAGTCACATTTGCGAGCGTCTTATTAGAGGGGTACCACTGTACATATAATCCTTCATTCCCATTAAATTGTCACATATCTTCATGTGGAAGCCCGCCATTTCTGACAATGATTGCCAGATAGCAGAGGGGCAGCTGATCTTCTGGCAGGCTTGGTTACCATTTGTTTATAGTGGAGAAGCCTTGCCCAGGTACATCCCCACTGTCTCAGCCTAAAGGAAGAGTTGTGTTGGGAAGGTCTCCAAAGGCCAACCAATCCATTGGCTGCAGCACTAGTATCCAGTCCAAACATCCTCCTAGTTCGAGAGTCATCAGTCTTCACGAATACTACACAGTGCACTGTGCCATGATATTTCAATCATGTAGAAAATCATATTCCATCAATCGTCATAAAACTTGAACTTTCTCAAATTATTGGCTTTGCTGCCCTGCTCTCATGGTGACCTCCACTTTCGTTTCCATCCAGTCTATACCTTGGTGCATTCGGTCGTCATGTGGGATCAGTGTGTTCTGGGAGGCTGTCGTTGACGGTCGTGGTGGCGCCTCGAGGAGACCTCACTCCACACTGCTCCGCGACTAAGAGATTAGTGTTGTCAGTAGGGGCTAATCATTTATGCCACATTAAGCTCTCCACTCATCTGCATCACCACATAAGCAGGATTCCTGAGTACCAAGATGCGGTACAGCTAGGAAGATGAAGAGAAAATAATCTCATATATATAATAATATGCATGAATAATGAAGTAATAACGCAGAGTTGTGTGCGCACAAAAGTGACAAATGTGCAATAGAAAAGAATCGCATATGTTGAAAACAGCAGCTAAAACGAAAAATAGACACAATGGGTACCTAAGCATGAATTTAATTCAAATGGAGTTTGTGAGCTACAGCGTTCAAAGCTCAATAGAGTTATATAAATGTGGCTTAATTATTTATTTTAAATACAATGGGAAATAACACAAATCAAGCCAAAACAATTATGCATTTTTATGTTATAAAAGATAAACATTAATACTTTACTTATGAGGTTCAGATTTATCTTCACACTCCTCCTTCCACGCTTTCCTCAGGAGCTTCCAGCAATACAATCACTGCTCAATGGTAGTCTGAAAAATAAAAGTGTTTGTGTGTGGATACTGATCACTGACGTCAGTTGACCCTCATTAGTTTCACAACTGCCCTCCCCTCTCTCTCTCTCTGTTATTGTTGACATCGGTGTTTACTGTCTGAGCACGGGCACAGTGATTCTTTGTGAGCTGAGAGTGTGTGGGCCGCGTTAAGATTAACTGCTGTAAAATGTTCTTATTATGTATTGGAGTAAAATACTTTAATTATCCATGACTTCGTAATAATAGTAAATCGCGTATATTATATCATAAAAATACTTAAATTTCCCCTGACTATCGTTGCAACTCTGTATTATTCATATCTTTTTATTTCAAGTTCCTAGTCTATCTTTGCCGAAACTTATTTCTTTTGCGTCTAAAACCCTAAAATGCAGCAGAAGCTTCATGCGATGAGGTGGCTGCCTAAGGAAACGTCAACCGGGCGCCGTATCATTTGCGCGTTTCGCAATGCGCGAAACGCGCACCGCGGCCTCTCGGCGCCCGTATCTCCGGCGTTTTTTTCGGCGATTGCCTTCGCATTTGGCAGGTAGATGACGCGTGGGTATGTGACTACGTTATTCAAACCGGAAGCGAATCGGTTCAGAAACGCGCGCGCTATACTCACGCTTCACCTTTTCATCGATAACTCTGCCGTTCTTAACCGATTCGCTTCAATTTGCTGTCGCTCTTGTGCAGGGGCGAAGCCTGGTGGGCAAATTAAGGAGATCGAAAGAGCGCGTCACTCTCAGAGCAGCGCCAACGGGAAACGGGGCCTTATACTCCGAGCAGTTTCTTACCGAATCGCTTCAATTTGCTGTCTCGCAATACCAGTACTTGGCTTTCGTTACTAGAGTTTACCGGTACATAGGCTTTACCGGTACTATCGGCCGTTGCGACTAGTCTTATTTAACTAACCACGAAAACTAACACCTCTTCTACAGTACTTGATGGGGTATATTTGATGAAAAGGCTTGTGTAAAATGTGTTTAAATGAACTTTTGATTAGGGCACGTAATCTTAAGTACAACTAAATCAGTCGAAATTTTATATATTTTAATATGGGTACTTACAGGAAAAGCAGTTGTCATGGACCCTGCAATAGCATGTGATGCACTGCACCCTCTTCCATTTTTCCCTTGAACTCACTGTACTCATGGCAGCATGCTAAACCCTTTCATGCCCTCTGTCCCTCCCCAGCTGCAATCGGCCACACTTCCCATATCGCTATCAAATAACACAAAGTCGTACATATTAATTGTTTGTTGTTGAGGGGGCACACACATGGACCCACCACCACACCATCCATGGGTGGTGCAAAACATTTAGCATATTGACAAATGTCTTATATTGATAAAATGCAAGTTTTGGCAGTTAGCCCCTGAATTAAACTATTTACATAGTTACTGATTTAGCTCTTGAACCATGTCAAATATTGAAATTAACTAAAAAAAATGATACCAGGGTCCTGTCATCTGCAAATTTACTCTTTTACCCCTGTCACGTGTGTCTGTCCCATGTGTGAGTGCCAAATTCAAATATACAAAATTGAGTAATTAGCTACCCAGGTTGGGGTTTTGCCAAGTACAAATGTAGTTTAAAATTGCTACCACGCAGCAGCGGAAAGATGTGCCCCTGACAGGGCGATTTCCTAAAAAAATTAGGATAATATTAATATTAATATGGTCCTTCTTCTCTGATGCCACCAGCACCCGGGCCTATACTAGTTTTTTTATTAATCCTGGAAAATCAACAGCAAACTAAGCCTAGCCCGGCCCACCCGAGCCTACAGCTGGCCAGCCCGCATTCACCAGGACAGAAAGAGAAATAAATTTAATAGTGTACATAGCAGTCAGTGGTGTGTGTGTGTGTGAGGGGGGGGGATTATCATGGAGACCAGGGGGGAGAGATCGACTCGAGGGACAGGGGAGGGAGAAGGTGCGGTTGTTGAATCCGATTTGGGAGCCGAGCTGGACCTGAAGAGTCCAGGACGACTGCTTCCAGTGTCCTGGGGTTTTTGCAATGGTGTAGTATTTGATACTGCAGCTCCCACCCCTCGGTCGTACTACTCGTAGGCCATAACGTAAACAACAGTGCGCCAATGACTGCACAAGGGCAAAGGCTTACACAAGCTACAGAGCCTAAACTGAATAGATATAAACTGATCGCTACAGGTCACCTAGCAAGAGAACACAGAGTGGAAATTCCATTCTGCCTCCCCATCTACACGGTCAACATAAGGCTAGCTTCGCCACAGACGAGAGGCGATGCCACAGCGGTTTGAAATTGAATCATACATTTATCCGGATCTGTTGTCTGCGCAAAACTAGTTGGCCTGGGCCGCACAATCCTTTTATACTTACGTATAAGCCTAGTTCCAGTTATGCTAGTATAAGCCTAGTTCCGTGACATAAGCTAGATCGCCACAGGCTACATCAAATGTTTAACTATAAAGAAATTGGGACGATCATGAGGGCTGCAAAACCATAAAGTCCCGATTTTAGAATAACAAAATACGCATGTTTCTCGAAGATAGATAAACGACTCCATCCTATCATAGGATAATGCTATAGAAGTATGTAAAGCAACGGCAATAATACTTGAAGAATAAAAAGCTAGATTCTAAATGAACTGAAAACGTACCTTAATTTTATTTATTTTCGCTCGCTACTACTCGACTTTTCTTAGCCAGGCAGGCCATACAAGGCAAATTTTGTTATACCCAATTTTATACCCACTGTGGCACTTAAATATAAAAACAAATTCCGCAAAAGCTGGAATCTGCACTTACTTATTGATTGCTGAAAGACATTAGATTACCCTCCAGCCTGCTGAAAGTTCATGCAGGAACATGTAGTTTTTTTAGATCTACCCCATGCATCGATGCAATGTTTGACTAATCTATAGCACCAACACAACAAAAGATATAACCAAAGAGATATGGAAAAATTAAAAGTAGAAGTGAAAAACCACATTGCAAACTTATTATAATAATGCTGACTACTGATCTTGGCTATGATTTGATGCAGGGGCTGATTTGCTTTAGTAATTAGAACTACAAAACTGCACTAGTAGGACTAGTAATAGGTTTGTTTCTTACCATGATCAGGATCACCTGGACATGTATCGTCATGTCGTTGACTGATGTGTCACTGTCGTCATCACTTGCCTCCTCACTTCTCATCTTCATAGGTGATTTCTGGCAGGTGGCTCAAACTGTAGGGAACAGGCCCCCTAATTTTCCTACTTCCGCCATTGTTTATCTACCTCCACTGTTGACGTTTTAGTGAAGGGCAAGTATGACTTGTTGTCAGATTATAATTGACGTCATTTCCTTCAAATATTAGAACAGAGACATTAGTCGTGTTTCACTTTGGTGTTCTGAAGTCATGTTAGAAACAAAACCTGATGACATTGGTACCTTATATCCTGTGAAAGAGCTACGTAGTCCATGTAATTCGCCATTGTTTTGCTTTCACTTTCGGTGCCCAGGGGTGGCCCAGGGTGTCCATGAATCAATTTTTGTCTCGTTTTTTTTCACGCATTCATCTCTTATGGCGAGATACTGCCGCAAACCTCCCGTTTGAAAGTACAAAATCAAGTCTTTTTCGACTCAGGGGACTTGAGATAAAAATATATGGACAAAACGGTCCAGAAAGGCAATTTCTCTTTCAAGAAATACTTATTATAAAGCTGTATATACAGATAGCGATTTAAAAAACGATTTTTCAGGCACAACAGGGTTTATTCTCCTTTAAAGGCCATACGCTTCTCGCAAAATAACGTGCAGATGATGCAATATCGATCTGGCTTGTAAACTCTGAGCATAAATCAAAGTCACAGACAAGCATAAAACTGAACGCAATCACACTGTTTAGCTCAAAATTCCAAAAATGCGCTGACTTTCTTCTTCTGTGCACTTCTGCTTATCTTGAAATCTGTCTAGGGCAATTAGCTCAAATGACGCAATTAAGGGGTAGTCAGTAGTCCTAGCTTAGTAGTAGTCCAGGCGAAAGTTGAGCCTGACCTTCTTTTGTGAAGTATTTAGGTGTCGATCGAACATGATTGTGATGGTGCTGAATCTAAATCCGTTGGAGGCCAAGTTTGTAAATGTTGGCATTTTGAGCTATGCCGAAATATTCAAAATGGCCACTTGGGACTCTAAAGCACTGTTAAAACATGCACTTACCGTAAATTATGTTGTATCTAATGCGTTTATTTGTAAAGAAAAATAGTATATTTGCTGAAATGATTCAACTATGGAACTATATCTATTTTTGCCTTTTACCCCAGCCACTCTGTGGAGAGGGCTATCACGTTTTGTGTCCTTTCATTGCCGGCAATTATCTAAGAACAATGTCAGAGGATCACTTCAAATTTGTGTGCTACTATTTTAATGAAGCTGTGTGCCCCTCTATACCTTATTGACCTTGCTTCTGACCTTGAGTATGTGATTTTTAATGTCTCAACTATGCTTTTTTCAAACTTTTTGCAATGCTTGTGTACAAAACTATGTGTTGTTTTTGTCCTATAGCTAACGTGCATAGAGAATATTGACTTCAGATACCTATTTGATTAAACTTTCATCTTAAATGCTTGACCTTGAATTTGCTTGCATATTTTAAACTTTTTTGTCTTAATGTTTTAATCTTGGTGCAGTAATGTCTCATAATTGGTGCATTAGGCCAATTTATAGGTGGGTAAAAGTGGCCGCGGTGCAATGAATGTGGGGCCATTTTTTACCCACCATTATAAATAAAAATAAATATCGACTCTGATCGCCGTGTTGTTCTGCTTGGGCGCCTAACAACAAAGGCCAAGCGTCAAATGAAGGCTAGAGATGTTCCATTGTACTTAGTTAGCATCTAGATATGCTTAACCATTAGCTCATGTACCTATTATTAGACAGTTACTGCATGATTTAAAATGTATTAAAGCAAAAAGTTGAAATTTCCATCAAATTCAACGTAAGCATTCCAGATGATGGCTAGGCATAAATAGGCATCAGTAATTCACATCTCTATAACCTTCGCTTAGAAACACAATTTTACAACAGCCGTGCAAAAGTTGAAAAGTATAGTTGATCAAGTAAAATCCATACTCAAGGTCAAAGTTCAATGTCAACAAGGCATACTGAGAGTCATATCCGCTTTCATTAAAAATATTAACACACACATATCGAGTGATTCCGGTGACCTGATTCTTAAGATACATGAAAGGGCACGAAAGATCGTGATAGCCCTCTCCAACAGTGCTTGGGGCTAAGTAAGTTACTGAAATAGGATATAATTCCCATAGTTTGAATCATTTCAGCAATTATCTATTTTTCTTACCAAAACAGAAATAAAAAAATTTAAAAATAATAAAAAAAAAATTAAAAAAATAAAAGAACATTAATCAAAACATTACGTTAAGTGCATGTTTTTTACAGTCTCTCGAGACCTACAGCGGCCATTTTGATATTACTTCTAGCTCTAGAAGTATATCCACCATTTTCACTTGGCCTCTTAACGGATCTGGGGAAATTCAGCAACCCTCAAATCATGTTAGATCACATAGAAACCTAATATATATCACAAACAAGGTAAAACTTTATAATTTCGCCTGACTAGCCAAGAACGAGAACTTGAAGGTGTATCAACTTGGCGTCATAATAATACTGACGTATCCTCTTACAGCGTTACGTCATAAAGCTAGGTCTGAAAGTATCCCAACAAGTTTCGATTATTAAAAACGGCCACAAACAGGCAAAATATTGTCCTCAATAGTTCAACACCAGTCACAGATGCCGTATTGATTTCCCCTGAATCTACGTCACGCCAAATGGATTATCGCACAAATCCATTTTTGGTGAATTCATGGCAGCTACAAATCTGCCCAAGGAGACCGATTTTTTGCGAAATAAAAGTGTGTGCGCTCACTTTAATCTTCACGAATGTGACATAAAAGTAGTTAATAGATACAGTTTGTATACTGTGTCTATGTGTAGTATGAAATAATGCTGAACGTGTTTCCAGAACAAAGTTTTTTAGGTCCGAATGGAGATGACTATGGTCCCTTTAAGAATTAGAACAAGATATGCTAGTTGTCATGTCGATGCAGTTGACTGAGGCTATGGTCAGTTGTAACACAGTTCTTTATTCAAGATGCACAGTACCAATGTGGCTCGCCCTCATTGCCATTTTAAAAGCACGCTACTTCATCAGAATTGAGCACAAACTAATTATTTTTTTCTGTCACCTATGAATGCATGTAGTCCATAAGAGCTTCGGATTTCTGTGTCTGGAAATAATAGTTGCACTCTTGCTGGCAACGTGTATTGGCTCTACTGTGCAACTTGCCCATTGTGTGACTCGTGAGTGTAATGAGCTTAGACTATGTCTGAATTTGTATGACAGGCACATAAAATTGCATGTAGCAAGACATAATTGTAGCTTATATATCAATAAAAGCTTAATGTGTTGGATCGCAAGTGGCAATAACGGTATTATGTTACGTCCAAAGGGGCACTGTTTCTCACAGAAACCACCACTCGAAGGTTTTCCCATGATTTGATGTTAGGGAGTGTCTAAGGTACATGTGTGCCAAAGGACATGGCTTAACCCTAATTTTCAATTTGCCATTCATATTATCCCAATAAGTTTGAGGACTAAAGGAGTTTCACCTAGGTAGGCCCGCTTTCTACACTTTGTCGAAAGCTTCTTGAAAGATAAAAAACACAGCAAGGGTTTGCTTCTTCTCTTGGAAGATTCGGCAAAGTCATGGACTAAGGGACGCTAGGTGGTCTTTCAGTATGTCTAAACTTTCTGTAGCCATTCTGGGTTGGTGAGAGTATGTTTTGCCCCTCCAGAAGAACGCTAAGCATTGGTTGACCGATCCTTGTATCAGCTTGCCAACACAGCTGATGAGGCTGCTTGGTACTGTAGCTGCAGGGATCCTCCTTGTCCCTCCCTTTGGAATGGGAATGATGTCGGCTCTTTCCAATGGAACACAGCACTCACTCTCCAGCTGTGGTTTGAAGATCTGCAGCAAGCCCTTGTCTGGAAGAGGCAAGGTGCTTCATATGTCACATTGTGTACGCCATCAGGTCTTGGGCTCTCTTGAGGCTCACTTGCTATGCCTTGTTTCAGTTCTTTCATTCTGAAAGTTTCATCATGCAGCTGTCATTTGTGTCGCCGCCGGGGGGCTCTGAATGACGAAGGTCCTGCGGTTTCTTCTCTGACTTCTGGTGGCGCTCTCTGGACATGTGATGCAGTTTCTTTGCAGTAGAGCTCAGTGAAGTGTTAGCTGCTGCCTTTTCTGTCTTCAGCTGATGTTCTGGCTCAATGACTGTTTTGCCTCTGCTAGTTGTTGTCATTAGCTTATTTGTCGCTTCCAGAGTTTTCCTGCAATGTACTGTTTCCATGCTCATGGAGCTGTCTTCTCATTCCAACTCTGCCGGGCTGCTTGCAGCTTTTCTTGTGCACGAAGCTTTCGCCTGTTGTGTGCCTCTGATACTCGCCATCCTGTGGATCTATCCTGGTGCCCCTGCTTCATTCAGCGTTCTTCAGTCCGTAGGGATTATACTTACTGCGTCTGCCTCTTGGAATGGCGGCGCTTTGCTGCTAAGAGTGCCTGGTGTTGAAGTCCTGGCGTTTTGAAGTTAGGTTGTCATGTGACAATACCAGTTCAGATGTTCGTCTGTCTACTTCTTGTTTTGAATTGGTCCCTTGTTTTTGCCTTCTTGCATGTTCACTTTGCTGGGAGCCTGGTGGGGGTGAATTTTCAAACTGCTTGGATGGTAATTAAACTGAACTGTGGTCGCTATCCCCAGTTGTGTGGGACACCTCCTGAGGGCGATGCTGTGGATCTGTCATCAAAAGCGAAGGCCTAGGTCAGGAGTGCTGGTGGTCCTCCATTTTCGAGATCAGAAGGTGGGCAGATCATCTTCTGTTGATCAAAATCAGCTGTTGCTGAGCTCCAGTTCTCCACTATCCTCTCCTTTTCTCTGTTGAGCCCCGGTAAACCCAGCTGGTTGAATGGCTGGTTAAGGTCTCCTGTAATAATCCGCTGTTGGGGTCAACCAGGATGGTGTCAAGTTGTATCTTTATGTTCTGGTGGAGAGTAGACATTATAGCCTGTCATCGCCTGTCTGACATTGCCAACTTTTAACTCCCAAAATTCTGCATACAATATCTGCTTACTGGAACCCCCCCTTCTGGTTCTCTGCAGTCTGGATGGTTGTTTTGAACGAGGGTTGATAGGCCTCCTTTGGTCTGTTTTCTCTGTCTTGTCTGAACCCAAGAAAACATTTCGTACCATATTTGCCTACCATTGAGTGACCCTTGTACACCTTGTCCATGTGACATACCAGTGCGAACATCACTTAACGGGCACCTCAAGTATCGCAGGTCACCTCCGTATACCAGACAGTTTTGTCAGTCTGCTTTATTGTCCTTATTTATTACTAAGGTGCCCGCTATTCTGGACCATGGACAGTGATCTCAGTCTGTATCACTATTTACTCGGTAATTTCCCACTCCATACGCCGACACTGATCACGAATTTGTACAGCATAGTCAAGAAAAGATTCAGTTAAGCATAATCCACAAGAAATTGAAATTTAAAAAAAAAATCAAGGCAGAAACGATCATGGACAACTGATCCTGTATTTGTGTTGCCTTATTTTATTTATTTATTTATTTCGAATTAATAAATAAGGCCAAGAAAGATAAATACAACATAGACACAAGCGTGCATGTACCACTCGCACACACCTCGAATGCACGCACACACAGAACATGCAGAGTAAGAGACACAGATAGACGACAAACTGCATCCACATTTAAATAATGATAATGATATTCACACTAATCATAACTGATGGTGGCATTTGTTTTACTTACAATAACTTTTTTTTTTCTTCATCTCCTTTTTTCGGTTCACTGTATGTTTTTAATTGTGCCGTTGCTTTGTTGATTCAAACAAAATCTGTTTAATAACTGTCAATATAATGATTAATTGAAAATGTTTTTCATTGCATGCTGTATTAACATTAATGTCTTTATGATGTTTTTGTTTGTTGGCGTGTTTTATGCACCAGTTAAAGTAGCCATGTTTTTCTTTTCATTATACATGTCATTATGTGTGCTTCGCATAGCGTGCAGATTGTGTTTTTGATAATTGTTTGTTGGGCTACACTTTGATTCCGTACGGCTCATTACAATCAGCATTTGATGATCATGGATCGACCAATGTGCGATGTACGCAAAGCGCCTGTATCTCTAGGCATTAGGACAATTCCAGCGGTTCCGGCGGAGAATCCTAAGGGTCATCCCTTTATTGCATATGTTTGAGATGTAGGAAGAGCACTTCAAGTCGCTCAGGATTTGGTAGGCCTACTCCGATACTGGTTTTTCATGCACCTGCTTCAGGAAGACTCCCCATAGCCTGTAGAGGAAGGACGAATGTTTTCTGGTGTAGATCGCATAACACTTTTGTGCTGTGAAAACGCATGCACCCACCTCGTAGCGGCTTCTTCCAGTTTTTTTTAGATCTGACTGTAGAGTCAGTGTGAGTCTAGGGAAACTGAGTATGTCCCGGTATAGTAGCCAATCGTCGAAAAGAGTCCTTACTGTTGAGTCACTGATCCAGCA
Source organism: Phymorhynchus buccinoides (assembly GCA_017654935.2). Lineage (NCBI taxonomy): Eukaryota > Metazoa > Mollusca > Gastropoda > Neogastropoda > Raphitomidae > Phymorhynchus > Phymorhynchus buccinoides. The sequence goes on from JAGGCT020000035.1 coordinate 4,529,371, forward strand.
GGTCATTTTGATGTGCAAGAAGAGTCAAGACCCAGGACAGTGGCCTTGAGGATGTCAGACCCAACAGCACTTCTTCCGATGCCTCGCCGTCCACAACACCTCATCTTTCTCTCTGCTCAGGAGTTTGCAATCCATTTGTAGAGGGAGCCTTGGACACTGTAGTTGTCCACCTGTGCAAACCGTGTGCTATGGGCTGTGTCAAGGCTTTGCTGAGTCAAGCCACCACTCCACCAGTCTGCTTCCTAGTATTGGTACGACTGAAGAGATCACTGTACTTTGGTGAGAAATTAGTTCTCGCAAGAGGTGGCCAGACCCGATCCTTGATTTCTTGTCGGTGATTATTATGTGCTTCTTCAGGTGGTTCGAAGGTGCCGACACATGATGTGCTTGAGCAGTCTTGTAGCTCTGAATGAGCAAAACTGGTCTGTAGTTCTCTGCTTCCGTCACCGCTTCTTGAAATAGGCAGTCCATGTTGGCAGAGAGACCCAGCTGATGGCAGTTGACCAGACTGTAAGGAGTGGTTGAACAGTTATCGCGATCTTGAGGACTCTGTTTCGTATGCCGTTCTTGGGCCGGAGGACTTGGATGGGTTTAGATTGCGAAGGCTTTTTCAGGACGCCCATTGTACTTCTACATACAAAAAATTTTTCTATGGTCCAGGTAGGCTAGTCCCTCGATTTGCTGTGCGGATCATCATCTTTCTCATGAGTACGAGTCAGAATTTGTGCTTGGAGGATCGGTTTTATAGTACTGTCGCTATGAAGGGTGAGGCTTTTCTTCAGTGGTGCTACTCCTATGTTCTCCTGCGTCCTGGCTTTTACGTACAATGAAGTCCGTATTATATCAAAGGTCAAGGTCACTGTGCCCGAAAATGCTGCCGAGCACCTGGCAACGACATAACGACCGCCGAGTAACCTATATGCTCAAATGTTACATGCTGGTAGTGTATTTCAGATATCTAGGCCATACTAAAAACATGAATGCATAAAGTCAAGGCCAAGGTCCTTGGAGCCCACTAATTTTGCCGAACACCTGGCACAATACCGAAGGAGACTAATAATGCTCACACTTGCATGCGGGTAGTACTAAAAATATTTAAAGCAGATTCAAAAATGAAGGTCATAGGTCAAAGTCAGGATTTGCCACTGAAAATGCTGCCAAGCACCTTGGCATATAACGATTGAACGTATGGACATGGGAGGCTCAAATGTTGCCTGCGGAGAGGTAACTAAGTGTATTCGTCCAAAATATAAAATGGTCATAGCCTGTTTAGGTCAAAGGTTCAAGGTGGCCAAAAATGGTGCCGCACACGCACTACGCACACGCACACGCACACGCACGCACACGCACACACCGCACGACACACACACACCACACACACACACACACACAACCACACAAACACACACACCTATACACCCGCACAACGCAAACGCGCACACCACTCACAGAAGTCCGCGCCCACCCCTCACTCGCACCACGCGCACGCTCACGCTCACACACACAAGACGCCCACTACACACACACATACACACACTCACACACACACACACACACCACCCACACACACACACTCGCGCGCGCGCGTTTGCGCTCGAAGAATCTCAACAAGACCTGAGCGATTACAGCACCCTCTTCATCCAGCCCGGCCCTGTGTGAGTCCTTCGGCATGCAGCGGTCGCCTCCTGTCCCTGATTTCTCAGAACCTACCCGGCTACAGTACAACTCCGCTAGCCCAGGTCATACCTCTGTTCAATGTCTACAACAATGACCACAGGACATCAGTTGATCAAAGGATCACGCAGGTGAATACGTGTTGGCAGTATGTGGAAGTGTTCAATGACATTGTATTATTAGAGGTCCTACAAGGGTCAACAAACCAAACCTTTCACCGCGCCATATTCCAGCAAAGTATTTCCATTAAACTTACTGGGTAGAGGAACAAAATCCGTCTGCAGTAGTGGGATTATTCTCTGACATTTATGAAAATACAGGTCTATCTTTCCTTCCCAAACTAAACAAAGGGTCTTTTGATAATACACCCCCATGTGATGCCTTTTAGTGACATAGGTGTTAAATCACGTGGTGGCAAAATGTGACTTGACGGTGAAAGTGTTAAGTTGTGCATATATTGTGCAACACTACAGAGGCAGAACAATTCAATGTTTACCAAGTATAAAAGAGGTCACCGGAAAGGGTAAAAACAATTATTCATGACGCATTTATCACTTATGTTCTTATATTGTTTGTCTTGAAACATGCCCGTAAAAACGGAGCACTAAAGTATTTGGAACTTGGAATTGATTAAACATTGTAACCAAACAGTGGCAACTGCAAGGCATAACATTTTTTGATAAACAATCATAACATTGTGCCTAAGTTACCACTGAAAGGAGGGCCAGTAACATTGTTGTTTTTTGAAGATGATAATGACGATGATGATGTTGAGGAGGAGGAGGAGCTGGAGGAGTCTATGAGTACAGATGCCTGGTAATCACATAAGCTGGGTCTGTAAATATTACAAGACTCCCCAGGATATGTGCTGATCATGAGGTTGAGAATGCGGAGTGTGCTGCCAAAGATAGAATGGCAAAAGAAACAGAGAGACAAGTGGAAAAGCAGACTAAACACATTCACAGATTTAAGAATTAAACAATGTGAGCAAAAGGGATATCAGCATACATGGTAAAATAGTAATAATACACATTTTTAGTCAGCTAGTTTTATTTATATATGCCAGTCTATTCGACTGCCGAAGGAGATTCTACTAAAAATAAATACCACATTGTACACATTATTTGGCTAAAGGAAAAATCATAATAGAGAAGCTTCGAAAAGATTCTTGTAGGAGGCGAAGAAGAGGAGAAAAGGGAAGAAGGCGGGAGGAGAGAAGAGGAGGAGGGGGTGAAAAGATAAGAGCGAGGAGAGGAGAGTGTGAGGGCGCAGGGAGAGGAAGAGATAAGAAGGGGGTGAGGAGGAGAAGGGGAGAGAGAGATGAAGCAAAAAAGGGGAGAGAAAAAAGGGGCGAGGGGGGGGAGAGGAGAGAGCAAGAAAGAGGGAGGAAAGGGGAAGGGGGGGGAGGAGAAAAGGGAAGAAGGGGGAGAAGGAGGAGGAAGAGAGGAGGAGGAATGGGGGGAGAGAGGAGAGAAAGATGGAGGCGAGAGGACCTGCTCGGTGCGAGTGAGACGGATACGAGATCAGAGGGCGGGGGTTCAGACTAGGGTAGACGTTTCGTTGCTACAGTTGGGTCGGCCGGCGCGCCCACTGCTAGGGAGAACGCACGGAGGGTGAGTTCGATAAGCAGGGTGCGCGGTGGAAAACCCCCCCCCCCACCCCCACCCCCCCCCCCCCCACCCCCCCCCCCGACCCCCACCCCCCTGCCCCCCCCCCCCCCCCCCCCCCCCCCCCCCCCAACCAAAAAAAAAAAAAAAAAAAACA